>JAOTQM010000031.1:2967500-3567500 GCA_026939265.1 Oreonectes daqikongensis
GAGACACACGTCGTTTATTTTCGGATCTTGTCAAAAATGTTTAAAGGATGTGTGTGTAAAATACTATTTCCAAAACATCTCAAATATACGATTTATTTTTAAACATATGCCTAATATCAAAAAGATGATGAATAAAACCCCAAAGCATCTGCCTTCCAAGTAACGTACGTTAACCTTCCAAGGATATTTAATGTCACGTCTACGTCAAGGCTTTAAAGATGTAATTTTTTACTATGAATGTCCCAGAATTCGTTCTCTTGTTGTTATTTTATTTATTTGATATGCCAAATTCTTTATTCATAAACAAAAATGGCTTAAATCCCCTTTATATTTTCCAATTTTTCTCGCTGAATTTAAGTACTTAAATTGACGTCAATTGTTTCATCCCTAAGATTTGTCTACAACAAAAAAAGTATAATATTTTTGAATCACTATGATGATTTATTTACAGATATGACTTAAACTTGTTTCTGTGCTTTTCTATTTACATAATTTTATATTTTGTTTACGTAAACCTTTAAAGTGTATATTTTTCTTTATTTCTGTAATCATTTACAATTGTAATGGTATTAATCTTAATATTGTATGTATGCATATTTAAGTTCATTAATTATAAAATTATAAAAACGTCTACGTCAAGGACATAGAATGTTTATTCAACAGCAGAAAGTATTTCGTCACTAGAATAAAATAAAAAACTGGAATATGAGGTCAAATGTTTAATACACAACTGCAAGAGTTTTCAGTTTTATTAAAAATAATTTTGTACAAGGCTGTCAAAACCAAAGTTCCACGTTCAAGTTAGGTTTCCAATTCACGCTCGCGCCGCTAGAGGCGCCGAAAGCGCACGTTTCACTTTTAATAAAGATTAAAAACACAAGATTGACCGAAATAGCTTTTTAATATTTAAATTGTAAACACATACATTGTAACACAGAAAATAATGGCCATGGTGGGACATGTAATAATAATGTCTAGTAATCTTTTGTTACACAAGTATGAATGTCAAGACCATTGAATATTATAAAGTGCTTCAGTTTTGGACCAAAGACAATACTATTTGTTAATGTGCAGCAGGGATTGTTGCTTGATTTTTGGGGGGTATTTGACTACTGAGCACCTCATGGATTTGGAAAAAATCAATATGTAGCACCTCATTGCTTTTGGTCACTTTACGGATAATAACGGTGCCATGTAGAGTCAAAATGGCTGTGTGGAAAAAGTGGTTGTGTGGTTTTACTTGAGCAATTCAATCTAAGCTTTAACAGCATAAAGAGGCACATCCTGAGTTATTCACTTCTGTTCCAGACATAGGAGCAACCCATGAATGTATTTTCTATAAAAAGATGTTATCTTCATGAATGATTGTAAAGAAGATTTGAAAACCATTCACCTGCTTTGGCACAGACATAATGTTTCTGTACAGTAGATGCCCCTCGTGCAAGTTTTTTTTTTTTTTACATCTGAATACCTCTATGAAACAACCATGAATCTCCCAGTGAAACCCCATTAAACCCTCTTCACATGAGTACACACATTGAACAGAGACCACCTGTTTATACCCACATTGAAATACTTCAGAATAACAAAGCTGTAATGGCTCTTGGAACTGTACAGGACACATGCTTTAGCTCACATCGGTATCCTAAACACGGAATCCATGTAAAGCATGCAATAAACTTTCAAATTCACTATGTATAAACTAGCTAGCAACATTGGTGGAACTGTTTTCAGGCCCTGTCTTCACAGTAGATGTAAATAACGCTGTGTGTGCTTGAGGAACAGCCATCTGTTCAGGTCTCAAAAGCGATTTTGGCGTTCGCTTTGCATCCAGTAATGGCTAGCATCGTTTTTAGTCCGTTAGCGGAGTGCTGATTCAAGGCACAACACTTTAAAACACAATATAATGAAACATTGCACGTCATATCTTCAAAATATCATTTGCTTATAGGTTTAAATACATATCTGAAAATAAAGTACAAAGACGAAGAACTGTCGCTGAAAGGCTCCGTCGACGCTTATGAAAAGTTTAAAGCCAGCGCTAAAGTAAGAGATGAACATCGGCCCTGAATTAGACATCTGGTTGGCAGTGTCTGGTTGATATTTGTGAGTGGTCACTTCAATCGAACGTTCAAAGCCGGTAGAGAGAACGGCTTCAAGTTTCATCCTCACGAACATTGAGACGGAGCGGTGAGCGCCAGGCTCAGCGTCGTCAGTTTATTCGTCTCAATTCTTCTTTTTGCACTGATTTGCATTGGTAACTTTCAGTAGTGTGTTTAAGGTCCATCGCCCTTATGCGGGCACACACTCAGCTGAAATGAACAAAAAACACGCCAGTCCAAGAAAGGTGGATATTTTATCCATTGAATGGAGGTCGCCGTGGATCACACCACAGTCTCTCTGGCCTTCTCGTCTATGAGGAATGACTTCAGCTGGGAAATGTCCACCACGGCATCGCCTTTGTTAACAGAAATGTCTTTCGGGTGGTCCTCGTCACTTTGGTCCTTGGCAAAATTAACAAATACCTGAAACACATAGACAAACATATTATTTTATTCGTTTATTTTTATTTATTTTAGTCTGATATTCCTTCTGAAGACCAATCTCTCTATGATGACACGCATAACACCTTGTCAGAAGTTTGTTGTTTAACGTAGTTGAAAATACCCAAAAGTTATTGTTTTATTTTATTGTTCTGTCTCTTTGCATTTCTAGTCTGTTTTTAGGTCAACTTGTCGACTTGTATTTGTATTCATAATAGTTTTATCAATGACAATAGTGAGCCAACTGTCCGAGCAGGCGTTCTTACTTGGTCTAAGGTGGTCTGTGAGACGGAGTAGTCCTCGATGTTGAGCTGCTCTTTGTTCTTAGAAAGGATGCTGAAGATGCGTGCGAGGGAGGTGAGGGAGGAGGGCAGCTGGTACTGCAGCATGTTTCTGTGTTTCTCCTTCAGGATGCTGCCCTGCAGCTCCCGCTCGATAAACTCCATCACCGGCTCCAGCTGCGGGTCGGAGCCTGCCACCCGCAGGATGATGGTGTACCCGTCACCAAACCTGACGCAGAGGACAAAGGGCTTTCAGAACGCTGCTCTGACAATGCACCTCATGATTTCGTAGCTTATATGGATGAGGGTTGTGTTCGGTTTGAGTTCCTACCTGTTCTTTAAGTGCTGCACGCTGCCCAGACAGCGAAACCTGCCATTGACCATGATGGCCATACGAGTGCAGAGAGCTTCACACTCCTCCATACTGCAGAGAAGCACATTACAGCGAGTTACAAACAATCCGTTCACATAACGTTAAATGATTAACACAGAAGTTTAAAAAGAGAGGTTTGTCTTTCTTACCTGTGTGATGTCAGGACAACCGAGCGTCCCTCTTTAATGATGCTGAGGATGCAGTTCCACAGAGCCCGTCTGGCTTTGGGGTCCATCCCAGTGGTGGGTTCGTCCTGTAATCACAGAGACAGCCAGGTTAACCGTGGCCCACAGATTCAGCAGAAAACACAAGCAGAACAGCATAAACAGAAGGAGGAGAGGAATCATATTTCTCGATTCTGACTGACAGACAGTGCAGTGGGGTATGTTTCAAGACACACATATTTCATCATTTCCTTTTGCTTTGTATATTTTTAAATCATTGGTTTAAACTAAAAGTTGTAGTGTTTTAGTTGCACACTTACCAGGAACACCACAGGTGGGCCTCCAATGAGCGCCATAGCGGTGGAAAGCTTCCTCATGTTTCCCCCACTGTAGCTTCCAGCTGCTTTGTCTACATATTTTATGAGCCCCAGTTTACGGATGCCCCAGTCTGCCACCTGCAACGACCAAACAACCAATCAGATCGTTCGATTACATTACTTCAATGTTATGATTCAATCAGAGCTTTGCACACGACGGACCTCGCACACTTCTTTCTCCGGGATGCCCCGCAGAATGGCGTAAAACTCCAGGTGTTCCCGACCGGTTAGCAGGTCGTTGATGGCATCAAACTGTGGACAGTAGCCCATGTTCTGATGGACTTCATCGATTTCTGCCAACACGCTGCAGGAACAACATAAAGTTGGTCATTTTTTGACGCATATGGTAGTACACAACCATTAGCATGTGTTAGTCTTCAACGTAAATACAAATGATGCTGTTTTTGTTGTTGTGTTTTACCTCTTGCCTGCCAAGTAAGCCTCTCCGCTAGTGACTACACAATCTCCGGTGAGCATCTTGAATGTGCTTGTCTTTCCAGCGCCATTCACACCGAGCAAACCAAAACACTGATGAAGGAAATTTCACCATTAAAATCATAATCATCAGTATACCCCCAAACTATAGAGTAACAGGAAGTGAGCTTACCTCTCCTGGCGGGATGCCCACACACAGTCGGTCCACAGCCGGTTTCTGTTTCCTCTTATATACCTGCAGAAACAGGAACATTACTGTCAAACTGAAAAATGTCTTGCCATTTAAAATCTGTCAATGTTAGATGTTGGTAAAAATTCACGCACCTTTGTAAGCTGTTTGAGCTCCAGGATATCAGTCTGTCCACCACCTCCCAGAATCCTCTGCCTCTCTCTGGCCACATCTTCATCCTCCTCTCCTATTGGCTGCAGCTTAGTGCTAACCGGCCTATTAAACCAAAACATTTATTATATATTTTGTAACGTTGTATTTAAATTTTTGTTATCTTTTCCTCTTTAAAATGATGAAAGTTCATGTTGGGTCATCACCTGGCCTTGATGCAGAAACGGTATTGGATGAGGACGGTGATGCAGAAGAAAACCACGCCTTCTACAGCCATGGCAAAGAGATTCTTACCCACCATGTCCCACGCAAGAGGAGAACGGAACCGATTCTCACCTGAAACAATCCCAAATACTGTGTTAGAAGACAGCGTTAAATATTACATTTAAAATTAACAGCCTGTCACAATGCATTATGGGATTGCCATGAAGGACAAATGCAGTGCTTCCTGTCTACATTAGTTTAGCCTAATTTGGTCCTGATGTCTTTTATTCAGAGTATTTTATTCAGAGCTGTAATTCTAATGCTTGTTCCAGGAAACCATCCTGTACATTATTATATATATCCTCCACAATACCACTTTGACCTTGACCACTTGACAAATCAACACTGAATGATGAATAAAAACGGTTCGTACCGAATCTCTCCAGAGCATCAGCCATGGCTTGATTCTTCACCATGTCGATGAGACCTCTGCCCAGACAGAAGTGAGGGAAGATCAAGAACACATTCTTCAAGATGTTGTTGATGCCGCCAATCTCCTAAACAAACCAAGAAACGTCAAGAGGTCATTTAAGGACTTTCTGAAGCTGTGTATGATCATATATGCACACAAAAAATGCATGCCCTTATATATTTAAGCATGTAATGCAGAATAGTTCCCAAATTCTTCTTATCTCCAGTAGCAGAATTTGACTCACATTGCTGCCAAACAGCTCCAGGACAAATGTGGACACGCTGCCGTTTATCCCGATGAGAATGTTGACGCTTGTCAAAACCACATATGCTGTACTGGGGATCTTAAAGAAGAATGATGCTGGGTACATCAGGGGGGTTATGGACCACCTACAAGAACACAACATATTTTTGGAGTCTTTGAATCTATCAATGGCCAATGTGTCTTATCATGGACCCACTTTAGAAGATCACATGTGTTAAAATGTCATACATAGCACTATACTATAGTACATGGGCCTTACCCATAGAGCAACAGCAGCAGAGCAAGAACGGGGAGGTTGGTTGAGGACACGTAGGCCTCCTGCTGGAAACAGACGAAGATGATGATGACCAAGGTCGCTGGGACAATGTAGTTGCACTAGAGGAGACAAAATTAGTCAAAAGATGCTCAAACTGGCCACAAACGCACATCTATATAGAGTCCTACTGTTTCAATCAAATTAATTATCACTAGCATGTTATGATAACAGGTTTAGCCCACACTAACCATATCCCAGACAAAGTTGGCGAGCCAGTAGAGAAGAGGCTGCACTCCGCTGATAAACTGCATGTGTTTTGCCTTATTCACTCTCTCTTGAATGAGGAACACCACAAAACTGGCCGGGACAAAGGACATGGCGAAGATGACGCAGATGGACACCAGCACGTCCACTGAGGTTGTCATTCTGAAGGTGGAGTCAAAGGTCAGTATCGAGATCCCATGGAAAGATAAGATTACATAAGGGTCGTGGTTACTTACAGGGCCACTTGCGAGAGCTGCTCTTTGGTCAGATTGAGCGGGTGGTTGAACGCATTGATGCCGAACTTGGAGCGCTCGGGGCCGGCGGGGAGATTGGAGCGCAGGATGGCGTTGTTCATGACATTGAGGAATGCTCCGATACTGTGCCAGCCCTTGTTATTGAACCAGATCTACACAAGAAGAAGAAGAAGAGAAAGTCATAATGCTGTTCATGATCTTATTGACCAACGAAAACTTTACAGTCATTTTAACATCAATCAATCAAAAAAAAAAACGTTAAGAATAAAAAAATCATTATAATTTTTTTATTCTATCATTATAATTAAAAATATAAAAAACAAATAGCTGAATATATATATATATATATATATATAACATTATTTAATGATATAAACTACATTAAAATACAGTTTTTGACAAATTATACAATGGAACTTAAGTTAAGCCGATTTTCCATTGGAAAATAATTTAAGCTGTATAACAAACACCCGGATTACTCGCGCAAAACACATTTATGCAATAAAGCACCTGAGGGCTTATAAGCTTTTTATTTATCAGTGTGTACACACCTTTACGTTGTTTTTGGTGTCAAGTCCTCGGATAAATGTCGACAGGCCTCTCAGGAAGCGATCAGCTGCAGTGCCCTGTGGGTTTTAAAATGGGGGTTAACATCCAAACATTGTTGAATCTCTGCTGAGTTTATAGCTGTCGATCAAATGTACCGTGACATACCTTTTTAAGACTGAAGCGATTACGAATGTGAGCAATAGCATCATTGATCTCATCGCCAGGCGGGAGGACTTGTGAGCTTCTGGCACCCAATGAGAATCCACCATACCTGTGGACCAATTAGAAATCATTTAAGACGAACTCTTTGAAAGTGAATTTTAAAAATCCCTGAATTTAAAATCTTAAAAAGTGGTATGTGTACCTGAATTCATTGACCCAGAGTTTGTTCTTCAAACTGAAGAGAGAAAACAACATTAGATCTAAAGGATGTTAATAAATGTCAATAAAACTGTATGATTTTTGGATTTGTTCAACCCACCTTTTTCCGATAATCTGAGCGTACGTTTTCACCAAGTAATCTGAGATATTTCTGCCTGTCAGATTCTGTAAGGTTTCAGAACTGGTGACTTGAATCTGAAGAAAATAAAAAAGGAGCGTATATTATTTTTTTGGAAGCATAATGCTGTCAACAGAACTAAAGTACATTGAAGTAGTTTTGTATGAAATTTGGTGGCTGTGTGTACCTGAGGTGGGGGCAGACCACCTGCTCCTGGTGGACATTCCGGAAGCATCCTTTTCCGTCCTTCACAGCTGCACTCACACAGAGGCGACGGGTTCCCCATGCTCCAGTTTCCCTTAAGAAACATATCCTGAACGCTTTCTGGAATCTCTGGTGTCATCCATTCTGCATTTTCCATCGGACATGACTTGCTACTGTTTCAAATAAAGAATAAAACAAACATTTCAATGTTTTGTTCCCCAAAAATAAAACTGTTTGTTTTTATGTGTTTATATCTCACTATTTTTTATTTGGACTACAGTAGTTTGATATGTACAAAACCTCAATACTCACATCGATTTCGGTTTCGGCTCATCTGTGCATTTTTCATTGTGAGCCGTACTGTCCATCAGAGCTTCGAGTAAACTGTTCGTATGTCCGTCTTCGGGTGCGTCATTGCTGTAGTGACAAACAATCATTAGACTCAAAGAATTATGGGTAGGGGCATTAAAGCACAAATGTGCGTGTAGTAGGTACCTGATGAAGGAGAACTGCTCCTCATACATGCCGGGTTCTAGAGCGAGGCTTGGATACTTTCCAAATGGAGGTACAATGAGACTGAAGACCAGGGCAATGCACACGAAAACAGCAGGCAGAACAATCTGAAACCGGCATATACAGAGACTGTAAGAGAGATGTTTTATCGATTTGTGATTATGTAAAGAGAAGGGAAAGTTGTACCTGAGCAAAGAAACCTTTGCGGGAACGTCGGGCGTAGAGGAAGCGCTTCCAGAGCAAAGCCACAAACTGCTGTCTCTTCAGACTCCAGCCTTTCACCTGGTACGAGCCTTTACCATCAGCTCCGCCCAACCAGTCCGTCTCACGTGATTCTGCATGTGCACATTTACTCCAGTTAGATCTTTATCTTGATTTTTTTAGCATTTTGATCTATATTCCATTTTAGCATCCACTGTTGAAATGTAAATTCAAAATGTGTGATGCATGCAAGTAAAATGTAGTTGAGTAACAATGACATTTGTGTCATATAGATTTCACACAGGCAACTATGAAATGAATATATTTGACATACTTGAAATGAGCCAAGAAGTGGGATGGATGAGGAATGAGTACCTGGATCACCTTCTGAGTCATTGAAATCAAGGTCATCTTCAGTAAAGGGCTTCAGACAGCTCTGATGGTCACCAAAAGCGTGTCGACGGTTCCTGCGTGTGGCCAGAATTCCATCTGTTGACAACATACGGGGAGACTTCATGACTCACAGGTTCCTATAGACGTTACTTTTCTATATTTAAATATTAAATGCAATGATAGTAAACAGTGTTGGATTTTACCTGACATTTCAGCATCCACCCCATTGTCCTCTGCAACTTTCAGGAAAATCTGCTCAAACCAAAAATAACTATAAATAATTTCTTTTCAAGAAATGAACTGAACTTCAAAATATTTGAATAATAATCCATCACCTCCTCCAGAGTCGTATCAGAGATGCCGTAGCTGGAAATGCCGAGGTCGGTGAGCCGATCGTCGATCTCGTGGAAGAGCTCCACAAACCCTCCGGCTTTAGCGTACTCGTAGGGCAGAACGTAAGTGATTTCATGGCCTAGATCTTCAACCATTCTGGCTGTAGGAACGTGCTTGAAAATCACATTGGAGATCAGGGAGATATCTGGAACAGGAGATTCAAAATATACGTGACTTGGTCTGTCTAAGCAGCCATTTTAATGCATGATGGGCACACTTTTGATATGTTTCATATGTACGGTTTAGTAGGTTTTGGACAAATGTTTGACTTGTTAAGAGACTACATAGAGTGTTTGTGTTTCTATACAGATGTTTGTACCTATTGTGGTGGTTTCACTTTCATGGTCGCTACCCAGTCCAGCATCAGAACTGCTTTCAGACATGCTGTCATCCTACATAGACAATAAAAGTCAATGGTTAAATGACACAATGAAAATAAAGCTCATGAGATGTCACCAAGCCAACCCTCCAACTCATAATGCATCTTCTGATTCACACCTTCTTAAGGCTTCCTTTAGAATAAGACACGGTGCTGCTGGATGTGCGGCAAGTGCTCGCGGAGAGATCGAAGTCTTTCTTCACCAGTGTCAGGTAGTATCCTGTACCCAGCTGGGTCTTGAGGAACAGCGACGAACCCACACAGCAGAGCTTCCCATGCGAGATGATGGCAATGCGATCGCCCAGGATATCGGCTTCGTCCATGTGGTGCGTTGAGAGAATGATCGTGCGAGCTTAACAAATGGAAAAAATGTGGTTTTAATGGAAGGTTTTACGAAGACCAATGCAAAAACGTTTGATTCGACAAACTCTGTCTACCTTGACGATACTTCAGCAGAAGGTCCCAGATGCCTCGGCGGGAATACGGATCGACTCCAGCGGTGGGCTCGTCTAGAATCACAACCTTTGAACCTCCGACAAATGCCAGAGCGACTGACAGCTTTCTCTGCATTCCACCTATAGCACGTCATCACAGACTTAGAACACCAGACACTACATTTCGGTTTGTATCTATCAATCTATATTGTTATTACCGTACCTGACAGCTGACTGGTGCGAGATTTGCGCTTATGAGGCAGGCCGAGATCCGTCACAATCTGCTCCATCTCTGCTTTCACCTTCTCCGCCGGCAAACCCTTCAGGCGAGCGTAGAACCAGATATGTTCCTCTACGGTGAGCCTGGAAGACATAGAGAATCGTTCTAAGCTAAGGGCATACAAATGCGTGTAGTTTGAAAATCCGCAGCGGGTTTAAATGCTGTTTCTAGAGGTGACTCACATGCTAAACAGGACGTTATGCTGCGGACACACGCCCAGGTTTTGCCGTATGGTGTTCAGATCGGTGCGGATGTCTTTGCCCATGATGTAAGCTGTGCCCGAGGTGGGTGGGAACAGGCCAGTGAGAATGGACCTGAAAAATGCAAGAAATAATAAACCTACAAACCTGAAACCAATACCATCAGATAGAAAAGGATCTAAAGATGTTTCGCTGCCGTACATGGTTGTGGTTTTTCCGGCACCGTTGTGACCCAGGAAGGATGTGATCTGGCCTTCATAAAAGCCCAGAGTCAAATCATCCACCGCCAGTTTCCCGTTACTGTAGACCTTCACCAGGTTCTCGATGTAAACACCAGGAACCAGGTGGGAGGGTTCCTCTTCAACACATTTGGCTAGAAAACACATCAAAAAGGTTAATTGTATTCAAGTCGTTCACTGGGTGTTTTAAAATAAAATACACATTTTATATTTGTAACGTATTTTTTGGTTTCTATACCTTCAGAATTGTCTTTCTTATTGGTGGATGCTGATGTCGTCCAGCCACACTTCTCTCCACACCAGTATGACTTTGTGAATGGAAAGTACCACGGACGTGGGATACCATACTGGCCTGCGAGAGTCACATTTTCACATCATCAAAAACCATCTCAAAGCTTTCCAATATCCTAAAAGCAAGACTCTAGAGAGTTTCTGAATGCTCACCCGGGAACACGGCTTCTATGTACCAGGTCATGATGCCGTACAGCACAGCGTCAAACAGCATAAGAGAGATGGATGTGGTGAGACTGTAGTTGTCTTCCTCCAGGGGGCTAGAGAGCAGGTTACTCCACTGTATGCCTATACCCTGTTCCTCGAAGAGCGCAAAGTACTCGCACCCATAGCCAAACGCAACGGGGGACAGGAGGCTCTGCGAAACAGACAGGGGGCAATTTTGTTTCTTTAGTATAGTACAGTACAAACAGTTTGTTTACAGTATGTGCAAAAAGCAGCGGGTACACTTTCTCAAAAGCCACACTCACCACAACCACTTTGGCCCCAAAGCCCACGTAATCCTGCCAGGCCACGCACAGCACGTAGGGCAGGTAGAGGGTGAAGTATATGATGCCCCCGCAGGCGGCCGCGAGGTTAGCGCGCGAGAAAAGCGTGCTGATTAGGAAACACTGCATGATGGTCACAATGGCAAAGGAAGTCAGGAACAAGAAGACGACGCCAGGGTCACTGTAGGGCAGCAGATTGCCCATCTGAACACAACCAACGAAATGTACACGTTAGATATGCATTTAAACAGAGAATCCCAAATATTGCATTGCTCTTTCATGACTTGTGAAGTGAACATTTCTGAGATAATTGAGAACAGGCGTACAGTATAGACCTGTTTTAGTTCATAATGAAATCTTGTTTATTTAGACTTTCGGATGAAATCAGCACAGTTTGAGACATTGTTTAGATCTCCTCTGAACTCTAGAGGAAGCATTTGAGATAAGCAGTAGACTTCATCTTTAAATTTGTTCTTGGCTTAATCTCATCCCTGTCTAGAAGAAACGATTAAGATTGAATATGTTGTTACACACCTTCAGGATGAGCACCAGCAGGGCGGCGCTGATAAGCAATGGTATCAGGCTGCTTATAAACCAGCTCAGCCACAAGATTCCGTTATCCAGACCCATAATCCTCATGGTCTCTTTCAGACGTGCTTCCTTCTCGTACACAACACCTTTGATGATGATGGCCACCGAGTACATCCAGGCTAGAGTCATGAACAGAGGCATTGAGCGACTCATCACCTGCAGGAACCTAGAGCAAAGAGGACACGGCGGATTAGACCTTAACAAGAGGCTGAGTAAAAAACATCTATCCAAGATGGAGGAAAAATACAGGTAAAGCTTAACTAAAGATGTATTTAAAAATGAATCTAAATAGACATTTCTTACATGTCGTCCACATAGCAGGGATAAGGCATCTGTTGAATGTAAACTCCAGTTTTCTCTTTGCTGCCTGTCAGCGCTCTGATGATGCCGTGCTCAATAACGTCCTGCAAGTAGGAGAATCCGCCCCAGATGTATCGCAGATCTTCAAACGGGTCAGCACGAGGACCAGGGTCCCAGTATCTACAACAAACATAACCATTAGTTCCCGCTGGCAAGATGGTTTGAAAACAAAAAAAATATACATTTTGATCAATAATATACATATTACAATATTTGTTTTATTTTATTCATATAAGACTAAATGTCTTTTTGTACTAAACAATCTACAAAACAAAGTAGTATCCTACCCATCCTTGATCTTGTTGGTGCGCTCCACATTATCAATGTCCATTCGTATCTTATAGTTAACATTGGACGGCAGTTCAGATGTGTTCAGCTGCATATCAGGAAACACAATTCCAGCCCAGAACTTCTGGTCATCCAACAGACGCATGGACTTATTCACCAGGCGTTCCTCATTGGCCACCGGCTCCAATTTATCCAAGTTCACACACTTCAGGAAAGACAGGATTATTAGAAAACAGCATGCAGGGCCAGAATTTACAGAGCACTTCCATTTTAATATAATTGACGTGATTATATCACAGCATTGAAGTTGAGGGACGGACATGAGTCATGACCTTCTCTACCGTAACTGTTTCATTACTGTCATTTATTGGAGAACTGAAAGCTGATTCACTGTCGGATGACCCAGAAAAATAAAAACAGGCACTTAAAGGAAAAGGAGATACAAAGTTCCCCAGTCATATGATTGTTGGATTTAGACAAACTAGACACAACGGTCTAAAGTTTTGACAAAAAGTCTTGTTTTTCCACTACCAATATCTATCAATCTTTAAATCAAGATATGTTATCTTAAGACGCAAAATAATAATTAATTTTTTCTTACTATATTGGCTGATAGTTTTTCTTGATTTAAGCATAAACGTACATTTTGATAATTTCAGAAAACATCATTTTGCTTCTCAAGTAAATGTACTGAATATCAATTTAAGAATTTTTTGACAAAAATACAAAATAAATGTATTTTTTGCAATGAATGAAATTGGTTGTGTATGTGTACCTCCATAAATCGAGAGATGGTTTGTATGGCCTGATCGGTCTCGTTGAAGACCTCTCGCCACGTGTACGATGTTCCAGGGGGTCTCGTGTCCTCCGAGGCCTTGGACAGGAAAGTAGACACGTCCTCAACACGCCAGTCTGTCCCGACCAGTTTGGCGTTGAAGAAACGAGCGCTAGCGTTGTTCTGCAGGAGTGTCTGTTCAAACAAAATGACTTTCTATTAAACCAGGCATACAAAATATTACCACATGATAATAAAATACTGCACAATAATGCCATATTTAATTGTACAGTATCAGCATGACTTTTATAAAAGTCACATCAAGAAATGAGAGAGGGAGTCTGAGGCAACCAAACACCTTATTACATTTACAGTTAGTCATTTAGCAGACGCTTTTATCCAAAGCGACTTACCGAGAGTTTAGGAAGCAACCTTACGTAATACACTCTTTAATTTAGTTGCCATGTCACGAATTACTCCCTACAGTTCTCCAGGGGTTTAAAGATCCAGTCCTGCCAATAAGTTTCCTGCAGTGTGCCATGTGAGCTGTGAGGTCTACATGCAGTACCACTTAAATCCAAAGGGTGGCAGTATTAAGTCCAAGTTATTCGCATCTGAACAACCGTGTATGTGCGTAACTCACCCTAACCAGGTCCATCTCTTCGCTGTCCTCCATGAAGTTCCAGATTTTTGGTCTTAACTCTTCCCACATGCCCCCAAGATCTCGGAGCACACCGAACTCTTGAAATGTCTTGTTGACCTGAGAATGAAAGAGAGTTAGAATGGCTTCTGATGTTTTGTTTCTTTGCTGTGTTGCTCGTCTTTGCCCTCCTGACCTCATGTATGATCCTCTGGGTGGCAGGTGTATCTGGTGTGTACAAGATCTTTCCCATGAGCAATGGTTTCAAAGCCCTCCAGATCATGCGAGATATAGGACTGGACTCCAAACCCTTCATTAAATTATTACAGTAGGGCGCTAAAGGGAAGATGAAAGATTACTTAGCGGGATTCGAGTTCCATTTTTCAGAATTTGGAGCGAAAGATCTCGAATCGACTTACTGGAGGAGTTGTCGTACATGGACACGGCCTCTTCATCGCTGTCGTTGCCGTGGTTACCGAACAGCGCTTTGTAGTTGTGATCCTCGTACCAGTTGAGGGACTTTATCTTGAGGCCGCCTCCCTCCGGGTGACCGCACACGATGCGAGACACGGCCTGGTACATGTGCTGGTGAGACTGCGTGCCGTTTCCCGTCAGGTAGAGGATCTCTGTTCGCATGTCTCGCCAGCTCTTCATACTCGCAAGCTGTGCAAAAACGAGAAGAGATGGAGTGAAATATGAGGAATTTGAAAGAAAACACTAAATCAATTACACAGGAAGCGGAAGCTACGATATAATTATTGACCTGATGTGCATGAAAGATGACAGTTAATGCACGCGTTTATCAATTCTTTAACAATAAATCAGTCACGGTTAGGGTTGCACTTTTGGACAGCACAGAAAATTCCAAGAGACAAGATGTAACGCTTATTAAATAAATCCAACATCAGTGTGTTGTTATGTGTTTTGGTCCATGTGCATTCAGGGTGTAATTATGAAGTATTGTAACTGTCAGCTGAAGGGTGTTACAGATGGTGACTAACCCCAAACATCATCATAGCAATGATAAAAGAGAAAACATGCCTATCCTCTATACACATGCAACTCGATACATGCAATCTTTACTATTTTCAAGGCAAAGGCAACTCCTTTTGTCATGAGATTATTTAGATTATCACAGATTGAGAAATGAAGATTTTGTCATTATTTAGTCACCTTTATAACTATTGCTGTATGCTGTTTCTATTTGTAAAACAAAGGAAACTTTTAAAGAATCTGAACAACAGCACGTTTCTCAAAAACTTTTGTGTTCCACTAAAAATGACACACAGATTGAAAAACCTTGGGTGAACATTTCCTTTAAATACTAGGTAGTGCATTTAAAGGGACAGCTCACCCAAAAATAAATCATTCATTCACCCTCATGTCATTCCAAACCTGTATGGGTTTATTTCTTCTGTAAAACACAAAAGAAGATATTTTGAAGAACGCTGGTAACCAAACAACACTGGCCCCCATTGACTTCCATTGTATGAACATATAACCACAGATACATTTCTCAAAATATCTTGTGCGTTTCACAGAAAAAGAGTCATATACAGATTTTCATGAGGGTGATTAAATGATGACAGAATTTCTATCTTTGGCTGAACTATCCCTTTAAACTAATACAATATGCACTTCTGAATTCACACACACAAAAAACACTGAACCACTTTACAACTGATGCAGAAAGAAAAAATGATAAAGTTAGGGGTTTAAGGGATAATTTGGACCGGTATGAGAAAGGATTCCTGAAAACTGCATTTTGTGCCATTCGCCCGGCAACAAGCTAAACGGAGGTGGTGCTGTGACATGCTTGAGCGAGCCTGCTGGAGGAGAGGTTACTATCGGTCATTCTCTCAATGGAAATGGAAAGCAGACTCAGAAAAACAAGATAACCTACTTTATGAGATTCAATCGCCCTCTGATGTCAATGTGTGAAATAATAGCGGTATGATGAATCCAAGCATGAGAATGTTTTCATTCTACAATAAATCGATGGCATTGCATCTTACATAAACGTTTGTCATGTGAATGTTTGAGGAAAGAAGAGTTATAATCAGGCAGGTTTGTAAAGGATGAGTCATATGGCTATAAAAAAAAAATTTAGACGCACTTCCCCCGCTTCCCAAGTTCCTTTGGACAATGGTTTCAATGGTTCATACAAAGCATCTGTAGCTACTAATGACCTGTTGTTATATCTGTCGCCTATCTGTTAACAGTCAGATGAGGTGTCTGAGGAGGCCAGACAGACACACAAACAAAGACGAGCAACTCAAGAAATAAGTGGCGACCTAGAGTAACCTCCGAGCTGCCGGCTGCAGCGCGGGTTATTGGAGTTCAGCAGCACGTCCGTCGTTCTCACGCAAGAACAAAGAGGAACTAAAGCCTGTCAAGCCTGTGTTGGTGTTCGGTCAATTTCTGTCTCTGCTTCAGATAATAAAACCATGCCTAGCATAAAATTCCCAAATTCCCGGCAAACAAACACCCTGTGTGATGAGGAAACGGAGCGGAAGACGAGATCTAAATTCGTGTAATCTCACATCTATCGGGCTCAGCGCTTTTGCCCAGTGCTGGCAGGAAAAGCTCAGACCACCGGGGCAAGTTTCTATCGCTAACTCATCTGATGCTCCCTCAAGTTTGCATTCCACGGCTGGGACATCGAGGTGGATTGCATAAGCAGAAAGCAGACCCCGGAAGACCCTTACTAACAGATATAAAGTGTCAGCTCTTAAGATTCCGACGGCGGAGATGTTTGGGGTGCTAACTGAAATAGGTATTTGTTGACTGTTTTTTGTCCCCCCTCCCCTAAGTAAAAGATATTGGGGCAAAGTGGAGAGGTCAAAGATTTGTATCTGTCCCAATGCAAAGCAAAATAATTTGGGAGGAGACATAGGAACCCTGCAGTTCAATTCAGTTGGTGCAATAAATTCTGTTTTCTATATATGAAAACCATTGATTCTACAAGCTTTTACACTGTTATAAGGTTGCGTTCTGTTTTGTGTCGACTGTATCGGATCCACCGGTCTTTACAGACTAATCCGGGATAAGAACATTTGAGTTGCAGGGGGTAAACAAACACTTCAGTCTGGTGTCTAGTTCTGTCCTCATACGGGGTGCAGGATATTTTAGGGGCCACTTACCTCCACGGCTAATGCTCCCAAGCTCTCCAGCAGGCTGTCGGTTGCCATGGCCACATCTTGGATAATCTTTGGGTCAGACTTTACATCTTTCTGCAAGGCCAAAGGATTGAAAACACGATATGATGAACTGCATGGTGGTATGCAAAAACAGACTTTACTGTTGGGATTTACAAGAGAAACGTTAAATGGGCCGTTGTTCCCTCGCTCACATAACTAAATCACACGGCGATGATGAAGCGTCTCAAGATCTTTTTACTCAAAAGACAAAGGAAACATTCAGATACACACAGACTCTTCACAAAGACATAAATATGTGAAGACTCCTGGCTGGTGGCCACTGCTGTTCTTGTTTAATGTACAAATTATCTAATAAACCGATCACATATTGTGTGCGACCACAATGTCAGTCTGTTAACTGACAAAGTTCATTGGGTCTGTAATACAGAAATATACTTATGAGTGTAATTGGTTTATTGAACTGGAATCTGGGAATTCCTGCTCTATAATGCGTTTTTTGTAGCGTTTATTGTATTATTGTAGCCTATACACAAGCTTGTTTCAAATATAAGGGTCATTATATAAGAGACACAGTATAGCTTCATCAATTCAGGTCAAATCTTTTGACTGCTCCTCTTTCTCTTGTAATGGTAATCAATAAACTTACTAAATCAATAAACAAGGTTGAGTTCTATAAATACAGTTTGTGTAAAGATGGTATTACCCGTATTGGCTTCAGGAAGTCGAGGTTGGACAGGAAGTGGCTCTCCGCGTTGTCCAGCCATTCAGCAGATGATTGACAGATGATTTGTTGAGTCATCTGGGACACGTCCTTATCAGCTATGGTCACAAAATCCTCCAAAGATGTAGAATTGCACAGGTCTCTGAGGTGAACTCCAAAACCTCCAATAAGGACCTGTAGGTAAAAACGTTCATTCTTAACATACAGATATCTACTAAATTATAGTTCATTATACACGAAAAAAAAAGATTTTTGATTCTTATCAATAATATTCGGTTCACCAGAAGTATTTGGACACTTCATTTAAAACCACATTTAAACTACAAAATTTGACCAAGTGGCATTTAAATAAGGATTTTTCAAGTGCATTTTAAAAGAAAAACATTTAACAAAAAACTTTTCAGTTATACAAATGTTAAATTGTTTAAAATGTTCAACTGTTCAAAATAAAAAACAAATAAAACATAAATAAAATATATTGCAAAGAAATGAATATGCATTTAAGTCTGGCTTAAACCTAACAACTTGTCTAACCACTATCTTTCTGAACATCTGCCGTAGGTTCACTCGGCCCTTCTCGGTTTCCAGGAATAGTCCTCAGGACAACAGTCATGTGACTTTTCACTCCCCCCTCCCTTTATGCTTCGTCAGCCCCTCCACCATGCAACAGCACGTGCAGAGCGATCCTTTATCCGGCATCGGCCCGTGACGTCCCATTGTGACCTACCCGAGCGCGCCAAGGTCATATGTATGTGGGGGTGCGTGTTTAAAGGCTTCAATCCCCTTCAAATGTCTGAAAAATTGATTGTCTCATATCTCTATAACCCAGCGACCGATTACATGACCCTTCTAAGCTGACTGATGCTGAGTATTTCGTGCATACATGTGTGAATTATAAAAAAACACACAGCGAGATGGATTCTATGAAGATTCATGAATTTGTTTATGCGTGTTTTGATGTCTGTTGTTTTAAAACTCTCTGCTCGGATTGGTTGTTCAAGGATGTTTAGTATGGTTAAGTTGATTTACCTTCTCCAAGTTGATGTTGGCCTCCACTATCTCTTTCACGGCATGCTCGGGCAGAGAGGCGTTTCTCTCGAGAAACACAGACAACGTTTCATTATCACGCAGAAAGTCCTTGAGTTTAAAACCTGTGAAGAAAGCAAAACTGAACCATTAAGACCCATATATGAAATTAAATGCTATTTCTTATAAATGCATATTTATATACCCAGGGTAATTTACTGAATTATCACTGAACATTTTAAAGCCTATAAAGCTTGTTGCCAATAATATATTTTATGCAGTGGCTATTTTGAAAAATCCAAAATTAATGATAGATTTGTGTTCATTTACAGTATTTCTATAATAAAAAATGAGTTTGTCCATTTGGAATGTGTCCAAATTAATATACTAATGTGCATATTACTCATTCCGATTGTAATAATACACAAAGATTGATGATGCCTACAAATCACTCTGTCTAACAAAACGCAAATTGCTGTTTTTAATTGTAACCATTACAAAGGAATGATTCACAATTTTTGCACGTTGAGGATTTTTGAACAAAGGGTGTCGTTGAGAACATTAAAGCATGACTCTATTCCCAGCTCGATGAGGTAATGCAGCGTTGCGTTAGGTTACTGCATCGGCCACGAGCGAATTGCTCATTTAGATCTCAGTTCATCACGCAGGATGTGGACGGAGGAGAAACAACAGATAGAAAGAAAGCAGAACAGTGTCTTATTCACATTGTGTTATGGCAGAAAATTCCACAGGAGTCTTTGGTATGAACCGGTTTGAATCGGCTCTCTTTCCTCCGAGGTTACTGCAGGTCATTCGCCTTTCAGTTCTCAGAACTTACTGGAAGGTTCCTTTCATATTTTTGATTTCGATTTGTTAATTTCTTATTTTTCATGCATATGTTCCTCATATAAGTTCCTAACAGAAGTAAAAATAGACGTGTGAGAATTGTTGTCATAGGGTAAGCATACAGAGTGTGAGCTGGAAAGCATAGCTTAGATTATTTGGGAAAAATTGGAAGATACATTTTTAAACTCATTTCATACTTTTGATTAAATCTGAGAGCAATTTGAGCATTTATGAGGTCTTTATATTTTAGAAACATTTCTCCATCTGATCTCTTTTAAATCTCACTATGGTCTAAGAGAAACAAATGAGATATTAAAGAGATGTTTGTTATGAGCATTAGCTCTGATGGTTTAACCACAGCCATCCATTTACATAACTGGATGATTGGAGAGCCGGACGTGACCAGATGGAAAAACTCAAACATGTTCTCTGACAGCTCTGATACGAACACGTATAATATGTGCATGTCCCCGTGGAATAAAATCATAACATTTAAATGTCTCACGAGGCTTTACTATCCGCTATGGCCAATGCTCGCATCCTCTTTATGAAAGCCCAGGTGCAAGCAGCGGCTCCTCGGGGAACATTAATTAAATGCTGTCAACCGTGAGAGGATGTCTTTGCAGCATGCCTTTCTCAACAACAACAAACAATTACTTCAGACTAAAACAAGGAACTGATGTTATCAGCAAATGTGTCAAGAAATGTGTTATTAGCATAAACATAAACAATATTATATTACTCTTTTGCTTTATTTAGGGTAGAAACTGAAACAAACCCTACGTGTAATTCATAACGCATGAATGGTACATAAACGTTTGAGTTTTACTTTTGAATTTACCAGTCAGTATGAGTGTTTTCAGATATGACGCTGTATTTACCACCGTTATTAAACCAGAAGAATGTAAAATACGATTAAAGATGGTAAGAAATCTATAAATGTCAACTGCCCTTAAAAGTCCCCGAGACATATTTCTTATACAATAAGATACACTTCCAAAATTGATACTCATATGACAAAGCACATACGCTTTATCTAACAATGAGACCAACAGATAATGCTAATGTCACAGAGAAACTCGGTTCCACTCGGTTCTAAAATGAACCGGTTCTCAATTCCCAAATTAGTAGTAAGAGGACTCCGAAGAGACGTACCTTCAGTATTTCTCTGCAGCTTTCTCAAGGCCCTGACCAGTCCTTTGAAACCCTCAAAGCTCTTGTCATGTTGACTGTAGAGGAGAATTTTCTTGGCGTCGATGAACAGTCGAGAGATACTGTAAATGCAGAGGTCACACATATTGTATTATAGTAAATACATAACATGAAAACCGGTATCCTAAATGAACAATTCCAATTAAATATGTTTCATAATAATAACTCAAAAATGTGTGAATGTGCATTGAATAATTCTCCATGATTCAGTTCAGTTCCAGTGCTTGTAATGCTTACATGGAGTCGTTGAAGTTTCCCACCACCCCGGGCGTCTCTCCAGGAGTGGGGTAGCGAAAGCAAGGGTTGTTGGCATTGCAGATGATGCCCTGCACCCAGGGTAAGGTTCCCGCGGAGGGCATGGCCTTGTTGGGAAAGTGGCCTGGAGAAAAAAGAGAGTTATTCATACTGTATATACAGTACATATACCTTAATATATACCATGAACAATAAGAAGAACATGCATTACAAAGTTAGACGTAGATTTTAACAGTTCTCATGAATATCAACTGGAAACTATTTAACAAAAGTGATTATTCAACGAAAACTACTCTCAAGAAATTCCTCTATCTACCTTGTGCCCTTAAGTTCAACTCAAGTTTATAATAAACTGGGGGAAATGTTTACAACTTATTAAATTTGGTGCAGAAGAGAGAGAAATGGGTCAAGCTGATAAAACTGTTGCTAAAACACTGCCATTTAAAGTCAACAAGTCTGTAAAGGTTCGTAATAATTTACTTGCAAGTACAACATTTCCTTATTACAATTATAGTACAAACAGTAACTAAAAAAACGCAAGAGAACTATGGAGTTCTTGCTGTTGTTGTAGCCGTTTTGCTATCCTTGAGGCGAGAGTGATTTCCAAAGAGGGCAAATATTGACAGTCTGGGTTAAATGAAGTAAGACACTTCACACAAGCAGAAATAAACCTTTTTTCGTGACTTTACATTTATTTGACACTGCATGTTTTAATGATATATATGCTTTTAACACTCACATTCATGTTGCTCATGTGGAGGATAGTGAAGTCTGACAGATATCAGGATGAAGAAGATGAAGAGGGGCCATATTATCTCGATCAGCAGCTGAATCTGGAAAAAAGATCACCACAGTGACCATCACAACTTGTATTTATCGGTTTAAATTTGACATTCGTGATTGTTTCGGTTACTCTTTAATGAACTTCAAGGCTTTTCTTTGGTAAATAAAAACTCAATTCAAGTAATTCCTGTTTATCACGATGGCTGTTGGGCTTCCTGTTTGCTCAGCAAATGTTGAATCTCTGGTTAATACGTTCAATGCCATGTACACGCACTTGTTCTCTGTTACTGTCATCACTTAATCAGTTTTTGAAGCACAGTTACTAGACATTATTTTCTTTTAATAAGGTTGATAGGAACATGTGCAGAGATCTGTTTGTTTTGTTTTGTATTGCTGATGTCATGATATTTTATCTCAGTTGACTTAAAAGTATGGTTTACATATAAACATTTGTGGGGTGTCAAACAATATATAAATCCTTATTTACGCATTTATTCATTTAGATTCAATTCAGGTACAAAGGATGCAGTGTCTGTTGGTGACCTCCTGACCTCACAGATGTTTCTATGTAAAAAGAAAAGTGACCCGAGGGAGTCCATATGTGTCTGTGTATGTCTGTATAAATACATATACATTAGGTTTTAACTTACAGTCTGTCTCCGTCGGAAAGTGAAGTTCTTCCACAGCAGTAATCCTAACTGAGTGGAGACAGTCATCTTGCCACGGATCTGCACTGTCCAGGCCGCCTCTCTTCACTGTTATTTCAAAAGCAAGCAAAATAAAGAGACGTTAAGCTAATCGGGAAGCTAATTTAAAATGGCTGCTACACTTTCTTTAAATGATGGCGAATGGTCAGGTACAAGTCAAATAAATCCCACCTTTATCTGAGTGTGCTTTTATAAGCATAGAGTTGCATAAAAGTAAACAGAGACTTTAGGACAAGTAAACATTTAACAGATTATGAGGGGTTGCGGTCTGTGGTTCTTCCACCAACACTTCAGCTAGTTTGTTGTGCATTTTGAGAATTGAGAGAGGAAGTGAAGTAGGCCACATCACTTTAAAACTGGGTGGCTTAATGGACGAAAAGTACTCATAATCAGTACTAACAAAAGTAAAATGAACTATTTGGACACAGCATTGAAACACTGCCATTCAGCTTATCTGTAAATATCAAAGCACCACATAAAATATAGCAATAGTACGTGGGTTGACTGTCACAACGGCCTGACTGTGAATGTTAAATATCAAGACGTCCTGCTGCTGTTTCATTTGATTCAATAATAACAATGACGTACATAATCAAATGAAACTGAATGACATCATTTATAACTACATGTAATTTTTACAGTAAATGACAACATTTGGTTGTGTTTATTTATGATCATAAGAATCATTTTAAATGTGCTTTAATTTCCTTTGATGAAGAAATGGGATTGTTTTAGTGAGAATTTGTTTTTGGTGGCGTTTGCAAAAGATACATCACCAAAAAACAACGCCTCTAGTGGACATACGCATTTTCTTGTTTTTCCCCTTTGTTTACCATTTTCTCATCACTTCACCTGCGTCGTACGTCGTGATGTAAAGCATAAAACGTCTTGTACATGCCTTGTAGCAAAATAACAACTTTTTGACGATTACGTGTCAAAAACATTTGTTGTCACTCAAGAACGAATAAATAATAGCCTATAAACCGTCAGGATGACCGACCTAAAACTACAAGAAAATAATTATTGCAAAGCTCTTGAAATGACTGTAACTATGTATAATTTAAGCTTCTCTGCGTATTAATAATTCGCAGAAGCCCGAGATCTTTGCTTACATTTTTGTTTATTTTACCACAAACTATACAAAAACGCACGCAAAAACACGGGAAGACATTCATTCATATTTAATGTAAAGCCACGTTCGACATTCATTTGAGCATGTTAATCCCAAAAGTCGTTGTATTCGTGTCAGTTTACATACGCACAAGAGTTGAAAAGCGCAATGTGCTTCTCATTGTTCCGCAGAGGAAAGGTTACTCTCGGTCATTTCGCGCAGCTCGCGCTGAACGGTAACGTAGATGCTGGACCAACACGCATACACTTTGTCTTTTTGTTTAACACAAGTCATTTCCATAAAAAACACTCTAATAACAAAGAGATCATAGTTTAGTCGATAATACACACGCTTCTACACGATTGTCTTAAACGAAGCTTTTAACGCAGTGCCTTGTTTACGATAAAGAAGACATGGTAGACAGTGCAATTCGTTGAAAAACAAAACGCGATTCTGATTACAGAATAAGAATATTTAGAAATGTACACAGATATATATTTATTTAACATAGTTAAATAAAAAATACTTGACACTTTGCACACTTTAAAAGAAAAAAGGAAACGTAGTCTATCCACTCACCGCTTTTTTCTATCTCCAAAATGAGTATTCCTTGTTTAATAAACTGTAATTCCTTTTGACAAGAGAGAAAAAAAGACCTCTAGACTCTCTCAAAGCGATATTGTCCTGTCGGTGATGTGTGCTCTTATGGACGGACCTTTTTTCTCTCCTCCATCCTTTTATAGTGGAAGCAACGCTGCCGCTTTGAGACGGGAGGTTACTGTCGGTCAAACTCGCTGCTGTTTGTGTTCGAGCCTCCATATGAGGAAAGCACGTGCGGACCCAAAACAGCTCTTAAAGGGGCAACGCCGAGGTAGTCAAGGTCTCAAATAAATGGGCCTGAGAAATCACGACGAAACACAAAACAGGCTAAAAGAAATTAAAAGCATGATCCAAACATTTAGTTTTAACGGGAGGTACAAATATTTTGTACTGTCAAAGCATAACTCTGGAATAGAAACAAACACAAACATTATACACAGGAGAAAAATTGACAAGAGATATAAAGGGGATTTTAAGAAATTAATTGAGCTATAAATAAATGTACAGCAAAATAATAATAATACACAGACTGTTGTGCTGCTAAGACGTGCATGAAGATGTGCGTGACTGATGAATAAACTGTGTAGGTTGATGCTGCACAGAATGAAATCAATGGATGCTTGCCTCCATGACCCATTTTCCTCAAATACTAAGCTATGTTTGCATTTTTGTGAAGACTTTTAAAATTTAGTTTTGCCTGTCATTCATGCTGTTAAACCTACGGAAGACTACGTAAAAAATCAATGCACAACATGCAGTTGGTACATTTTATATTGGTGTGGAATTACAACCAAATCTAAAATATTCATATAGATCCAAAAACAACATCTAAGTAAAACATCTCTTTCAAGCAACTTATTCAAGTGCATTTTCAATGTCAATCTCTTGAACTATTTCCATGGGGAAAGAAAGCAAAAAATAAGAAATTCTGCACTCCAGGTCATCAGGACCTCTGTGAAATGAAGCTATAAATCACTTAGACACAACTCAGCGAAGGGCCTTGAGCAGAGATGTGCAAGAAACTCAGAATGTCTGTCCAAAGAACAATATATCAAATGTTTATCTATTTATACGCTTTTAGGGGGTTGTTAAAGGGATATTTCACTCAAATATGAAAATTCTGTCACGAATTACTACTTTTCTAGTTGTTTGGTTAAACACAGTGAAAGATATTTGGACGAAAGTTTGTAACCAAACAGTTCTTGGACCCCATCGACTACACTGGAGGAAAAATGACAATGGTAGTCAAAAGTGCCCCAGAACTGTTTGCTGTCCTTCTTCAAAATATCTCATTTTGTGTTCAACAGAACAAAAAATACATTTCGTAATTTTTTTTACTATGGAAGTCAATGGGGTCCAAGAACTGTTTGGTTAAAAGTATTCTTTCAAATATCTTTCTCTGTGTTCATCAGAACAAAGAAATGTATATCGATTTGGAACAACTCAAAGGTGAGTAAATTATGACAACATTTTTATTTTTGGGTGAACTGTCCCTTTAATATTTACTGATAAAAAACAGACACTGATTTCTGTTGATCCACTCACTTTCTGCATTACTGGTTTTAACAGCTGTGAAAAGTCACCCATTAATAAAATGTATTTCTTTTTCCCATTTAATCTTTAAGCGTTTAAGGTTAAACGTGTTCAACTTGCTGTCTGTGAAGGATGGGCTTGAGAAAGCATTTTAAACAAGCACCTTCAGGACTTCCAATGCATGATTTTGTAGGGTGAAATACCCAAAGTACAGAGGTGGAGCTGGAGGGATGCCAGAATGTCACCACAGTGAGGCAAACAGCTGCTTATATGGTCTGGTGTTTATGCAGAAGATTACATGGGCTCCCTCCCCCAGAACAAATCTTTATGTACTTCATTTAGGTAGTTGACACAATGCGACCATGCGTCTTCTATATCAACTTTAAGATTTCAGGTTAAAATTTATATAAATGTACAGTAAGGGAAAAGATATATCATGAGGTTTTACATGTTTAATCATTAATGTCAGTCCTGCTCTTTTGCAACTATTTTAGATATTCCACATCATTATAAAAGAATGCTTTATAAAATAGTTTTAGGTTAAGAACATCCAACACTGCAAGGTATGTCAACTACCCATTTACACTATAACTATCATGAAAAAGCAATGATTACAAACATTTGATTTATCTGTAATGGATGTATTTGCCATTACTGTTATTTTCATTTCAACGCTTTCAGAAGCAAATTCTGTTAACCACACAGTCAAAAAGAACACGATGGTTTTGGTTTGTCATTGGCAATCTAACATTGAGCCTTTTATGCGTCTGAACATGTGATCAGAACTTTCATCCTGTTTTTCAAGCCCTTCACCTCTTTGTATTCATAGAGGCCTGTGAGGCTGCCAAGTGCATAATGTTGCCCTCTTGCCCCGGTGTTCACTGCAAGCATTGTGGAGTTGAGCCTGTTCTGTTTGACACACAGAAATCAAAAGCTAGGGAACAAAACATGCGAATGTATCTGCAAAGGAAGCCACAGACAGGCTTGAACTGAGGAGGAAGCTGTGGTAAACCCAGGACATGTGATTTAAGTGATGCGATGTGAGTTAAAGGAATAGCTCACCCCAAAATAAAAATTAATTATTTACTCACCCGAATATAAGCAGCTCACCTCTATACAAAGATTACTGTAAACATTGCTACAAAGCACCATAAAGAACAATTGAAGAAGACCAGAGGTCTGTCTCAGAATACGTGGAATATAGCACAAGTCACACTTTTATATGCATGGTGTTTCTTACAAATTCAGTAAACAAGTTCAGTAAAAAATGACTGAAACATTTCTTGACCATAATTTGATTGTAAATCACGACGTACTGTAAAGGAATACTGCAGTGCTGTACACACTTTAACGCTTATACACGAGCGCTGTTGCCCTTTTAAGAGCACGCGCCTCGGCTATGACGAATCTAATATATACCTCAGCAACAGCAACAAATTACTGCCTTTGCACAGAAACTGCTTATCATTGCCCAATAGAGTGGATATAAAAACGCACTGCCTCTGGTGTCTTTTGTTAAAAAAAAGAAAGAAAAAAATCGCTGTCATTTAGGCATTATTGGTTGTTAGATTTACCATTATGACACATTCTGAATAGTTGAAATAATACATTATTATTTCTGTTCCAAATGCGCAACACAAACAAACAAATGATGTTCACGATTGGATTCGTGCGCGTAAACCTTCAACTTAGAAGACCTCAGACAAAGCGCCTTTACGCAGCAGCGTTTTCTTCCATGACCTCTAAATTCATAATATGACGTAAAATTATGCGAAGTCCAACGATAATTGTGCCAAAGAAAGCTAATATATTCGTAAGTAGCTACATTAGTCAGCCTCTTTTCGGCAACGAAGCACAAAAAGATCGTTTGTCCGATAGTAACCCCGCGAGAGGGAGAGGGGATATGGATATAGACCTGGATACTAGAACATCATAATATCGCACTAATATTGTCTAGTGTTCACCAATTCTGTATTTTATTCGTCACGTTTAGCATTCAAATCTAACCATTCGTTGCATTACACAGATCTGCTGTCTATATCTGCTGATGAGCTAAACACTTATATTTAGTGAAATCGTTCATTAAGTGTAGCTATGAACGTTTAGCGACGTTACGAACGAAGAAGCAGCATTTCTTACGCAGAAATATTTTCAATACTCTGCCTGCAGTGCTGCAATGACCGACAGTAACCTCGCCTCCAGTACGAGCGCGAGCAGCAGAAACTGGGTGAAAGGTGACATGACGTCACTTGCTGTGAACCTTCTCAACTGCTGTTACACATTAGACATAAGGTATTTCATGTAGGCCTACCTTTTACAGTTGTGTATAGACTCTTTTCACAATTACGCCAACTTCCGCCTTTTCGCAAAGCAGTGTATCATAACTTCCGTTTTCCAAAAAACAAGAACTCCAGTTGGAATCTCAGGAATCTTTAACAACAGTCTAAAACACGATGGTTAAGACAAAGGTAATATTTTAATGTGTACGTGTTTAGTATCAGGCATGTTAATATTTCGTAACGTTATTGATCATTAATAATTTACCATTCGCGTTATGTATAAATGTTCCACCGTTTCAACATCACTTTTACATATTTGACAAACAGCAACTTTAACAACAGTGGCAGATGTGCAAGGGACTTGGTAAACCATTCTGAGGCGCTAGCGGAAGTGATGATATATATTTTTATTATTGAACAAAGTATACTTTACAACAATAAAGAAGTGATGATACACTGCTTTCGGTCAGAACGTAAGTTGCTGACGTCATGTGAAAATGGCCTATTCACCGAAAATGCTTACTGCAGACATGTACTGGCCACTGAAATGAAACTAGGTCAATTTTTACAAATGACTGAATATTGCATTCTCTATAGGCTATAGCATGAATACACGACCAAATTTAAACAGTTTTTCTTAATATAATAGGTAGGCTATTATTACATATTTTGCTTGTTGGATGAGCAACATTAACAGCGACAGTAGAATTTTCTAAACATTATCATTAGCCTACTGATAAAACCTTTAAACAAAACTTATAAAGGCCTAGCAACGTCCAGACTCCCTAGCTGTTCTAAATTCACAGTAAATGGCGCCTTCCTGCACAGATGACACCCCCCAAAAACCCCCGGACAGACTCAGAATTAGGACTCGTTTATTACCTCGTGCCAATTGTACTTTTTGATGTAATCGGCGTCGCCATTTTTGATAATTTTGTCACTGCAGCAATGATTGGTTACGCAGCAAGAACGGAAAAGGCCGTGACGTAAGCAGTGTCGATTAGAGTTTCGGCCGTCGAAGAAAATATCAAAGATTTGACGAAGAATAATCAATGTTAAAACGACAACTTTAGTAGCTAAAACCTCCGACAGTCTCTCGCTTTGCCAGTGAGCTCAACGGTAAACAGTAGCCTAATTTGTAGCTGAGGCTAGGTTCAAGACAGCTCGGAGTTAGGATATTTCCCATCTAAACCCGCAAATAATTTCAGAATAATTTCATGTTAAAAACTGTTTAAAATGTTTATTGTTACCAAATCGTTTGAAATATTAATGTTTTGATGTTTCTAAATACGTTTAATGTTACTACTCCAGACGTTATTTCCGAGTTTGAGGTGGGAATTTCTTTAACTCACGCAGCGTTACTCTCGTGTAGGCTACGTGGTTTTCAGCCAGCATTACGTAATAGTTACGTCACTTTATTAATATTCACGACTAAGAGCGATAAAGATGTTATAATTTTACTGTTAAATACGGTGGTAAATCCTAAAAATGGCATTTAACGTTTGAGGTAAGCTATTTTTTTATTTGATTTATTTATTACATAGGCTATGTTTGATCAAATCAGTAGGCCTATAGAGTAAATCAGAGTGTAGGAATTGGTATAATACTACCAGACAATACCATTGATAGGCTATCTATCTATGACATATGTGCTTCCACTTAAGGTCTAGCAGCAGGTGTCAGACAGAAAGGAACATTCATTGAGAAAGCAGCTGTTGAGAACAGCCTGCCTTCATGCCAGCTTCTCTCATGACACATGTTATGGTCCTGCACTGCCTTTTGTTAAAATCATCACTGTTGTTTTTTAAGCAGGAGGTTTAGGGCCCCTACAGGGCTGAAAAGTGATGACTGCACACATACCATATACACAATGTGGATTTATTGTTTAGGGAGAGATACAGTTATACTTTTGTTGGCCATAGTCAATAGGTGAAATTTATCTTATTTGTTATACGATTGCCCTAAAATGTGTTAAAATATAAAAAAAATTGTACATGTAAGGTTGCCACATTCCTGATCGACTAATCTGAAACATTTAATTCCCGAAATGCATCGTGACATATTTCGTAGAATCTACAGTTCTGCGTATAAGCACCGTTAATGCTGAACATCATGAACTTCATGTGAATATTGATCAAATTCAACAAACATCCCTAAACAAAATATATCCTTGATGAACCTGATTTCTTTTGTGTACATGCTTCTGTAATGCCCCTAAGTTCATCTTATGTTTGTGTATTTAGGTGTTCTGCACCAAAGTCAAACATGTAGAGATACCATCAGTCAGGATGTAGATAGATGGCAGCGTCCTGTATGTTCCTGGAAAGTTAGTTATGTAGAATATACATTGTTTATTGTGAGCTTATAAATAACGCTATAATTTTTGCCAGCAGTTGCATTTTAATTGCATAAGTCTTTATCGGCATTGCACATCTTGACATTGGAATTGGTTCATTCCTCTGCCCAGAATTGCTCAAGATGCATCAGGCTGAACTGCTTTTTTTATGTAATTCCACAGATGTTAAACAGTATTACTGTCTGTCCAGAACATTGGTCTTTTTTGACTTGAAGCCTCCTCGTAACTCTTTTCATTCTGCCTGGGTCATTATGCTGTCGCATCACATATTTCCTCAGGAAATGTTTTTGTACTTCTTGTACTTATCTTCATATGTTTATCCTTCTATTCCTCGCCCTTCTGCTGAGATGATGCTGTCAGCACGATGTATTTGTTTCTAAAGTCACATGTAGTGTTATTGTAGATCTCACATGATGTTGATAGCACTGACGTTCAGTTTTGCTCTGATCAGACTGTAGAATTGGCACACAGTTTTGGGAAAACTCCTGCAGTGTACGCTTTTAAGCAAGGCTGTCTGATCAAGCTTTGTCTTAAAGATTTCTTTGTGGTCTTCCTCATGATGGACCACTGCAGTTTTTAACCTGTTGTTATTGTTCATTTCATACTTAAACAGTTTGGTTTATACATAAACATGGTTAGTTTTAGCTGTCACACCATAGGACACATGTGCGGCGTATTCGTCAACTACCCACATACTGAAATGCTATAGTTATACTTCTGCACATGTATTTGTTTTTTAAAGATATTTTCTATGGCCAGGATAGGGAACTTTTCCCAGTCATTTCTGGGTCAGATGTCACTGGATGGGTGGTTTATCTAGCAGAGAATAGGAAGGGAGATTGTGAAAGATATTTTTCGTAAGGGATGTACCAGGGCAAAACAGGAAGTCATGTGAAAAAAAGCCATTTTGTGTCACGGTAAAACGAATATGAATGTAAAAGTTAAAATGATATAACTTAAAGCAAATGTTCATGTTACAGGGGACAAATATAGAGAAACAGTACATATGACAATTCTTTTTTATACGAATGCTCCAATAAAATATAACATATTATTTTAGGCTATATTAATGAATAATAGAAACGACCATTGCTTTGCCAAGCTCCGCAGAAAGTCTCGTCCAACAAATGCATGACATGGCGACATCTAGTGGTTGCTATGAGCAACACGTAATAAAAACAGTGATCATACATTTAAAATTGCACACAATACATCAGCATGTGGCGTTTCTGTTCAAATATTAAACTACTAAAATATGTTCAATTCGTGATCATCTATACATGTAGCTTACATGTTGTTTTAAAGAAAAATCACAATTCAGCACAATCTCATAAACACTGCTTTAACAATAACAAACAAAAAAAGTTGTAGTCGTTAATGTTCACTTTATTCAATATTTGTTCACAATCGACATAAAAATGTCATATCAACAGCAACATACAGCATATTCACATTTTTGTCAGATATAGGCCTACATCTTAGATTGGACATCTAAAACCTGACTGACATACGATATACGAAAGTCATAAAATACCAATTTTGCACATTATGTACAATACAAACAAGCATTAAAAGCACATCATTCATGTTTATTACACGTCAAATATAGCACATCACACCATCACAAGAATTCAATGGTTAAAATGGGAATTGTGTTGGTTTACGGAAACTGCAATGGTCTCTGTGTGACAATGTGTACGATTTGGTTGGTGGGATGGGAACCAATAGACCACCATTAAATCCTATAAGAATAAGGCACAAAATACACTACATCAAAGAATTTTGTAACAGTTATAACGGCAAACAGCTGATAGTTAATGGTATTTGTAATGGAGACCATCAGGATTTTTTTCAGCAGTAGAGGACACAAAACATTTCCATACTGACTGACATGTAGTCTATATACATTCGTTATTTCTGTATCCCCAGCACATGAAATATACTATAATAATATACTATAATCTAAAACAAATCATATTACACCTATTTATTATTTTCCCTTTTAATCATTCATCTGAAAGCACAGTTTTTTTTATTTTTAAACAATGTGTTATGGAATTTTTGGCACCTGCATTTACACTAAGACTGTATCCAAAATTGCCTTCTATAACCTCATATGTGCACATTTGAATGCACATGCATTTTGGTATCCGAAACAGGCCAAACAATGTATGAATTTGCTCACTTATTTTCTGTGGCTTCCTCAAGTGGACTATATTAAAGTAATGTATGGAATAGTAAATGAGGGTATAGGGGGGCAAATTCGGACACCACCCTGGTGATCCTGATGTTTTTTGATTCAGCTGAGCTGCTCGGCTGCAAACGTCGGCTCTCTGTGACAGTGTTTAACGGCAACTACATTTTCGTCTTTGATCTGAACATGATTGTGGGACTTGGCACTCTTTCGATTGCTGTGGTGGGGGTCGTCGCCGTGGACGCTGGTGTCGATCCGCGACAGGGTGCACATACTGCTCTGGTTTCGTGGGTGGAGACGTGTGGGGCGGAGCTCCAGTTCATCGTAGCTTGATACCTGGATGAAGGGACACCACCGGAAGGCCCGTTTAAAGCCTGCCCTAAATCTGAAAATGAATCGAAAGAATCTTAAAACTATAAGTTACGATGTATTGATTAAGTTATTATTGAAGTAACAAAATCTGTTTATATGAGTTTGAATTACCTGCTGTTTAAGCAGCAGTATATAATCGGGTTGTACATCGTGGAGCTCATGGCCAACCACAGCACAGAAAGGTAGACCTGCTGGATCGACTTCCACTTGTTCAGTTGCTTGTTTAATCCAGTCACGATGAAATAGATGTGATATGGCAACCAGCAGAGGGCGAAGGTCACCACCACCACGATCATCATCTTCACCACCTGAGCAGAGAGTCACCAATGAAGGATATAAGAGCTTATTTTGGCTTTCTGTGTCCATGTACTGAACAAAGTGACATCTCTGGCAGTTTTTCCACATTCTCCATCTGCCGACTTGAAGCCACCTGCTGCTATTGTTTCGAGAACAAAACCACAAATCGGCAAGACGATAATGAAAAACGTGAAGAAAACATGCCTCATAGTGATCTGGCAACACTGAAAGCTTGTGGACTGGTCATCGGGGTGTCGAAATGGACCATATTGTGTTTCCATGAGATATTCTCTTCTGTTATGCAAAACAACACATTTAGATATTTAAATGTGTGTTCCTGTGTCCTAGTGAACACACCTACATATATAAAATTAATATATAAAAAGTCACTTTGAAATTTTTATTTCTTCTGCATTTCTAGATGTATTGTGGCCATTTCAGTCCAGTTGAATTTCAACAAAATCAAACCTCAGGAGTGGCAAAGTCATCCAACAGCAATGTGAAAGACTGACAGCATGACAAGACACATGGTAACTTATCTTAAATACATGTACAAAATACTGTTGAATTGCTTAAAGGTGAATATGAACTTGTTTTCTTTGCAGTTTTCGAGGTCTGAAAAAAGAATAAAACAGAATAAAACAAAATAATAATTTACCTAAACACATACATATAAATAGTAAATTCAGAAAAAATGGTCTGTATATATATATATATTATGCTTTTCAATACCAACTTCACTTTTACTAATTTGTCGACCACACAAAACTTGTCAATATAAACTTAGTTCAAAGTTTGGACTCCATCAAAGCCAAAAGACTCACCCTTTTCTGCACCTCATATCTTCCCATTTGTTTTAGACCAAAACAGTTTTGTTTGTTAGCGTTGAACATTTCCCAACCATTAATCTGTGCCTTTTAAGAAAGCCCATCCTCGGTTCACTTGGTCTTTCCACCACTTTGTAGCGCACAACATCCTTTAAAACATCACTCATAACTTCTCTCATCGCCTCATTAATTTCTGCATAATTAAACAAGGAACTGTCTGAAAAGACAAAAGAACGTCATCCATCATCGATCATTTGCACATCGCCTCTGAAAGAAAGTTACAACAGTCTTGTTCCCTCAAGAGACCCGCTGTAGTTTAATGAGAAACGGGACTTAGCAGAGTCTTGGGAATAATTGTTGATTGACAGCTACACAAAGCTGAGAAAGGTTAGGTGTGACGTAGCCCTCCCGGCAGGTGCTAAGAGCCAAGGGTGGCAGATATGTTCATGCCAGTTTCACACAAGTTTCGCTGCGGTTTATTGAGGTTGGAAGGAAAGCATAATTATCTTTGATCGGATTGAAGGTGCGTGTCTTTAAAAGAGGTCAGATGAACATGATCTGTCTGCAGGGTGCTGGTTATTTTCCATTTAGTATGGTTAAAATACTGACTAGGTGTTAATTGAATCGCGGATTTCTTTGGCCTGTTATGACACCGATATAGATTAAAACTTTATAATGAATGCCGAATAATCGTATTATTAATCATTTCTATTTCTGTCAGCTTCGATTCTCTGTCAGCTGGAGTGACAGAAATAAACCGTAAAATAATTTTTTTCCCCTGTAAAATAATTTTTCCCTTGTAAAATTACAGGATATAAGGATATATAATAAATAGTTTGCCCCATTTTTCTTGTAAATTCACGGTCTTTTTGTCATTTTAAATATAGTATAGTATTTTAAAAATAAACTGTAAAAATTACATGTTTTCCCTGTTTGTCTTGTAAATTAGTTTTTGACCGTATTTAAAAAATACATGAAAAATCTGAAAATTTGAAAAATTGTGTTAAATTGCTTTTTTTTACAGTGTACATTATGTGAAGTTGCCTGGAAGTCTGAATTTTTTTTATCTGGAATCTCTAGCCAATCAGCACGCTTAACAATGGAGTGAATGGCTGTTGAAAAGTGAAGATACACAAAGGTGAATTAACAAGTGCTTTAATCCTGCGTAATCCCACTTCTGAATTTGAAACGACTCTAATATCCCTGCATCAAAAACAAAAGTCGTGGATTATATCGAGAGACAGACGAATTTCCCACAATACCAAATGGAATTGTCCTATTGTCCTAGATTTATCTTTAAGGGGTTTGTATCATCGTTCCACGTGTGTCTGAACGCTGGAGCTGAAAGCTCCCAGATAAACCAGTCATGACCTCAATCTGTGTAAAAAATCTAAAAGCCATAAGAATACAGAGATATTCATTAGAGGTAACAGAAAATACATGGATTCGTCCGAATCTCATTCATTAAACTTTGCCCTCAGTCAATTCAATTTGAGAGATTTGTACATTGAGTTTGTTGTCCCAAAAGTGATGAATTAACTCTTTTGGGCTAATTGTTAGTGTAACATCTCACCTTTCTTTTGGCACGCAGTTGTCCAACATAGTTATCAGACGAATCTCCAGGGATCTCTCCTCCCCAAAGGGTCACCCCTACTATAGTGTAAGTGATGGCCATTACCACCAGGGGGAGCAAGTACACCAACACTGTTACTATAATATGATACCTGCACAGGTGACAGGAGAAGACAGTTTAAACAACAGGTGGTCTACCTGTATAACACATCTGGTTTAATGGTACAGACATCTAAGCAAATATACTGACTCTAAAAAAGTATATGTCAAGCTTATTCAGCTGTGTCAGCCGAGCATCTGCGTTTGTGTACTCATTCTGGCCTAGCGATCAAGTTCCCAAACACGCCGATCGACAGAACCGAGCTGTCTTATGCATTCGGCTTGAAATTTAGCCCAGAAATGTGGAATTGTGAGTAAGCGATGACATTTGCAGTTGTGTCACGCACCACGCAGCGGTCATGCTCAGCATTGTGGCGAATCTGCCATATGCTAGCTGACCGTAAAATGTTTAGCTTTTAGTGTTTGTCGGTTCGCTGGCAAACGGCACTTAGTGTCAAGATGGCAAAAGCTGCGATCCAGAAAGCATTAGCAATACTTGTGGAGTGGAAGCGAAAACATTACAGTCAAGCAGAAGAAAATTCAAACATCTAAAAGCATCTCAGTTAGTGAATGTCTTTGTTTTAAAACCAAATGGGCTGCCTTGCTGTCTACTGCTTACATATCGCTGCTGTAGAATAAACATCATTATCACTTCAACTGCCATATTGGAAGGCTGTTTTTGTAGGAACTGGCTCATAATGTTCAGGATCGAGACATTGGGTAAATAAATTAAAAAAAATTTTAATTCTCTTACATGAATGAATCCTCTGCAGATCTTGGCCAAGCAACGTAGCAGACGGTCCGGCGAGGCATCGTTCTCGTGGTTGAGTAGAAACACAGTGGAAAAGCCAAAACCACAGCGAGTGCCCAAATACAGAGAATGACCACTTTAGTCGCTGTAGCTGACAGCCGTGGCTTCAGTGGGTGAATTATAGCCATGTACCTGCACAATAAAATGATAGATCAATATCATACCAATGGAGAGATGGGCAAAACTATGAATCACACTCCGCAGAATGTTGAACTGGAGAGAAATTTACTAAATTACATTACAAAAGATTTTACATAAGAATTGACTTCCTTAACAATAATCATTAACTTTGTTTATTATGGACACATATTTAAAAATAAAGGTGCTTCACGGTGCCATAGAAGAACCTTTTTTGTGTAAATGGTTCCATAAAGAACCTTTAACATCCGCAGAACCTTTCACAAAAGGTTCTTCAGATTATAAAAATGTAAGAAAGAGATTATTCTTTAAAGAACCTTTGACTGGTGGTTCTTTGTGGAACCAAAAATGGTTCATCTATGACATCGCTGTGAAGAACCCTTTAAGCACCTGTATTTATTTCAAAGAAAAAGCCCCGTTCTCTTTAACATGCAGCTTTAAGATCTTATCAATCTCTCATTAGATGCTTCTGCTGAGTATAAATGGATGCCATGAATTTTAATTGCAATATTGATACATCTATGCAGGGCATCGCCGCAGTACTCAGTATGGGACTGTATAAATTAAACCAAGCTAGTTGACATGCTTGGAAACACAGGTGTACTACTAGAATGTTTTGATCCTTTAAAGTGCAGCTGTCTCGACCGTTTGTAGCTTCATTTCCCTGCGGTTCAGAAGAAGGAAATGAGGGCTCATCTTTTTCATTTTAAAGTTCCATGATGCTGAGGTCAGAAGGAAAGCATCTCAGTTCCTTAGAGAAGATTATATGGACAGAGAACGAAAAAGTGACAGAGCAGATATTCTAATGGTGGTCCTCACTATGGGCTATCCTGAAGATGTATATTTCTATACCTTACATTTCTGCACTAAATTACACAATACGCATTTATGGAGAACGAACAATTCCTCTCCAATGAGATATTGAAACATGTTTATGAATTTCAAATATTTGATTTAACTTCCATTCCTGGAAATCACATTTCTTTAAAAATGCAACATGTACAATTAAACCATGATGACTTACATAGTCAAAATGTTCTTACCTGTCGACTGCAATAGCTGTCATGGAATAAATGCTGGCAAACACGGCGGTGACGGGAAAGAAGTTGTGGAACTTGCAGTAGACCTCTCCAAAGTACCACTCTCCGTGCGTGGCGTAAATGAAATTGATCAGCGTATTAAAGGCAGCCATCGATGCGTCGGAGAAAGCCAGGTTGAGCAAAAAATAGTTCGTCACTGTGCGCATCCGTTTATGGGCCAAAATGATCCAAATAACAATGAGGTTTCCAAACACGGCCACCGCCAGTACCGAACTGTAAGCGACCGACCAGATCGCCACGCGCCACGGCGGCTGGACGAACTGGTTCGTTAAATTACGCGTTAAGTTTGTTGCGCTCTGAAGACCAGCCATTGTAAACTAAATGCTATTTTTGCCTCAAACAAACGTTTGTTACTTTATAGATTCATGCGTATGACTAAAGATTGTCCTTTTGCGCATCCATCTGTTGAAGATTCACAAAGCGCGCTCCATCCAAAGTTGCGGTGCCAAAGTAACGGTGACGCGCGCTCGATGTGCAGCGATCAGTGTGTGGTGACAGATGTTTGGCGATTGTGTTGCCACATGTTGCTGCTGCTGATGGAGAGAGAGACGCTGTTTGCAGGCACGTGCCACATTGGCATATTGTTAACAATCTAAACGGGTTGAGCTATTTCTTTTTTGCAAATGAAGTATATGCTTTTTTCCCGATGACACAGCTATCCTAAATGTAAAAAAAGTTGTGTTGCAGTTTAATGTAGTAATAATGTTTATTTATTTGGATGTAAATATAATGTATCTGGAGGTCAAGCTGTTTTTCAGCGGTTTTTTGGTGCTCATGGTAAGAATGAAATGATTCATTCATATAAGAGCTTTTGACATAAAGATTCTTTGTAGAACCATATTGATCATCTGCCAAGCTCTGACTCATGATTCCCGAGCTTTGCCTGTATGTGTTTGTATGTTTACACCCATGCCTGTGTTTGTCTGTATGTGTTCTAACCAGAGAAATGCCATGTTGCACATCCCAGCACGCATTCGGGGTTCAGGTGCTTTGTGTGTTTCATCTTCGACGTTTCATTAATCCTTTGATGCATCTGCAGGTGTTTGAGCTCTGCAGGGGGAATCTGCCCTTTTATGCAGATCTGGCAACCTCCGCTAACGTCCAGTCTGTCAACGCCTGGGGAGATGCTCTTCCAATTAAAAGGGATTAAACGCTGATTGAAGGGCACTTAATGAATCAGATCAACAGTTACTTCCTGCCCGTCACAAGGGGAAATAAAAACTAATGGCACAATGCAAGCGTGTGGGTGGATGTTGGAGTGACCTTTTTGCAGGATTCATGTAGCGTGTAGGTAGCTGCATGCTAGTATGAATAATCGGATTTCTACAAATATGTTTATTTACCATCTTTAACCAGAATTATGTCTGATGTGCAACCGACTCTAGCCTTCCGTGAAAAGAGGGAAAATTGCCTCATGGTGTCCCGTGCGTCACACACACACACTCATCTGTTTGACATCTCCAAGGCTTCTGTCCCCAATGCACTTTGGTAGCCGAAGCCCCCAGCAGGAGACCCTTCACATCTCTTCAGTTCTTCAGAACAGAGATTGCCTCTCTGATTATATCCACAGTGCACACAGCTAAAGATTGCTTTTAATTTCAGTTCAGGTAAATTGCATCTTTCATTTACACTGACATATGTTATTCTGACTAGTAAAGGAATCTAGTTATGCCCATCATTGTCTAATATGGAGGTGTAAACAGAATCTACAAATATGATATCTAAAGAATACATTTTGTGTTAAGTGAATATGTGTTTAATATGAGAATTCACAGATATTACATGCTAATGAAATGTACAGTAAAGTCCAGAAGAGGGCACCAGAGTATGACCACGCGCATAATGCGTAATGTGCGTTCGCTTTTTCAGCGTCTACATTTTTCATTGCTTAAAGGGATAGTTCACCCAAAAATGAAAGTTCTGTCGTCATTTACTCACCCTCTTGTCATTTCAAACCTGTATTACTTTCTTTCTTCCGCAAAACCCGAAAGAAGCTACAGAACCGAACAGCAGCGGTACCCATTCACTTCTATTGTATGGACACAAAACTAAATGCAAGTCGATGGGTGCCAATTAACAACATTCTTCAAAATATCTTCTCTTGTGTTCTGCGGAAGAAAGAAAGTCATACAGGTTTGAAATGACAAGAGGGTGCGTGAATGATGACAGAATTTCATTTTTGGGTGAACTATCCTTTTAAATGTCACGGAAGTGCAACAATGACAAATAAGAAAATATTTTTGTAATGGGTCATGCATGTGCAAAATGTTGTTTCTATGTAGTTATGAGTGTTTTAGTGCGCTATAGTGTTGTTTGTAGTCTAAATATAGTTTTTTTGGTTTGTTTGTTTTTAGCCATTTTGGAGCTTGGCAACTCCAAGTGGTGTTCGAAATCACATATTCATTATAGGGTTTGTTTTAGAGCCATAACCCTATAGAAACATTACCATTTGGTTTACAATTATATTGTTAAAGTGTATTAACCATGTTTATTTAGCAGCATTTTATTACCACAGTTTTACTACAAACACCACGATTAAACAATAGTTATTGCAGTGAAACTGTAGTAAATGTCTGGTTACTATAGTTAAACCCTGGGTAATTTTCACAAGGGACAATTCATGTTCTCATGTTTCTAATGCTGCTTCCACCCCCTGGAGAGACACTGACCGGAATTACCAGTTAAAAAGCTTCACAGTCACTGTTTCCCACCCCTCTGTTTCTTGTTTTCCCCCACGCCCTATTCCTAGCGCATGTATGAGTCAGCAGATGTTTCATGCTACAGTCTCATGGCCGGCGGATGTGAGTCTTGGTATTTACATCTCCACATGTGAAAGATGATCCGGGGCTGAGAGCTGGAGAGGCTGTTGTCAGCGAGGCAGAGATCAAGCAGGTAAATCAGTTTTTCACGATACACTTGTGGAAGTATTTGCTCAGCTGATAATATGGGAGTCCCCCGTGTGCATGTGTGTGTGTTTGTAGATCTTGCAGCCGTTTGGCCCCTGCAGCTAGATCAGGCTTGTGTGTGTGCATGCGTGCGCGTGTCAGTACGCATGTCCTATGACACTTCCCCACATGCGTTCAAAGGTCTCTGGTGACTTGTGCAACTTTACTCTTAAAGAAGATTAGAGGTAAAGCCACTGGCGGAAACCGGAATATAACATTACGTCTGTCTTGCAAACAACGGTAAGAGGTTTTGCATTGCCTAGATGTGTTGTATGCGGTAGAGAAATGTAAGAATGTATGTCTTTAAGGCTGAGTTGTTGAAAATCATTCTTTTTAGTTTTAAAGACTTGTTCGATTGAGGAAGATATTTGGGGACGTGTATAATGTATTTAATGTCTAAGGTGGTAGTTCACAGAGAAATGAAAATTCTGTCATCATTTATTCACCCTATTTTAAACTATTATATTCTTTATTCTGCAGAACACAAAAGAAGATTTTTGAAGAATGTTGGTAATCGAACAACGGCGGCAGCCATTCATTTCTGGTATGGACACAAAACCAATGCAATTCAATTGGTACCGCAGTTGTTTGCTTACCAACATTCTTCAAAATATCTTCTTTTGTGTTTTGCAGAAGAAAGAAGTCATAGGCAAAGAAGTTTCATTTTTGGGTGAACTATCCCTTTAATATGCAGGGAATGTATATAAATGAGCCTTTTGTGAGGTTGATTCTTTTGTCCAAAAAGTGAAACATTGTCTCTGTGGTGCTTTGAAAACAACCGTTAGCTTGTTTGGCTTCTATTGTTTATCTACATTTCTGATTTTGAAAATGGTATATAAAATAAATAACGTATATCTAACGTCAACTACGTTGTGCAAGCGTTGCAAACTGTGAATGAATGACTTTAACATGACAAGTCATGCATTCTGTGACCCGATGAGCCCCTTGTACTTTTGACCCCTTTGCGGCACGATTGTTTTGTTATCTACCAACTGTTGTCAATCTACTCCATACCAGAAGTGTTACAAAGATCTAACTGATATAATGTTGCTGAAAAATGTAATATGGTTACTGTACTGCTGTAGATGGCATCTACCTTTTTGCCGGCGCTGGGCCATATTGCCGTGTGTGGCGGTACCCATGGCAATGAGCTGTCGGGTGTCTACCTGGTGCAAGAGATGGAAAGAGAGAAGAAAGAGAAAGGAGACAGCGTGTGGCCCATCCCTGTGACAACAGTGGTGTCAAACCCGCGGGCCGTGAAAGAGTGCAGGAGATACGTTGAGACGGATTTGAACCGCTGCTTCAGCAATGCCACACTGAGGTGAGATGTGGAACTGCATCATGAACTGCAGGTTGAAGTGATTCATCCAGTTTTTCAGTATTTATGTTATGATAGATCTGATATATTATACTACCTTGTTAAATGATACCATCTTGTTACTGTGAAGCCAAAAGTGATAGATCTAATCATCCAGCAGACGTAAATGTCTACTATCAGAGATGAAAGGAGAAGAACAGCAGGCATGAGACGAAGTTGATGTTATAATAAAATGAGCCAAGTTTATTGGAGAAAGTCATAGTTGCATTAGGATGCTCATGTAACTTCATCAGGAGCGAACTCCCACTAACTTCATCTGACTAGAAACAGATCAGGTTATTATACCAGCATAGACAGTGGAAAATACTGCTTCACAACATTGGCCCCCATTGACTTTCATTGTATGTTCCAACAGTTTTGAAGTGACGAAGTGACCTATTTTTTGTCAGATATGGTGACCCATACCCGAAATATGACCTCTGCATTTAACCCAACCAGTGAATAGTGAACACACACACTTCAAGTCGTGAACACACATACACCGGGAGCAGTGGGCAGCTAACACTGCAGCGCCCGGGGAGCAAACGGGGGTAAGGTGCCTTGCTCAAGGACACGTCAGTTGTTACCTGCCGGTACTGAGAATCGAACCGGCAACCTTCTGGTTACGAGTCCGACTCTCTAACCATTAGGCCACAACTGCCCCCTTGAATGACACAAGGGTGAATAAAGGACAACTTTTTTATTTTAAACACTAGTTTTAAATACAATTTTTTTTTTTTATGTCAATGTAAACATCTTAACGTCATATCTGAAACTTTGTATTGCTGGCACTTCTCGTGAATTTTGGCTTGCTGTTTTCCTCAATTGTAAGTCGCTTTGGATAAAAGCGTCTGCCAAATGAACAAATGTAAATGTAAAATTAAAATCCACTTTCTCTCAAAGCATCCCTATTACAGACAGCACCCCGTATGAGATCCGGCGCGCTCAGGAACTCAACGCTCTGCTGGGACCGAAGGAATCGCCGGGGGCCACAGACCTGATCTGTGACCTCCATAACACCACTTCAAACATGGGCCTGACTCTCATCCATTACACAACCGATGACTGGATGACCCTGCACATCTGCAAATACTTACAGGCAAGAACAACAGACGCCATTTAAAACATCAAGTTTGTTTCAACCAAACCTCCCCAGGGAAACCTCTGTATGCATCTACAGTATATGTGCCATTCGTGTTTGTGTGCATGTGTGTTTTGACGTTTTGTGTTGTCGTGTGCACATTTAAGACAAAGATAACCAGAGTGCCTGTGAGAGTTGTGGTGCTGGATATTCCCCTTAGTGCTGCATATTCGTTGGAAACTGTGTCCAAGCATGGCTTTTGTAAGTGATGGTTATAACAGCGATGATCCTTATTCGTATACTCAAATGCAAATAATGACGATTAAATGACGAAAGCATGCGTTTTTGTAGCGATAGAGGTCGGGCCGCAGCCTCACGGGGTCATCAGGGCGGACATCTTTGAGGTCATGAAAGAGGCTGTTGACCTCACGATGGACTGGATACAAAAATTTAACTCAGGTACGAGTGCTTTATTTGTGCGTTTTATGTTGTAGTAGCTGGTTTACTAATAATAGTCTTATTTTGTTGTTTCAGGAACAGTATTTGAAGGAGGAGATATTGAAGTCTTCGTCTTTCATAAAAGTATTGATTATCCCAGAGAACCAAGCACCCGCGAGCTCATCGCTGCCGTTCACCCTCAGCTGCAGGTGCAGATCTACCTCTTTTTATTCATTTGGTAAGGTGAAATATATCATAATTTTGTGGAAAAATTTATTTTGATCTATTTTCTAGGACAGAGACTTCTGCCTCCTGAAGCGAGGCGATCCCATGTTTTTAACATTTTCTGGAGAAACTGTGAAGTATGAAGAAGATGAAGCCTTTCATCCTTTTTTTATTAATGAGTGTGCCTACTATGAAAAAAGAATCGCTTTTCATTTGGCAAAAAAGAAGATGCTTTCGATTCCAACACTGCAAGTGCAGAAGAAATGAAAGTTTGAAAAAAAAATCACTGCAAAAGGTTGAAATCAAAAATCACAAGGATAACATTAATATGAAAGATGGGAATTCTTACCAAAGATCACAAAATCTAAATTACAAGCACAATATTAAAAAATATTTGATAACTATGTACTGTTTTACAAAGTAAATTCAGGTTGATGTGGACACTTTTCGAATTCACCCTATATTTATATATATATACACTGTTAGGTTAGAGAGCAATTGAGATATACATACAGTGATCAGCCACATCATGCTTAAAACTGTGTTGGTCTCTCTCATGCTGCCAAAAACAGCGCTGATGCATTCAGACATTGACTTCTGGCACCTATACACTAACCAAAACAGATCCGAGTTGTGAATGGGATTTGGTCCAGCACATTCCATAGATGGCAGGGTGTATTATCCTAAATACACCAATCCACTGCATACCATGAAAAACTTGAGATGTTTTGACCCAGTCTGTCATTTTAATGTTGTGGCTGATTAGAGTATTTTATTGTGTGCTTCCTGGAAACCTTATATAACAATGACCAGTTTTCTTATTTTGAAAGAAATGATATTTATTGTGACCAGCAAAATATTCCTTTGACAGGAGTGCTTATAAAATGTATTAAAAAAAGTGTTGGAAGTGTTTTGAACATGATGATGTCACAGTGGACTTATATTGCTGATATGCTGTCTTTAAGGATTGCTTGAAAAAGATACAAATTAAAGGACTAAATAAAAAAATTCATTTGAACAAAGTTGGAATCTCAAATATTACAATTCACGGAATAAACATGTGACCACTTAGCAACAAAGAAATTAAGGCCAGGTGTACACTGTGCGATTTTACGTTCTTTTCTATTGTTGCTCGAAATTGAGTTAATCGATTAAAAAGAAATAGTTTACCGACAATTGTAGCTTTTTTTTGCCCTCATGTTGTTTAAAAATTGAATCTGTGTAACACAAATGAGGATATTTTGTGAAAAGTCATAGTGGTTTAGGGTTTTTACAATAGAAGTCAATAGGTGCCAACGTTGTTTACCAAAGCGCTTCAAAATATCTTCTTTTTGAATAAGTAAATGAGTTTTATTTTTTGGGCCTACATTCAATCTACATTGAATTACCAGTCTGTGTCATGTACAACACAGAGCAAACTCTGTATCTCATTTATTTTGTTAGAATGTAACGCTATCGAGTTAAGAATTGTGACAAGAGAAATCCTTGACAATTTTCAAATTGTATCTCAGACAATAAACTGTGGCAAAAATCACATAGTGTGCACCCAGCTAAATGTTTTATAGTATAAATAAGTATGTAAACCACAGCAGATCGTTTCAAATGGCTACCTGAACCATCAAAAACGATTCTAGAAAAAAATGACTAAACTAATGTAACATATATGATTAAATAAATTCGAAGATGATATTAAACAAAACAGCATAACCGAATGCAAAGCAAAAGATAAACAATAAATAAGCACAATTAATATTTAGGAAAAGCCTTTAGCTTAAGTGGTTAATGCTTATGGAAGAAACAAACATTCAAGACAAAACCGTCCTGAACCTCAGGACTGCAAAGCACAAATTCACAATCTCTTCATTGTTGAAAAGCTCAAACAGGTCTAACTAAAAACACAGGGCTGATACGGAAAATGCACAAAAGAAGACCAAACAAATCCCAAACCAGATGAAAATTTATCCTGAGGGTTGGCTGACTGTGAAAATAAATGCCTGCGAGTTTACTGGACAGGTGAAAATGTTTACAGATGTGTTTTCTCTGGTGATTACAGAGCGAGACTTTGATTGGCCGTTGGAGCAAAGTTAAAACAGAGTGGTTAAAAAGGCAGCTGTATAACAGAAAGATCCTTCATGTGATGCGATTATTCATAGGCTGAATCCTTCGGGTGGACGGCACATTAGTTTCACTTACTGCGAGGAGTGTATTCTGATTGCTTCCTGCTACAAAAATCAGCTGGTTTAGTGGCAAAATAGTTGCTAAAGCAAACATGGGCGTGTGCATGTGTGAGCGTATGTTCTTCTGCAACGTTAGTCAGTCCTCTGTTGCCTAGGCGACTCTGTAGGCTGTCATACGGGTGTAGTTTTGGCGATGGCTCCTGGCAGCCCATATGAAGAGTGCAGCAGCCATTATTTGCAGCGGAGAAGAGACCAGGGCCAAAAACAAAGACCATCCCAGAGAATAGTCCATACCCTCTGGCAGTTCTGTTCTTTCGTGAAGCAGGTGCACACCCGCAAGAAAACAGCACACCGTAGCCAGAGAACACAGGCCTGGAAACAAGATGTATAATAAACCTTTTGTTTGATGTTGTGAAATGTAATGCTTTCTAGGAGCTATGAAAATAAAGGCTTTGATGATTATTTCTGTTTCAAACGGCTAATACTCTGCATGCTAGTAACACATAACAGAGAGATTTTTCGATTCCACAATAGATGAATTTGTACAGAAACACACAGGGCAGCTCAGCATTGACAGGCACAAGATCATTGACAAAACAAAAGAAACAAAATTCCAAAATGCAGAGCAAGACTTATCTTAAACAAGTTCGAACACAGAGGAAAAACTGGTTTTAAGCGGTGCGAAGACTTGTTTACTCTCAAGGCTGCCAAGCAATGTCACATTATACAAATTGCATTAAAACCACAAAGTTAATACATGTAAGCAACATAATGATTTGCATCTGTATCGAACAGCCCTTGTTTTATGCATGTATTTGTGTCTTACCAGCCAGCAGATGCAGCAGTCCTACAAACAGGGTGGGCGTGAGACTGCGGCAGAGGCAAGCGAACACTCCGATCAATGCGGCTAGAAACACCAGTCCTACAGAGACCAGCGGCAACAGGAACTGACACTTCCACAGGTCTGAGAACAGACACGAGAGCAGCGACATTAACAAATGTTAAGAGGAAATATTTTGCAGCTAAATATAACTAGACAAAAGCTTGATTGACTATACAAATAGCTTGTTATGTGTGGGTTTTGTGTTAGGACGTACAGGTACGAATTAGATCTTCTCCGCTGTTAACATTTCCAGGCATTTGGTACTTAGACTCCCACTGCTGGGGCAAAGTAAAAGTGTGACATTTAGTCACCATTGTTGGATCTAAAGAGGGTAAGATATAACATCAATTAAAACACACGTACACACATTTAAATTTATTTATATAACTAGAACGGAAAGTTTGCTTCAAAACCCTTTAAATGACGCGTTTAGCCTTACGCATGTTATAGTATTAAGGGTTTGAAAGGAAGACAGAAACAGACAAAACACAGATAGATTCGACTCTCTACTTGCCAGGTTTCTTGAACCAGTATGAATTTTGGGGCACCAGAATGCAGCGCCACCAAAGCCCAAGAGTGCCATTAAGCCTAAAGAGAGCTATACTGTAGTTGGACTCGTCCACATCCTCTTCTTCAAAGGCCTGTCGCATGTGATGCAGATCCGAACCGTTGTAGACATCGTTGCTAGCCGGCTGGCTGTGGTACTGGTACCAGTGCTGTGTTCCCATGGCGACGGAGAGATAAACACAAGCAAGCAGGCTCAGCACAGAGCCGATGACCAGCGCTGTGGCATAACGGTTGTCCACCATGGTTCAGATGATGTAGATTTCTTGTAGCAAAAATGACAATGACCTTCAGCAGATTAGTTTAGCGAGCGATCCAAAGAGAGTTAACATAGCTTTTGTCGTGGTCTTTAGTGTTGAAGGCTTCTTTACAAGCGCTGATGAATCTCACAATGTGCCAGCATCTTCCACTGCAGCGTGAACTGCTCCTCTCGGGATCAGGGGCGTTATTCCTTTCCAGATCCAGAGAAGTGTCTCACCTGAAATAAAAGGTGTGGCTTTAAAACAGGGGTGCGGCAAACCCTTAACAGGTATCTTGACTCATTGGTAGAGCACATTTACGGTTGACATATTTAATCAAAATTATCAAAAAATCTTTTTTTTTTTTTTATTAAGCAAGGATGTAATAATTAATAATACATTTTCATTCATAATACGTTTATTTGTAATAACAACCACACTAGTATTAATAGTCTTTTGGTACTATAAACTATGGTAAAACTCTTAGGGAAAACACAGATGATGCAAAAATTACACTTGAAACATTAAATCTTTAAGCATCTTAAGGCTTGTTTTAAAAAAATGTTACTGCCCTTGTGCACTAACTGTTACACATTGAACAAATACATTGTTTTTTCTTGTATACGCCAAAATTTCAATGCCAAAGAACATGTTGTCTGAAATGAAACAACTGAAACAAACATGAGGCAACCTTCCCTTCATATTCAAGATCAATGAATATTGAATCATATCGATGCCCTTTGACATTCAGTGAACTACATAACATATAACGTACCATTTAAACACAAAATTTATACAATCTAATTCATACAATTTGACAATCACTAATGCTCAATGTTTTTATATAACATTGAAGTTGTGTTGTTGTTGTTGACTAGCATAAATGCTAGCGGGCTAGTCTGGTTTTAGCGACAACCACGAAAAGGTAAGAAATACAAATATTTTAAGTGTCCTATTACGTGTAAAATAATAAACCATCTAAGGCGGTAAAATAAGATTTAGGATTTTGTTTAAAGGCATGTTTTGTTTGTTATGCCTAAAATGATGTCACTTACCATATTGCACAAACCCCTCGCGGACGCGTACAAGATGATGAGTCCATTTCCGGTTAGAATGCGTGCACGCGCATGGCACTGGCCACATAGGCCAGATGTGCAATCATCAGACAATATTGTTAAAAATAACTAAATAAGTACAAGTAATATGTATAAACGTTTTAAGAGTTATACGTTTAATTATTTTCACTTATAATTAAATAGCAAATTTCACAGTTAATTTGGCTAAAATGTTGCTGTACTGTGGTTTGTAAAGAGAGACTGAATATAAAAGCAAATGGTTTATTCACATACATCACTGGAATTTTGGATACACTTTAAAAATACAATTAGAAGAATTAAACATATTCAACTTTACAGTAATATGACATTAGTCATTAGTCAAGATATTGTGCAAAAATGAACAGCCCTGCTGTTCAACAGTCACTTCTTCTGAATAATGGCACCTGACTAAACACATTAATAAAAGATTTCCTCTCCGATTTAAAATGCAAATAAAGTGCAGATGAACCCACACACACCAGTCTGAGCAGAATATTTGATTTCTCTTTAACCTGAGCATAGATGTGATATTACAGAACATTCACAGTGAACATGTATTCCAGTGTTGATTTTGTCCCTTAAACCTTTAGATCTTTGTGGAAAGTGTTCATATGATTAAAATAAGATTTATATGTGGTTGGTAAACTCATACAAGGTCTTGTTTGGTAAACAGTCGTCTTGTGTATTGGTCGGTTGACTTCACTGGACCATTTATAATGGGAATGTCAGTGAACTCCACTGTGCAGGGTCCTGGTGAGCAGGGTGCTGCCTCCAGCTCCAGAACAGTTATGTTGTTTTGGACGGAGGTGCTGAGAAGATGGGCCGGAACAAACAGGGTCACCTGTGGCCCACGGGACGGCCAGTAGCGGCCCAGGTTAAAGCCGTTAATCCACACCTGACCCTGATGGAGCAAAGTCATTTAGAGTTAAAATTTTATCATTATAATTTATATTTATAAAACAGAATGGGATTTTTTGGGGTTCTCTGCATTTTTTAATCGGTCATAAACACGCAGCTGAAGTTTAAACAATATCCCTGATCATTGTAGTTTGATCTTATCTCTCATTTAACCATCTAAAAGCACTGTTTAGGCATCCTACCTTCCTCCAGTTGGGAAACTGAATGTATGTGTCCTGGGGCAGGTCTGGAATGCCATCAGGTATGTTAAAGCTGCCCATGTAAAATGTTGGGGGTGAGAGAGCAGGAAGGGTGGCGGTGAAGCCAGAAGGGACGGAAGAACTGGAGAAAGATTCAGCAGATGCCGGCAGCAGCCCCTTACTCACTGCATCATCTATACTCAGAGAGTACACGGTCCAGTTACCAAGAACATCAGATCCAAGAGTCAAGTTAGACACCAGACCCTGCAGGAGAGAGGGAGATAAATAAAAATAAATTAGAGACTGTGATAATGAATTAGTCAAAAAACAAAAAGTCTTATATATATAATATACATATAAAAGAATTAAAAAATATTCTTGCCTTGAAATCATTGATTTCTTTGCCATAGTTGATTCTCCCCATGCTCTCCACTAGGATATCCACACGACTTCCAGCCTTTCCCGTTACATTCATTGTGATCACTTTGTTCCTCTCCAAAATGCCTGCAGCAATCTAAACAATGAAATGATTTAGCGTTTTTAGTTCTTGCAGACTTTCTGATGGCAAAATCGAATCTGCGCCTACCCCATTAATGGATATATAAGCTCGATCATGGACCCCATTAAGAGGAGATGACAGTGGGGTGGGCTTTAAACAGTCCACAGGCAACACAGTCTGATACAGCATGAAGCCAAAAGCCTGATGAGGAAAAAAATCAATACACATAAATCATAATCAATAAAGTTGTTTGATAAAAAAATCTACACGAGAACTGAGAGATGCCTGCTTACCTGATTCATGTCAATAAATGTAAGTGGGTAAACAGTTTTGACAGGGCCAGATAAAGACAATATATCCAAAGACTCCACCACGGTCTGCAACTGTGAGATAAAAGAGGAAAAAATGAAACTTGGCACTAAACAGCAACAATATATTTAGGGAACAAATGAGGTAATACGTAAAAACTGAAATATAAAAGCATACACTAACTACTAAGCAAAAACATAATTTACCCTCTTCATTTCCACTGGTCCATATGCAAATTTCGGTGTTGATGGAGGCACTATGCCTTCCGGTATTTTTCTGTACTGTTTCCATGGCAACAATCAATGAATTCTAATCAATTAAGGGCATTGCATTTCTTTCTTATATTTCATAAGATTTATGATAAAAAAAAATGTGTACCATTTTGATGACATCTCTTATGGCGAAATACTTCTCTGTGAGATCTCCAGCTTCTGTAAGTGGGGCATCAAAGTCGTAGCTGGTTGGCTGAGGAGCGTACGGTGTGTTCGCACCTATAAAGCAATTAAAATAAATGTAGATCAAGGTAAATAAATTCCAACCTATTTTTAAAATGGGTTTATCTGTTATTTCTTGTCTACTATCCAGCTTAACTGGTACAGCATGTTTGCAAGCAATGCCAAAATCATTACCTACCCAGATTAAGAGACTGTTAAAATATAAACACATGTATGCACTGATGATCGATTTGGATAAAAATGTCTGCCAAAACTTACCGTTCCAATAACCGAAAGTAGTACCACCAATAAACATGTAACTTGAAAAACACACATGAAAAATATGATTACATTTGCATTCCTTATACTGTATGTCAAACAAGTTCTTCCGTCATCATTCTTACAAGTTGACATTGGCTCCCATTTCCAGAATTTCATTTAAGGTCTTCACCACAGCCTGTGTGGACACAACTGAATGTTTCTCGCCCCAGTGGTCCAACCAGCCTGTGTAGTACTCGGAGTTCACCTGCAACCAGATGGATTTAGTATGTCAGTATACATTTTTCAGATAGTCTCCCCTTGGTTAAACATTTAGAAATCTTTGTTAAAAACATATTTTAGTTCTATTCTGTTGTATATTTTGTATAACAGCTCAACACATAATTTTAGTGTCTTCATATTAAAAAGGGAGATTGGATCTTACCAAAGGGCCCCGTGGCTCTGCGTGTCTTTGCGCTTCAAAAGCAGCAGTTACATTTGACCCTATTAAAAAACAAAAATATGTACTAACAATGTCATTGAAATAATGGGCATTGGTTTACAAAAACCTGTAACATACATCTCTTGCTATCTCAGATTCTTTTTGTAACACATAGGGAATGTTTATAAGATGCAAGACATTTTATTAGGATACACAGACCTGGACCGAAGTCAACAGTGGCGTAGAGGCCCTGCAGGGACCCACACTTCAGATAACTCACACCTGGCCCATCAGTAGTAAACAGAACCACATCTTCCCCAAGATTAGTCCGAAACAACCTGGCAAGGTGCCGCATGTAGTCATAATCACATGCGAAGTAACTGCCATATTCATTCTCAACCTGCGTATGAAAGACAGACGAAGCATGGAACCGTGAACTAAAATCTACCAAATAGTGCATATATGATGTTTTTATATCACCAGTAAAACCAGTAGTTTTTCATCACTATTATGTTTATAAAACTCTCTAACCTGCACAGTAATGACGGGTCCACCGTTCTGGTACAGGTAACGCTTCAATAAAGACAACAACTGCCCCATCCACTTATCCACTGCTGTAAGGTAATCTAAACCAATGAAACAATAAAAACAAACACATGATTCTTATGTAATGTACTACACAATTTGTTTGATCCATCCCAGTGTCATGCAGTATCTCTGGTTACTTAATACCTTACTTTATTACCTGGATCAGATGTTCGTAGGACAATATCTTTCTTTTTCAACAACCAGGCAGGCAAGCCCCCCTAAAACAAGAACCATGAATGAGCTGAGATCATCCAGATATCTTCACATGTACACACGCACATCAGTATAAATACCATTTCTTTTCGCATTAAATAACGCTCTCTTACCATGTCCCACTCTGCACAGACGTATGGACCTGGTCTCATAATGACAACAAGGCCGATGTCTTGGCACAGCTGCAGGAAGTGCCCCAGGTCCCGATCTCCGCTGAAGTCGTAAACGCCGGGCACTGACTCGTGGAAGCTCCACGGCACATACCTGTGGATGAACGCAGCCATTAGACAACTTCAATGAGAACCCAGTGAATTATTTTTTTGTGTAGAAAATCTAAAAAGGAAAAAACTGTGTTCATTGGTCAGAAGGTATTAGCCCCCTAAAAAATATCTGCCAGCTCATTTCTTGATTTTTCTTTCATTACTGTGTGAACCCTAAACATGGCTTATGACTGAACAACAACCAGGATTGTTCTTACGTCTGGATGGCGTTCAAACCAGCCATGTACATCTTCAGCAGCCTGTCCTTCCAATAGACGCTGGGAATCCTGCTGTAGTGGATGCTGCCGGAGATGTAGCGGAATGGCTCTCCATCTTTAAGGAAGCTGTTTTGATGGTAATCCACAGTGAAACTGGGATTTGTGGAAAGCTGAATAATAAAATGAAACACATGGTTTTAGAAGTGTTTAAGGAATAAATCATCCAAGTGTTATTATTTTCTCATTTTTATAAACGTTTGTTCAGTGACTGAATTTTAGAGGGATTTGGGGTAGACATTTATAGGCCATCATACAATTTAACAATGCATGCATTTAGATCTACACTTTTATGACAAGTTTGTGGTTTTACTATAGTATATTTGACCATGCTGTTTGAAGTTACACTAAATCAATACAATCTGCCCGAAACATGCTTACTGGGAAAAACATGATAGTATTATAAATGTTTGATTCGTGATGTCATCACATGATAGTCACAAGACGCAAGAATCACAAAAGTCAAGATTGTCAAGTTGTGAGGTCTATAATTAATGTACGATTATGTGGCCAAACTTGAACTGAAACTGTGAGATCTTTTTTCAATATATTGTCTATTATATTTTCTCCAAACCCCCAACATGATTTGCAAAATACTATATTACACTCCTCTGACATGCAAGTCACTAAGATACTATGTTTACAAACAAAGAGAACATCTGCACTTCTGTATACATTTTGTAATGTTGCGTTCGCCTTAAATGATGCTTTCCAAACAAACAGACAAATATACTTGCCGTGATCGGTGGTATGATCAGAAGCAGAAACAACATTTGTCCAACAACAGGAGCCATGGTGTGTGTGTGACTGTGATGAACGAAGACTTTCGATATTAACAAGACGCCGCATAGCTATTATGAATGAAGGACGTGCAACGCTTTGGGGGAGGGGCTTTGTATGAAGAGCTTCTGCGCATGAGCAGTTGGAGAAGCAACCTGGAAATAACTGTTCTTTTTACAACTTTATCTTAATAAACCAAATTTGTGGTGCAGGTGAACGTCAGGGTTAATTATTTGTCGTAGATATGCTTTAGTTGTGAGATTACCAAGCATTTTAAAAATATATTCTACAGTTCATGTAGACAGAAGTTGGTCTTATGTGACTGGCCGCTAAGTGCGGAGACTTTTCTTAAAGGGACTTTGGCTCAACTCGCAGACACAATGCGGAAGTCAAATTTGCTATGCGTCTCCCAACCACCAGGTGCTGATACTCAACGCTTCTTGTAATGACGATTCTTCTTCAGCCTACGTTTAAACAAGTGCATGAGGAACACACGTGTGACTGTGTGCATGTGTGCGTTTTACCGTTAAAATATTTATTTTCCGATTAAACGCGAATGATGTCCGCCTCCGTGAACAAGGAGATACGTGGAGATTCCGAAACGGAGTCGGATCCACCCGTGGTGAGCCGCACAAGAAGCGGCCGCAGAGTTCGGACCCCCGCGGCACTGCTGGACTCCGGCGTACCGGCGACCAAAACTCCTGTCCGCCGCACCAGAAAGTCTGTCATCAGAGAAGATCCTGCAGAGAGCAGTGAATCCGGACTGCAATCGGCACCTGAAAAACCTTCCGATAAAAGTACAGAAGAAGCTAAAGTAGATCAGTGTGCACCAGTGACTGAATTGATCGAAACTCAGAGCAGGCAGCAAACAGTGTTGGACAATGTGAAAGGGTCCGATCAGACCAGTGAGAAAGAAAACATAGTAAGTAACATAGATGCAGGGTCAACTGGTTCCACTGACCCTAAAAAGAAGGCCAAAAAAAGGACTCGCTCAGGGTCAGCTGAGAATAAAAGCAAGATGGTGCCTCTTGGGAAACCCAAGTCTGGAAGAGTTTGGAAAGACCGTAACAAGCAAAGGTAAATAACGGTCTTTATATTTAATGTAAATTAAATGTTTTCTTAGTATTTACTTACTGATTATTAAATGTCTAATTTTCTGTGGCGTAACCATGATGTCACAATCGTGGGGCCTCATGCTTTGCAACCACCACCAGGCGGCTGTCAATACTTTGACACATTACATATCAAGTGTGTTCATTTGGTGCATTGTTTTCTAGGTTCTCTGCTCTTTTAAGGGATAAACCTCTACGTACTTCATGGGAGAAGAAGATGGAGGCCAAGAGAGAGAAGCAACTTGTGAAAAAGTACCACCAGCAACTAAAGGATGAACAGGCCAGAGAGAAAGAGGTGTGCTTCTGGAATTACTGTAGAACAGTGAATAATAACTGATTTGTACATTTTTTTACAGGTTTTTACAGATATCAAAAATTACATTTTGTCACATGCCTCAAAAAACATGAAGTTTTCATGACATCATCAGTCGTGTTTTTAAGCATTCTGCGCCCCATATAAAGATGCAATGAGCAAGTAGTTCACACATAATGCTGCTAAAGCACTTCAGCAGGCCTTTAAAACTGAAAAAAGAAAAATAGTTTGGTTACATTTAATTTAAATTTCAATACATTACATTTGAATGCATTAAACTTACAAATACATTTGAAGGGATAGTTTACCCCAAAAGAAAAATTATGTCTTCATTTACTCCTGTCATTTCAAGCCTGTATGACTTTCTTTCATTTGCAGAACACAAGAAAGGATATTTTGAAGAATGTTGTTAATTGGCACCCTTTCCCTTGCATTGGTTTTGTGTCCATACAATAGAAGTGAATGGGTGCCACTGCTGTTCGATTACCAAAATAGCTTCTTTGTGTGTTTTGTGGAAGAAAGAAAGTCATACAGGTTTGAAATGACAAGAGGGTGAATAAATGATTACAGAATTCTCACTTTTTAACTAGAGTTAGAATTAATAACTGTGTTTTTGCAGGAGAAGAAAAAGCGGAGAGCAGAAAATCTGAAGAGACGAGCAGAAAATGAGAGGAAAGCTGAGATCGTACAAGTGGTAAATACTCAATATGTCATTCTCTGTCAAATTCAAACTATTTTGTTTAATACAGTGCACTAAAGTGTTTGTTGCATTATTGCATGGCTTTATTCTTCAAAATGCATTTACAAGCCGCCTTTATTAACCGCTATTCCCCTTTCAGATTAAGAATACTGCAAAGATCAAGAGAATGAAGAAGAAACAGCTGAGGAAGATTGAGAAAAGAGACACACTCTCAGCGCTACAGAAGACGCCTCCTGTTGTCAAGAAAAGTGCAGGGAAGAAAAACAGCAGCTAGGATTTAAGTGAAAATCCACATGCTGTTATTGATGTAAAGTGCCAGTTTCAACTGATGCCGGCTTGGATAAACTGGCATCTTGATGACCTCTCTCTGGAAGAGACTGTTTTATATGTTGACTATTGTGACAGAATGACTCACTGAGGTTTTTAGTGGGTGTCTGGGTGTAATGAAACAGTTGTACAGCAAACATTAATTCTTTATGTATGTGACATCCCCCTTAATAAATATCTTAAATATGTAATCAAAGTTCAGTTTCTTTCTAGTCTATGCATGCTGGTTGTTTTTGATATGGTTTTCCTCTACACTACAATAAGGGTTTTTTTGCGTATAAAACTATGGGACTTTCCGCTGTTAAATCATATGTCAGTATTTATTCAGGTTAGATGGTAAAGTTTCTCCCTTCAGTGCCACTCAGGGACTTTATACAAATATATTTTCACATGTTCATTTTGTTTCACTTTTAAATGTTTACATAACAAATAAATAAGTTTCTTTCTGGTTTATATAAGTTCTCTCCACTAAAAAGAGTTTTCATTTTCGCTTGTAAAACTATGGTACTTTCCACTGTGGTCCATGTTGTTTTATATGCCTTTATATCTAGTCAAAATGTTTATGGTTTTACTTTCAGTATCACTCAGGAAGTTGTACAGTTTAGCTTGGTTTCATTTGCAACTTTTTAAATTGCATGTTTTTTGCCTTGACCTGTTGACTGAACTACATTACTTTTTCATGCTTGCATCACTTAACTAAGAATGAAAGGAATGTTTTTCAAAAATCTGTAGTTTTCTGAAAGTGCAGGCCTAGCAGGGGCTTGCCTGATATGTAAAATTAGGTACTTTCCTATTTTTCTTACTGAAAGGGCTCTATAAAGCAGCAGCTGCAAGCTACGACACCAGAAGCTGCAAAACACAACAAGGTCGAAGAATAATAAACATGTCTACAGACGTGCATGCACAGGTAAATGAAATAGTTTTAAATAGTAAACATGTAAAGATTTATCTGTAATGCAGAATCAACATTTGTATAAGAGAAGCATTAATATAATATGAATAGTGTATTTTATTGTAAAACAGATTTTAACAATAAAAAATGATGGATAATCTGCAAATGTGCTTTGTTACATTAATGTCATACTTTACGGTTGTGCTATTGTCTTATAGGTTCAATATGGAAACCGTATACCCACACAGTGTGTGAATGGAAACCCTCAACACTTTCAGCATACTCCCTATTATGCATTTAGGGACACCACCCACGGTGTTCTCATGGCTCAAGATTCGACTGTATTGGATTCAACAACATCTGGTCTGGTTCATGTGAAAATCCTCAGTGGTTTCAATGGCACCAGCGTTCCTTTTCAGCTAAACAGCACTGACACCATTGGGAAACTGAAGGAGAAGTTCTTGGAAACCACAGAACCAGATTTCGGAGGCAACTTGGGTCTGGTTTACAATGGAAAACAAGTCGAGGCGCACCAGACGCTGGCTGAGCTACAGGTGAAACAGGGAGCGACATTCCTCATCCTCCACAGATGCCATGGAGGTTAAAAACACTATTGTAAACACGTTTATTAAAAATTAAAAAATCTTAATGGTAAACTTTTATTAAAATCTTTACCGTTAAATTGTTGATTGGTATTTTGCTTTTGAGAATGAAAAAAAATGGTTTCAAATAAATATTCTGTCTGAGCTGTCATTTAACCAAACAGCTGGTACGTTTTTTTTTTTTGGTTGTTGGTTGTTTGTTTGTACTTGTTCTTGCCTTGTGTTGTTTAAGAGTTGAGCAGAAAGTGCGTGTCAAGCCACAGCAGAGGGTGAAGATTAAGCAGCATTTTTGGACTTCCATTTTTGTCCTATGCATCTCAATCTTTTGATGTCTGTTCCCACATATTCCCAACTAGTAACATTCCTACTGTAGTGTTTTGAACCTTACTATAACATATTAAAGAATCTAACAGTATTTAGGTCTACTACAGTTTATTAATTTACTAAAGTCAACAATATTCTACTGTATATTATAGGAATTCTACTGTACTTAGTATAATATACTACAGTATACTTCAATTTACTATTGTTTACAGTTTTTGTTGTTTCATGTGAGAATAAATATTTTTTAGTGGTGGTCCTCATGCACAATAGTAACTTTATGTAAAAGTTAAAGTGATGATGTAAACCTCCCTAATGACAAACTTCATATAACAAGAGACAAAATCATGCATTAAGCAAAGCACATAACTATTAAAAAACACAAAGAAACGGCTTAATTCTAATTCCGTTAGCAATATTATGAGCAACTTCATGAGTTACTTCATGAGTAACAGATGCTGATGGATATAACTTAAATGTTTTACATGAATTAACTTCTGGTTTAAGGAAAAATATTTTCAATAATGTTACTTGAAATGTAAGTATAAATATTAATGTTAAATCAATGTTAAATGGCATAGTTGCCATATGAAAATGAAATAAAATGTATTTACATCTATATTGAACCCTTTATGTTAACAGAATACAAATAGATGGTATGTCTGTAAAATGTGTGCACAAAACATAACTTTAACAAATAAATATGATTTATCATTCCTTATATTTGGTTATATTTCTTTCTATCTAGTACACATTTTCAAAATTTCAGGCAGCACAAACATTTTCTATAGAATAAAACACAGATATTCCATTTAAAGACCACATCTTGCTACAGTTCCTGAAAAGTTTATCACATTATCATGTGCAAAACTGCATCTGCAGCTCATTTTACCCTGTCCACATATACTTCTTTAAACCTGTTGGAAAGATGTAGTAAAAGCATAAAAATAAACTAAACTGGTTTAGACAGCAGTGTGTCTAATATGCATGCAAATATTATAACCATTATACTTCTTTCTTACTTTAACCTTCAGAATTGGTTTACAATATGGCAGGCATTTTATACCGATTAGACCTCCAAAAGCTAAAATCTGTGTATTACTTATATAGATTTTTGGTTATGTAGAGGATACAGTGATCCAGATATTATAAATAAATGACATAAAACTTTAATGAAACAGGACACCGTGAAGCGGTTTGCTTTGAGCCCCAGAAAGTACGGTGATTCCCTGTGGACTTTGACAGCCGCATTATTTTAATTATGTAAACACTTTTTCTCTGGCCATGATTTCTTATAAGCCCTGTGTTTGGTGAGAAGGGTTCGGCATGTTTGGTTACTGCAACAACAACAGGAAAAATTCAGTTTCTCTTTCATTTTATAAATGATCTACAGAACCATATGAGTGCAACCAAAAAAATTACCATTGCTTTAATAGTTAATAACATTGTGGATTTCTTGATACGTTTTTTGCCTTTATATAGTTTTAGATCTTTTAGATACCAGAAAAAAGTTGCTTTCTCTTTCTCTATAGTGCTGTCGAAAGGTGGAGTCAGAAATCTGGTGCTTTCCGTATTTAGGCTATAAAACAGAACACCGGTCATAGACTTGTCATAGATCACAAGAATCAAATAACCATGATGAATATCTTCGCAAAGGTAAAATGAAATGGTTGAACTTTTATATAGGCTACTAAAAATTTAATTTTTAATGTAGTCATTCATTAATCTTGTTTTTTGGTAATATTGATAAGTCTGCAGGAGTGCTGTGTTAATGGAAACGCATATTTACAAATGTCTACAAGTGTAAAACAGATTTGTAACATTAAAAGATGCTGAATAATCAGCAAAGGTGCTTTAATTGTAACTATTATGTTGTACTTCTGTAGATCTGTAATGAACCCTTTAGACCCTGGCTGTATGTCAAAGGAGACCCTCAAGACGATCAGCCCGTTCCCTTCCATCCTGCGCTTGAAAACACCATCCACAGTGTTCTCAAAGTTCAAGAGCCGACTGGATTGGATTCACCAACATCTGGTCCAATTCATGTAAATATCCTTAATGGATCTAATGGAAACAGCCTTCTTTTAACGATGAACAGCGCTGACACCATTGGGAAACTGAAGCAGAAGTTCTTAGAAACCACAAAACCAGACTTCGGAGGCAACTTGGGTCTGGTTTACAATGGAAAACCTGTCGAAGCGCAACAGACGCTGGCTGAGCTACAGGTGAAACAGGGAGCCACATTCCTCACCTTCCAGAGATGCCATGGAGGTTAAAAAGTCATCAGACCTCAAACTCAAATCTTTTCATCTTAAACTATACACTTTAATTTAGTACAGTTATTACAGTTATAACGTTTAAAGTTTTTATTTGTTCATGTGGGCATACTAATTCCTAAATTGTGTAAATGATTTTTGGAGTGGTTGTCATGCACAATAGTACTTTATGTAACCAATTTCTATTTGGAGGTTATCTGGCTTGATTTTCATGATTTTCAATTATGTAACTGTTATCCTATCTCAAATCAATGTTAAATAGTATAGTTGTCATACGCATTTGCTGTAGGTTACCATTAAGCACTTTATATTAATAAAAATTCAAAGATTTTATGTCTGTATACATTTGTTCATTGCTTTAATAAAAACTACAGCTTGCAACATTCCTGAAATCTTTCTCAATTAAACTTCAGCAAAACTGCATCTACAGCCTATTTTACACACATACCCATACGTTTATAAAACTCTTAGATTGCTGTTTTAAAAACATAACAGACACGACCGTGTGCAGCATTCTGTGTCCTTTTGTGTAATCATAACCATTATATTTCTTCCTTATTTGACCAGTTTGTTTACAATATGTCAGGCACTTTATACCATAATATATAAAGTAAATAGTAAACATTTTCTTAAATGTATAAACTTGGCCAAGTAAATTAAGGTTCACAAAACCAGTCTTATGGGTCAATTTTTTTTAATTTAGATTTTTACATCATCTAAAAGCTGAATTGATGGTTTGTTGGGATAGAACAATAATTGGCCGAGATACAACTAGTTAAATCTCAGGAATCTGAGGGTGCAAAAAAATCTAAATATTGAGAAAATCACCTTTAAAGTTGTCCAAATGAAGTCCTTAGCAAAGCATATTACTCACAAAAATAAAGTTTTGATATATTTACGGTAGGAAATTTACTAAATATCTTCATAAAACATGATCTTTACTTCATATCCTAATGATTTTGGCATAAAAGGAAATTGGCAAATTTTGATCCAAACAATGTATTTTTGGCTATTACTACAAATGTTCTCATGCTACTTAAGACTGGTTTTGTGATCCAGGGTCACATATTAAAAATGCATTATGAAATAAATGAAGTAGTTTGCTTCGAGCTCCAGGTGATTCCAAGTGGACTTTTATAGGTGTGTTCTTTGTTATCTGGTTATCAAACCAAACCCTTCTCGCCAAACACAGGACTGTGTTGATTTCTTGTAAGCCCTGTGTTTAGTGAGAAGGGTTTGGTTACTGCAACAACAAATGAAAAAAAACTTTCTCTTTCATTTTCTATTTCACTTACAGTAAGCTTAATTCACAACTTATGATTAGGTATAATATGTATATATTACTAATAATAAAATCAACCCCTCTAGATGCCATCAGAGTTGAAATGGGGGGAGATGCCATTAGATTTGAGAAGGAAGAAGCTAGCTATGATGTACTGGGTTAATTTGCAGGGAAGTGTAGCCAAGCACCGCACACGCACAGTTTTAAAGGATTGCATTATAAAAAATTGGAGGAAACAGTTTTGGATGGATTTATGAACAATGGGTCAAGGACTGGGTTAAGAAAACGAAAACATCTGCCCCAATGTGTCATTAGATGGTGTGTCAGTATGGAACTTTCCAGAACCTTTTGTCGAAATGACATTATTAGAGTCCAGGGAGAGAGGAGAAGGTTACAGTAATAGTAATGAAATTATTGGTTTTATAGCAACAAAATTGTATTCTTTCACACAGATATTAGGGCTGTCAAAAGATTATCATGATTAATCGCATGCAGAATAAAAGTTTGTGTTTACATAATAGATGTCTGTTTACTGTGCATATTCATTTTGTATTTATGAACACAAACACATACATGTAGGCCTATATATATTTATTTATATTCACCAATAATTGAAATTATATTTAAATGTTTATAAATTTTTATACTTTATATTTTTCTTAAATATATACATGCATTGGTTTGTTTTTATAAATACAAAATTAATATGCACAGTACACAGACATATATTATGTAAACACAAACAGATATACACAGATGATCTAAAGATCGACATAGTCAAAAACTTGGTAGGCTATAGGGGTATATATTCAGAGTCCTAAGATAGAAATAAGTTTAGGAATTAGTGATAAACTGCAGGTTGAGGAGTGTGGAAAATGGAGGAGCTAGAGATGCAGCGCTATCTGAAGCATGGGCTATCATCCTCTTGGGTGAAGGGGGCATTATGTCTCCAAATAACATAAAACAAAAATAACAGATTCATCACCCAAGATATACAGTAGGTGGCGGTAATGCTCCAAAGGAAAGGAGTAATCGGCCATAAAACTGGACGAAGAAGAAAAAACGGCGTGCTTTTGCAGCAACGCTGTTTATTTAAGTCTGTGAATTGTTCATCCCGAAACGTTCAGTACAGCAGTATTCCAGACTTGGTTGGAAAAACGTTATAAATAATTATCTTACTTTTAAACGTTTCAGAAAACAGCGAACACAAAACATTGAACCCCAAATTGATGGTGGCGGGGCTCATTTTGTATTTCACAAGTCTGAAGTGTTCGTGTGTCATGTGAGTGAACGTTTTTAAACATGTTTTACAAATGCTGTTCATTTCTTTACGTATTGTTAAATGTTATACTCCCACACAATGACTCGAACTACACATACTTAACCGTGGTTTTACTACACCACAAATGTAGCATTAATTCACAATAGTAATTGTTTAATAGTGATGGGAATTTTGATTCATTTGAGTGATTCGTTCTTTTTCAGTTCGTTCACCAAAATGATTCGTTCAGTGCATTTCTATGAATACGCCAGCAGGTGGCGAAAAAGAGTGTTATGTAACGAACGTAGGCTATTTCTGAACGCAAAACTGATGGCTTTACGTGTCTCTAATCTACTCATTAAATAAATAAAATAAGTCTAAATAAGTGGTTCAGGTGACCAAAGCAAAATTTTCTTGCATAATTAAAAAGTTAATTGTTTGGTTCTTTACACATTCATAAATCTGGGATTATGGTAAACGTGGAGTTTATGTATTTTAAATAAAGATGCGTGCACAGTAGCCTACCTGTAACTGTGCTTTGCATTCTACTGATTGCTGAACGAGACTCACATGCTAAATGACCGACCTACCCTGTACACTCTCGTTCATTTTATTCATGATGAACGATATGTACCAGTTAGTTCAGTTCGTTCACGAACGAGATGACTTATCGCTCATGTCGTTCCGATTCCGAACGAGAAGCAGCAGGTCCTTTCGTTCATGTAGCCTACGAACGAGATGACTGATCGCTCATGTCGTTCACGAACGAGAAGCAGAAGGTTCTTTCGTTCATGTACGAACGAGATCTCTCTCGTTCAGACTCAAAACACCAGCTCGTTCAGTGAAGGGCGTATTCGTTCAGTACATTCAACCAATCATATGCTCTGTCAAAGCTCACACTCGAACGCCATTGGCTCTTGCTTTAGACACTCTTTTAAACCAAGACGCTCTGTGCTCGAGGGAGATATTTCAGTGAACGAGAAATATGAGTCATTGCATTTCGTGAACAAGAACGATTCGTTCACTTATAAGATTCGTTCAAAAAGAACGATTCGTTCACGAACGTAACACCACTACTGTTTAACCGTATGTCACTTTAGTAAATGCTTTAAAAATGAATGGCAGTGAAGATCTATTTGAAGCTGACTTTATTTTTGTTTGTCCACTTAGTCACCCTTTCCTTCACATCCTTTGTCAGATGTGACTTTGTAAATCCCTAAAATGCATGTTTTATTCTTTTAGGTGGGCCTGGAATCAACAGAAAGCTCAGGTAACACTGCATTGGCAAATGTGCGATTAGGGTGACCTCTGCTGTCGGTGCACTGATATATCACTTTAGATAAGAGGGTTCATAAAGATTTTTTCAGTCTTTTTATAGTCATTACAGAAATGATCTACGAAATTCTTCCCAAAAGTCTAGACATCGATGTATGCTAGTGATGCTAAAATTACACTGTCCTCCTAATCTATAACGAAATATTTGACTAAATTACAATTAGTTAGGGCTGTCAGTCTTACTTTTCTGATTCAAATTAGACCATTCCACTTTGTTATATAACATGTTTTGAAAAAAAACTTTGATGACTTGTAAGTCAAGCAGTTCATGCATTCGGCCGCAGGTGTGACTGTCTATTGTTTACTAGTGTTATGTTAAGCTAGTCTGCATGGAAACATCTACATGTAAATGATACGTAATGAGTTACACAGTGTAACCTCAGGGTGTCACTATATACCAACACTAATACACCTGTATCCACACTTTATTTGAGCAAATTCCTCATTTGTACATTTGTATGAAGGTGCAGGGTTCTATAAAGTGTTGAATTTTAGGAGTGCTGCATTCAAGGTCCAAAATTACCTATTTTTACTTAATACGATAATGCAATGCATTGCGGATTATGAGAATTATATAACTGAGTTCAACTGTACAACCTAAGGTACAACCTATTTTGATTGTACATGTATGGATAGTTTAAAATGACTTTAACTCCAGAGAAATGTACTGTACAATACTTTGCCTCAGGCTCCTGCCATGAGAACGTTTAACCTCGGCGCAGATCTCTCAGGTATGCTCAGGTGTGCAACCTAATATGATTGTAAATGACTAGGCATACGTGTAATGTACGTCTAACACCAGTTGTTATGTAACATTCCATACATTCAGCTTGCAGTAACCGATTAATCTGTTTAGGTTTAATGTCTACGTGTTGATCTGCTTGAAACTTTACCTATTTTTATACATTAATTTGTTTGTTTAATAAATTCTTTGAATTGTTTCTTTAACCAACATGTTATTTTTTAGATTTTTATGGTCCGGGAATCCGGTCCCAGTGATCCAATGCCGTCTGTTTAAAATATAAATGTTTATCTGATTCCATAATGCAAATTGTATTTTTATTTTATAGAAAGATTGGTTACACTTTATTTTAAGGTGTCCATGTTACAGTGTACTTATACATTTAAGTACTGAGTAATAATAATAAACTGTATGTACTTACTATAGGGTTAGGATGAGGGTGTGGTTTTAGATTAGTTGCATGTAATTATGCTTAATTTATAATAAATACTATAGTAAATACATGTAACGTGTAACAAGGGCACCGTAAAATAAAGTGTTACTGAAAGATTTTAATCAAAGATTTAAGAATTGTTTATTTATTGCACCGATGCACTAATTTACAAAAATATTTGTAAATTATTGCATTTATTTCTGTTTTTGCATTTTTCTGTGTAAATTGACATAGAGCATATCACATATAATACTTTTACTGTAGTTATTATCTTATCTTCCAGTAAACATCCGGCATTATTATATTAGTTTTCAAAAAAATATTCCAAAAATGTCAACTACTCATGCTGCATTGCCATTTAAAAGAAAAAAGTTTTTGTTTCCTTCATGTCTTCAGTGATGTTCAGATAATGGCACATTTGACGCAATGAGGGACTTTGGGTGTGCCAGGCATTGTTTTGTGATGAACTGCTTAGAAGCATGCTGTTTAGCAGGCACATCTTATCAGGAACGTCTTATCTGGACATTAAGGTTATAATAGAAACCTCTACATCTCTACATCTTAAAATCAGCAAGCTGTGTAATAAACATAACAGAATTTTAAATTTTGTAGTTTAACTGTTTTGCAAGAAGGAAACACTGCTGCAAATTATTGATTTGGTTGTCATTATAATGCAACATTAAGGAAGTTAAAACTGCTCATAAGGAAATACACGAAATGTAAAATAATTGAAATGGCAAAAATTAGCTTTCTAAATTTCAGAATCACTAATGTAGGTATCAATGTTATTAAAAGTAGAATACAAAATGAGGTGGTATTACGTTAAATTTATTAGCAAATCGTTTCAGCAATTAATAAAATGTTCAAGAAGTAAATACAAATACAACAAAATTTAGCGCTGTCACTGCCTTTGTGCCCCCCCAGAAAAACCTTTTAATCTTAAACACAATTTAAATTAAACCAACACTCTAAAAAAAAATGAACAAACCCAACCCTTGGGTTATAAATTAACACATGATGGGTATGCTGGGTTGTTTTAACCCAGTCAAATATAAACAGTTGTTGGATTAATTTAATACAATGGTTACAACATTTATACAAACGTTTTATCTAGTTTAGCGCTCATATGTAATAGTGCGTTATTGTAACTTAGCTCTCATTTATGCCATGTCATGGCTCAGCTGTGTAACTGGCTCCAGGGACTTAATGCGTCACGAGTAAAAACATTAAAGCGATTTCATTATTAGATTTGTTGACATTTTGTCTCTATGGTACTATCACCTGTGATACCGTAATCAAATTAATAGCAAAAAAAGTTACTATGAATTGCATAAAGGCATAGAATGGGACTCAGTAGGCAGCCATCTCGCAACTGTACTATGGTATGTTCACACCCCTGCCAGCCATCTGGAAGAAATCTTCACGCTAAACCTGTAGACTAGGTTTTCTTTTGTTGTTTAAAGCTGTCAGACTGCCCGGTCACCCTCTCTGACGATCTACAAACAGACCACCCCACCCAGTAATGCCAACGAAACCACATTTATCTTCTACCCTTTGTAGTCCTGTGTTTCCTGATGTCGCTTTACCTGTTGCATAGTATTTGTCTGTTGCTATTCACACAATTCAATGCAATTCCAGAAGCGATGTTTTGTAGGAACTTCCTCACAATATTTTAGTCAGTCCAATGGTTAGTTTTAGGCAATAACTTAGGCAAAAATGTAAGTTTTTTTGTCGGAGATAAATATCAGTTTGCGGTTGATATAGTCAACTGATGTGACAATGTGTATGCTGCACTTATATTCAGTAATATCTTTCAAGGTCACATTTAATTTCTGTAAGGGTGATTTAACAGCAAGACTATATACAACTAAGTCAGTGTTGTAAATGCAAATGCACATATTTACAAATTTGACAGAGTGATGAACTTCAAACTGAGTTTGATAGTGAAAGCTGGATGAATGCGAAGGATTTTAAATTAATGTTGAGCATTGAAACATAGATTTGTTACGTTTATAGTCTTCACAGACAACAAAACAGAACTGCCGTATTGAAATGAGCTGCACAGACAGAGGCACTAATAACAGTTTAGTCGGTTTGCAGATTTCTGCAGAATGTTTACACATCCTGGGATTGACATCACATCCATCTTTGCACATGACACGATTGTAAAATTGTTTTGGAGTTCATATTTTCGTGGCCTGTTGTGTGCTATCAAGCATTATTTTGTGAGTGAGTTTCATCATTGCTTACAGTAACATCTTTTAGGTAAAGTTGAAGTCAAAAGTTTACATCCCCCTTGCAGAATCTTTAACTTGCATTTGATTGATTCTGTATGCTATTAAAAAAGAACTTGAACTTTCTTATTTACTAAGACATGAATGTCATAAATGAGAGCATCATATGATAATAATGATAAGGTTGCAGATGTGTCATGAGGTATGCGACTCCCCCGAATATAGAAGGGGACAAACCTGTTTAACATGCTCTTAGAACTATTAGTATATGACTTCTGGAACTAAGGTTCTGGAACTATGCTTGTTTTTTTAAAGTTTCTATGGGTGTTGTCCCTTTAACTGGAAGATAATCATTTTCCTCATTACTGCTGCTTCCTTAATTGCTGACATACTTTAACACATAGTTTTTTGAGCTGTAATCGTTCCTACAGGACAAAATAATAACACAGCTTGAATTTATTAGCTAGTTTTAACGGTAAATATTAAACTTATTATTCTTAAATTATACTTTAAAATATAAAGTATGAAGTGGAACATTCTGTTGCTGTTCAAAGACGGCCAGGGAAATCTTTTCCGGAAGTACGGCTTTTAGTGATTTTGCTTCATAAAAGTTGCACTTAGACATATTGTTGGGCTTTAATATTTGTCTTGTGTGGAAAGCAGTTTACGTATCGTAACAGTTTCATGCAAAGCATTCTGGGAAGCAGAAATCCTTCTCCACATTCTTTTTCTTTCCCCCACTATTTTCTGGTCCCAGAATGCTTTGCATAAGGCTGTTATTTTATACTTTTTTCTGTAGAGATAAAGACTTGTTAATGGTAAATACTAATTTATATTTCAACTCATTTTTGACGGTAAGTTACATTAATTTAAATTAGTGATAGGCTGATATATTGCTGTGGTCGATATATCGTACGATATTTTGATTTATTATTTTATTTATTGATATATTTGTACAAATTGACACTTTTTGGTGCCACCATACAGAACATTAGCATTTCATTCGTAAAGATGCCACTAAGATGTAAAGCAGGCATTTGCTACTTAGTAATATAATATGACCACAGTAAAATGGGTTGTGTAAGTTGGATGAGATACCAAAATTCTATAGTAAGTATCAATAATATGTTTAAATTGCTATATTTTTTCATATTAAGCCATGTTTAGCTGCCCACAATTAATGTAGTGTCATGTCTGGACCTTTTCATGTGTTCAAGTCTGTTACTAACTGTAATACACAATAAATGTTCATTTAGTTTCACAAATTTTCTGTATGTCTCTCATTTACTCATTTAATTGCATTTGTGCATTTCTGCCTCATCTCGGCCAATCCATCACAGTGCTTTCTTAATATCGGTATCACAGTGCCATTCAAAACCCATTATCGATCGACCACTAATTTAAATATACAGTAAGTTACTGGTAAACTGCTGCCAGTAAGAAATTTCTGCAGAAAATTCTTCGTGATGTGTTTTTTATTTCTTTTTTTTTTTTAATTTAGCGATAATATCGTCATCGATATTTTGACAACCGTAACCATGAAGTAAAAAAAATGATATGCCGACAGCACTATCCAGTAGGAATTAATATAATATTGGCCTACATTTCCCTTGACATCTGTAGAAAAATATTTTAGTATGCAGTAAAAATGTGGTTGTTTCAGTGGCAACCTCATAAACACATTATTTGGCCCAAAACAGGCTGTAGACCTGTTGTGTAAAACTCTTTATTTTATTTTATTATTATTTTTATCATTGCTGCTAGAAATTATAGCAGATTTTGTAGTTGTTTTTATCACCTCTGTTTGCATTATTTTTAAATAATGTATAATTGCTTTGTCTTGCATTCTGATAAGATATAGTTGTTCTCCTGTTAATAACTTGATGACTTTCTTGATTTTGATGTAAAGAATTAAAAGCAAATGTATCAATTAATTCAAGTTTCGAGGCATAACGCTCGGCGTTTTACACACTTTGTTCGATATTTCCAGTTAAGCAGCTGAGTTTTTGCATTCTGCTGTTGCCACAGTAAGAAATATGACGATGTTTAAAAAAAAAAAGATATTTCAAAAGACATGCACACCGTTGTCGTTCCTGTCCTGTGTTTGATTTAATGTATGCAGGGCTAATGTATGCTGTATGTGTCAGAGCATAGGATCGTATGATAGAGACCGTATCAACAAGTCTGATTATGCGATTTCAGATTAATACACCATTTGACCCTTCTGTGCCACCCTTAGTACTTTGACAGTATGAATAAGCTTTTTGTTGTCGGCTGAATGTGAAAAATACTCAAAGGTGTTCAGCACCTGAAGAATCAAACTAAACATTACTTGTGTGCACCAAACAGGAAGTTTTCTTACTTATGTGACTCATTGGTAAAATACATTGAGCTTAAAGTCATGTCAATGTTGCGCAATGTTAAGAGCATACGGGAAATATTAATGTAAGTCAAATAAAATGAAACTAATTCCACAATAGGGAATCCCACAGTTTCTTGAAAGGGTGGAGAAGATACTTTCATTCCCAATTATTCTGGTATTAGAGGCTGCACCTCTCTTTATTTTTATTAGTTAGATTTGTTCCTTTGAGGCAATACATAGATATTAAATTGATTCTCATTTCTTATTAATAATGGGTTTTATTCCACATTGGTTGTTTGCATGGCTAATGTTGCTATCCTGCCTTTAGGAAGGAAAAGGAATAAACCATTAAAAAAACATTTTTCGCATGCAATTATAGGTAGCAAAAACATAATTTTAGTGTCGTGCCAGATGTTTATTTTATTGAAATCAAATAAATGTGCTGCGTTTCGACAGAGATGTGACTAGGCCCTGCTGCTTCATAGGCTGCTTTCTTTAAGGTGTGTCATGGTTGGTGACTGTAAGGAAATGTTGTGTGTGGATATGGTTTATAAGAACATGTTGGATAGCTCACTCACAAAATAGAAATCATCATTTGTTCAAAACCTTTTGTGGTTCTTCCTTGTGTGGAGCACAAAAGAAGATATTTTGGGAATTGTCGCAGCATGGAAGTCATTGCTGTTTTGTTCTTCAAAATATCTTTTGTTCTGCAGGAGAAAGTCATACAGGTTTGGAATGACATGAGAGTATGTTTAAAGTAATCTATCTCTAACAAATGACATTTGGTTGATTTTTTTGTTTTATTTAAAATATTGCTATGCTGACAAATCATCTGAGTCTGTATAATGTCTGTAATATCTTTTATTAGAGGACTGCAATTGCTAGAAATGTTCTATGCACCACTGAATTTCTTATTTTATGTAGGCACAGGGCTGTGCGCCTACCGTACCTCCACATTCCCGGAGTAATGTACTGTAATTGAATTTCTTACCTAAGAAAGTCTCAAATGAAATATTCATTGTCAGAACTCAGTGATAGACTAATTTTTAACTATGAAGTCTTTTTCAAACTGTAAATCTGCTCTGAGCTTTAAAATGATCCTTACAATTTACACTTTACAAATGTACACATTTTCAACACCTGTTATTATCACAAACAAGCATTTACATGAATACGCCCTCTGTTGTCTGCGGTTTGTCAGCTGACTGTCACAAGTCCAGTAGACATACATTTTGTTGTTTGTTGAGGTTTAGTGCCTTAGTATTCATATTATGTTCTGGGGATTTTGACATTCGGGCGTGGCAGCATTCTATCTGTTTCATTTGCACACCTTTACACTTGTCTGTCAATTCCTTTTAAAAATATACGCGAAGAATGTTCATTGTCCCACCTGGTCTCATGGGAAATCGTAAGTATTTTACATGGTGGCTAATTCGTATGAATTCATATGTTGTGAGTCGTACAAAAAGGTACGATTAAGCAATACTGAAGGCCCACCCCTAACCCCGTGCCTACACCTAACGTCACTGGCGCGAAAGCAAACGTCACTGACATGAAAGCAAATCGTACAAAAACGTACCAATTCATACGAATTAGCCAAAATTTGCCACCTCGTAAAATACGTACGATTTCGCCGTGAGATTGCGTTGTCATTGTCTGCTTTGAGGATATCTGTAATGTAATGTTTGTCCTTTTTATGATGCGAATCCTTCTCAGCAATAGACAAAAGAGATCGGCCATTGCGTGCCTGACTGGGAGGGGGTGTTTTTGTTTAACTTTGAAAAAATAGTCTATTTTTAGCCCAACCAGAGCAGTAAAACATTAGTAGTGATAGGAAATACTGGTCTTATCGTATGAGCACAGATTACTGGGTGGTAAACAGGTGACCATACTGTTGACTAGTGTTCTTCATTTGCTTCTTGTAAAAGATCTACTCTACAGATCTACTGTACAATTTGTTTGTCTGTGATAACTCGTAATGATCATGTGTTTCTGTAGCTCAACTGTTAAAATTAAAGTACTGAAACAAGTGTAAGTCACAAAATGTTTGGATAAATGTAAATGATGATGACATATGCATTCTTTAAAAAAGGTGCATTTTTGGCTTAATGATTTCATAAAGAACCTCTAACATTCGTAGAACTGTTCTGGTTTTTTTTTTTTTTGTTCTCATAAGAACTTTTGAGGAACCCAAAAAGCTTCTTCTATAGCTGTTAAGAGGGTTAAACCAACGTTTCTGTATGTGTGAGCAACTATCTGTGTTAAAAACAGTCAATGCTTCAGTGGAACATTTTGTAAATTTGTGTTTTTATTTTGCATTGCTAGACATTGATCAGTTTATTGTAAATATAAAATAAAAATTGTAAAGATAGCATCTTACTGTGCTTTTGCATATTGCTAAATATTTAGCGCACATACAAATACTTTGTATGCACATACAGCATACAAAGTTAATAAATATGTTTATTGGATTAAAATATAATATGACATCCTGCAATGATAGCATAAACTAGACAAAAAGTTATGACAAAAGTATTTTATCTTCTAGCTGTTGAACACACGACTGCTTTCATCAGACAATACACATTATAGAGGAAGAAGATCCACTTCTTCCTTCCAAAGAAAATCATCAAAATCTAAGAAGTAATTTCCCTTCCTATTATTCCAACAGCCTGCTGTTAAACTAATATCTGTGTTTGTCAGAATTGTACTCCCGAGGAACAGTGCAATATCAGGCTTGTTTTTATATTGTCAAAGCATATTTTTTATGTAAATACTAAATTATATGCAATAAAACTTGCTATATGTTTAATTTGCTAGAGCATATCTTGTTAAACTTTCACATTTGGTTGATTAACTAACCTACAGGAAACGTCTTAATATTTTTGACATAATAATGAGGAATGTCATTTGGAGAAGACTGGGTTCAATCTTCAGTCCGCTTGAAGTGGTTTTATTTACTGTTGTCGAAAATATAGTTGCCGAAAATATAGTTGCCGCTATGGTTGTAGATGTAGCTGTAAGAAAAACAAGCAACAAACCATAAAGACACAACCAATTAAAAATATACTCAAATGTAATGAAATGTATTTGTTCAAACAGTTTATGTTTTTGTGTGTCTTGTCCTTATTTCTTATTTCTATTATATTAGTTATAGAAAACTTTATATTTTATCATATATATATATTCTAGATTGTTTGTCACCTTACAGATTGTACTCTAAGATGTATTAATTTGAAATACTGTTAGGCTTACCTGTACTGTTGACTTTAATTGAGTTAGGATTTATGTTCAGTAAACTGACATTTCCTGCATTCACTGCGCCCACAAGATCAGTTTTGATCTGTTCAGTTGTTGGCTGTGTAGCTGTGATGTCAAAAGCGAGCTGTGTTGAGGTGACGACTGACCCAGCTCTGTAATATATTTGTTTAGTTAGTGTCATACAGTGTACACGCAGTGTACAAGAAACAATTCAATTTTCTGTGTTTACCTGAATGATAGAACATCCAGTCTGATGAAGGAAGTATACTTTCTTCTGTAGATTGGTTCAAGCTGTGGAACATAACAGATAATTACCATCAAATATTAAAATTTGTGTTATTATTATTAAGTATGTGTGTTTATAGTTATTGCTATTGATGCGATTATTGTCTCTTGAATTGACTAGATTTGAACCTACCTGACCCTTCACAAGCGCAACCCTATTCTTGTGGGTAGTAGAGCTGGTATCGAGTAGGTCAGTTGTAAAACTCTCATTAGAGCTAAACACCAGATCTGTGAGCACCTCAGATACTGTGATACTTGTAACAGTTGTCTTGGATGTTGTTACTGCAGTTGAAGTTGAGGTGGAAATGGCTTGAGTTGAAGCTGAAGAAGCTGATGTTTGCGGGGTTGTCACGATGACTGCATCAGTGGTGCTGGGACTCGTTCTGGTTGTTGATGGTTCTGATGTTACTGTAGTAATTGGTGTGGTGACTGTTGTAGCTGCACTAACAGTTGAGCTAACAGAGGCAGCTGAGGAGGAAACGGTTGAAGCAGAGGTAGATGCTGTTAATTGTGGTGCAGTTGTGCTAACAGCTCTATTAGTGGTGGATGTTCCTGAAGAATTTGTTGAGGAGGAGGGTGGTGTAGATGATGCGGCTGTATTAACAGTTGAACTTCTAAAGGTGGATGATGAGGGAGCAGTTGATCCAAAGGTAGACGCTGTTGATTGTGGTGATGTGGAATTTGGTCCATTAGAGATGGGTATTACAGCAGATGTTGATGATGTTATTGAGGATGTTGTAGATGTTGGGGCTCCACTAACAGTTGAACTTCTAAAGGTGGATGATGAGGGAGCAGTTGATCCAAAGGTAGACGCTGTTGATTGTGGAGATGTGGAATTTGCTCCATTAGAGATGGGTATTACAGCAGATGTTGATGATGTTATTGAGGATGTTGTAGATGTTGGGGCTCCACTAACAGTTGAACTTCTAAAGGTGGATGATGAGGGAGCAGTTGATCCAAAGGTAGACGCTGTTGATTGTGGAGATGTGGAATTTGCTCCATTAGAGATGGGTATTACAGCAGATGTTGATGATGTTATTGAGGATGTTGTAGATGTTGGTGTTCCACTAGCAGTTGAACTTCCAAAGGCAGTTGAAGAGGGAGCTGTTGATCCAGAGGTAGACGCTGTTGATTGTGGTGATGTGGAATTTGGTCCATTAGAGATGGGTATTACAGCAGATGTTGATGATGTTATTGAGGATGTTGTAGATGTTGGGGTTCCACTAACAGTTGAACTTCCAGAGGCAGTTGAAGAGGGAGCTGTTGATCCAGAGGTAGACGCTGTTGATTGTGGTGATGTGGAATTTGGTCCATTAGAGATGGGTATTACAGCAGATGTTGATGATGTTATTGAGGATGTTGTAGATGTTGGGGTTCCACTAGCAGTTGAACTTCCAAAGGCAGTTGAAGAGGGAGCTGTTGATCCAGAGGTAGACGCTGTTGATTGTGGTGATGTGGAATTTGGTCCATTAGAGATGGGTATTACAGCAGATGTTGATGATGTTATTGAGGATGTTGTAGATGTTGGGGTTCCACTAGCAGTTGAACTTCCAAAGGCAGTTGAAGAGGGAGCTGTTGATCCAGAGGTAGACGCTGTTGATTGTGGTGATGTGGAATTTGGTCCATTAGAGATGGGTATTACAGCAGATGTTGATGATGTTATTGAGGATGTTGTAGATGTTGGGGTTCCACTAACAGTTGAACTTCCAGAGGCAGTTGAAGAGGGAGCTGTTGATCCAGAGGTAGACGCTGTTGATTGTGGTGATGTGGAATTTGCTCCATTAGAGATGGGTATTACAGCAGATGTTGATGATGTTATTGAGGATGTTGTAGATGTTGGGGTTCCACTAGCAGTTGAACTTCCAAAGGCAGTTGAAGAGGGAGCTGTTGATCCAGAGGTAGACGCTGTTGATTGTGGTGATGTGGAATTTGGTCCATTAGAGATGGGTATTACAGCAGATGTTGATGATGTTATTGAGGATGTTGTAGATGTTGGGGTTCCACTAACAGTTGAACTTCCAGAGGCAGTTGAAGAGGGAGCTGTTGATCCAGAGGTAGACGCTGTTGATTGTGGTGATGTGGAATTTGCTCCATTAGAGGTGAGTATTCCAGCAGATGTTGATGATGTTATTGAGGCTGTCGTAGATGTTGGGGTTCCACTAACAGTTGAACTTCCAAAGTTAGATGATGAGGGAGCAGTTGATCCAAAGGTAGACGCTGTTGATTGTGGAGATGTGGAATTTGCTCCATTAGAGGTGAGTATTCCAGCAGATGTTGATGATGTTATTGAGGATGTTGTAGATGTTGGTGTTCCACTAGCAGTTGAACTTCCAAAGGCAGTTGAAGAGGGAGCTGTTGATCCAGAGGTAGACGCTGTTGATTGTGGTGATGTGGAATTTGCTCCATTAGAGGTGAGTATTCCAGCAGATGTTGATGATGTTATTGAGGATGTTGTAGATGTTGGGGTTCCACTAGCAGTTGAACTTCCAAAGGTAGATGGTGAGGGAGCTGTTGATCCAAAGGTAGACACTGTTGATTGGGGTGGTGTCGTTGTGAATGCTTGACTAGTGCTAAATGTTCCAGCAAGTGGTGTTGTGGCTGTTGAGGTCCAGGTTGGTGGTTCAGCAGTAGAGGTGGTGTCTGTAATTACTGTTAATAGAAAATAATGAAAATTTTAGATTGAATCTCATGGTAGTCTTGAATATGTAAATGTTTTGTGTGTTTAATCTTATGTAGGTAATTTCATCATCATTTTACAAAGGTTCAGCTGTTGTTAGACCTACCTGAATCATTAATTGTAATAGAATTAGTATTTATGTTCAGGAAAGAGACATTACTAGGTGCACTTATTAAAATGTTTGCAATTTCATTAGATGGTGGCAAAGCCTGTGTAGAGTTGAAGACTAGCTGCGTGTCAGTGATGACTGATCCAGGTCTGGAAAATATATTTTTAGAGACAGTGTCATTCTGGATTAATTCTAAATATAACCACATGGTAAATAATAATCAGTTAATTGCACTAACTTGCTGTTTATTACACTCTCATACATGTACACATTACATAAAATTTGTAATGCATAACCAGTTTCATAATGGCTATAAATTAAATATACTGCATTTACCTGAATGCTAAAACAATAAGTCTTCTGAAGGAGACAAACTTGGCCTTGTACACTGGTTCAAGCTGTAACAAATTAAAGACAGTTGTAAGAAACAGAATTTGATTTGAAAATCTTTAAGTATTATTATTGAATATAATTGTTGTTTATTATTTAATAAAAGATCTCTTAGAGTAAATTCAGTAAGTAAAGTTTAACTCACTGTTGCTTTCACTTGATTAGCCCTGCTTATGAAGGCTGAAGAAGTTGAATCACTGAGATTACTTATAAACGTGTCCGTAGAGGTAAACGTCAATTTTGTAGACACCTCATTTTGTGCAGCAGTTGTCAAAGAAGATATTGTAGTTGTTGTTGTTTGTGGTGATATTGTGGAAGCTTCTGAAGTGGTAGAAGTGGAAATTACTGGATTAATTGTAGATACTGTTGTTTGTGGTGGTGGTGACGTGGAAGCTCCAGCAGCGGTGGAAGTGGAAATCACTGGAGTAATTGTAGATACTGTTGTTTGTGGTGGTGGTGACGTGGAGGCTCCAGCAGCGGTGGAAGTGGAAATCACTGGAGTAATTGTAAATACTGTTGTCTGTGGTGGTGGTGACGTGGAAGCTCCAGCAGTGGTGGAAGTGGAAATCACTGGAGTAACTGTAGATACTGTTGTTTGTGGTGGTGGTGATGTGGAAGCTCCAGCAGTGGTGGAAGTGGAAACCTCTGGTGTAATTGTAGATACTGTTGTCTGTGGTGGTGGTGCCTTGGAAGCTCCAGCAGTGGTGGAAGTGGAAACCTCTGGAGTAATTGTAGATACTGTTGTCTGTGGTGGTGGTGACGTGGAAGCTCCAGCAGTGGTGGAAGTGGAAACCTCTGGAGTAATTGTAGATATCACTGGTGTAATTGTAGATACTGTTGTTGGTGGTGGTGGTGATGTGGAAGCTCCAGCAGCGGTGGAAGTGGAAATCACTGGAGTAATTGTAGATACTGTTGTTTGTGGTGATGGTGACGTGGAAGCTCCAGCAGTGGTGGAAGTGGAAACCTCTGGTGTAATTGTAGATACTGTTGTTTGTGGTGGTGGTGACGTGGAAGCTCCAACAGCGGTGGAAGTGGAAACCTCTGGAGTAATTGTAGATACTGTTGTCTGTGGTGATGGCGACGTGGAAGCTCCTGCAGTGGTGGAAGTGGAAATCACTGGAGTAATTGTAGATACTGTTGTTTGTGGTGATGGTGACGTGGAAGCTCCAGCAGTGGTGGAAGTGGAAACCTCTGGAGTAATTGTAGATACTGTTGTTTGTGGTGGTGGTGACGTGGAAGCTCCAGCAGTGGTGGAAGTGGAAATCACTGGAGTAATTGTAGATACTGATGTTTGTGGTGATGATGTGGTTGAAACTTCACTAGTGGTGGATGTTTGAGCAGAATTTGTAGTGGTTATTGAGGATGTTGTAGATGTTGGGGCTCCACTAACAGTTGAAGAGGGAGCAGTTGATCCAAACGTAGACACTGTTGATTGTGGTGATGTTGTGGAAGCTCCTGCAGTGGTAGAAGTGGAAATCACTGGAGTAATTGTAGATACTGTTGTTTGTGGTGGTGGTGACGTGGAAGCTCCAGCAGCGGTGGAAGTGGAAACCTCTGGTGTAATTGTAGATACTGTTGTTTGTGGTGATGGTGACGTGGAAGCTCCAGCAGTGGTGGAAGTGGAAACCTCTGGTGTAATTGTAGATACTGTTGTTTGTGGTGATGGTGACGTGGAAGCTCCAGCAGTGGTGGAAGTGGAAACCTCTGGTGTAATTGTAGATACTGTTGTTTGTGGTGGTGGTGACGTGGAAGCTCCAGCAGTGGTGGAAGTGGAAACCTCTGGTGTAATTGTAGATACTGTTGTCTGTGGTGGTGGTGACGTGGAAGCTCCAGCAGCGGTGGAAGTGGAAATCACTGGAGTAATTGTAGATACTGTTGTTTGTGGTGATGGTGACGTGGAAGCTCCAGCAGCGGTGGAAGTGGAAACCTCTGGAGGAATTGTAGACACTGTTGATTGGGGTGGTGTCGTTGTGGATGCTTGATTAGTGCTAAATGTTCCAGCAAGTGTTGTTGTGGCTGTTGACGTCCAAGCTGTTGGTTCAGCAGTAGAGGTGGTGTCTGTAATTACTAGAAGATATTGACAATTTTAGATTGAATCTCATGGTAGTTATTAATATGTGAATATATTGTACGTTTAATCATATTTAGGTTAATTTATCAGTATTTGACAAAGATCCACTTGTTTTTAGACTTACCTGTATTGTTAACTGTAATAGAATTAGTATTTATGTTCAGGGAGGAGATGTTACTAGATGCACTAATTAAAGTGATTGCAATGTCATTAGATGATGGTAGAACATTTGTACTTGATGAGTTGAATACTAGCTCAATGTCATTGACGATTGATCCAGATCTGGAAAATATATTTTTTAGAAAGTGTCATTCTTGATTCCTTCTTTTTATAACCACATGGTAAATAATAATCAGTTAATTGCACTCACTTGCAATTAATTACATTCTCATACATGTACACATTATATAAAATTTGTAATGCATAATCGTTTTCATAATGGCTATAAATTAAATATACTGCATTTACCTGAATGCTAAAACAATAAGTCTTCTGAAGGAGACAAACTTGGCCTTGTACACTGGTTCAAGCTGTAATAAATTTAAGACAGTTGTAAGAAACAGAATTTGATATGAAAATCTTTAAATATTATTATTGAATATAATTGTTGTTTATTATTTAATAAAAAATCTCTTAGAGTAAATTCAGTAAGTAAAGTTTAACTCACTGTTGCTTTCACTTGATTAGCCCTGCTTATGAAGGCTGAAGAAGTTGAATCACTGAGATTACTTATAAACGTGTCCGTAGAGGTAAACGTCAATTTTGTAGACACCTCATTTTGTGCAGCAGTTGTCAAAGAAGATATTGTAGTAGTTGTTGTTGTTTGTGGTGATGATGTGAAAACACCTGCAGCAGTAGAAGTGGAAATCACTGGAGTAATTGTAGATATCACTGGAGTAATTGTAGATACTGTTGTCTGTGGTGGTGGTGGTGACGTGGAAGCTCCAGCAGCGGTGGAAGTGGAAACCTCTGGTGTAATTGTAGATACTGTTGTTTGTGGTGATGGTGACGTGGAAGCTCCTGCAGCGGTGGAAGTGGAAATCACTGGAGTAATTGTAGATACTGTTGTCTGTGGTGGTGGTGACGTGGAAGCTCCAGCAGCGGTGGAAGTGGAAACCTCTGGTGTAATTGTAGATACTGTTGTCTGTGGTGGTGGTGACGTGGAAGCTCCAGCAGCGGTGGAAGTGGAAACCTCTGGAGTAATTGTAGATACTGTTGTTTGTGGTGGTGGTGACGTGGAAGCTCCAGCAGCGGTGGAAGTGGAAATCACTGGAGTAATTGTAGATACTGTTGTCTGTGGTGGTGGTGACGTGGAAGCTCCAGCAGCGGTGGAAGTGGAAACCTCTGGAGTAATTGTAGATATCACTGGTGTAATTGTAGATACTGTTGTCTGTGGTGGTGGTGACGTAGAAGCTCCAGCAGCGGTGGAAGTGGAAATCACTGGAGTAATTGTAGATACTGTTGTCTGTGGTGGTGGTGACGTGGAAGCTCCAGCAGCGGTGGAAGTGGAAACCTCTAGAGTAATTGTAGATACTGTTGTTTGTGGTGGTGGTGATGTGGAAGCTCCAGCAGCGGTGGAAGTGGAAATCACTGGAGTAATTGTAGATACTGTTGTCTGTGGTGGTGGTGACGTGGAAGCTCCAGCAGCGGTGGAAGTGGAAACCTCTGGAGTAATTGTAGATATCACTGGAGTAATTGTAGATACTGTTGTCTGTGGTGGTGGTGATGTGGAAGCTCCAGCAGCGGTGGAAGTGGAAATCACTGGAGTAATTGTAGATACTGTTGTCTGTGGTGGTGGTGATGTGGAAGCTCCAGCAGCGGTGGAAGTGGAAATCACTGGAGTAATTGTAGATACTGTTGTCTGTGGTGGTGGTGATGTGGAAGCTCCAGCAGTGGTGGAAGTGGAAATCACTGGATTAATTGTAGATACTGTTGTCTGTGGTGGTGGTGATGTGGAAGCTCCAGCAGTGGTGGAAGTGGAAACCTCTGGTGTAATTGTAGATACTGTTGTTTGTGGTGGTGGTGATGTGGAAGCTCCAGCAGTGGTGGAAGTGGAAACCTCTGGTGTAATTGTAGATACTGTTGTTTGTGGTGGTGGTGATGTGGAAGCTCCAGCAGTGGTGGAAGTGGAAACCTCTGGTGTAATTGTAGATACTGTTGTTTGTGGTGGTGGTGATGTGGAAGCTCCAGCAGTGGTGGAAGTGGAAACCTCTGGTGTAATTGTAGATACTGTTGTTTGTGGTGGTGGTGATGTGGAAGCTCCAGCAGTGGTGGAAGTGGAAACCTCTGGAGTAATTGTAGATATTACTGGAGTAATTGTAGATACTGTTGTCTGTGGTGGTGGTGATGTGGAAGCTCCAGCAGTGGTGGAAGTGGAAACCTCTGGAGTAATTGTAGATATCACTGGTGTAATTGTAGATACTGTTGTCTGTGGTGGTGGTGACGTGGAAGCTCCAGCAGTGGTGGAAGTGGAAACCTCTGGTGTAATTGTAGATACTGTTGTTTGTGGTGGTGGTGATGTGGAAGCTCCAGCAGTGGTGGAAGTGGAAACCTCTGGAGTAATTGTAGATATTACTGGAGTAATTGTAGATACTGTTGTCTGTGGTGGTGGTGATGTGGAAGCTCCAGCAGTGGTGGAAGTGGAAACCTCTGGAGTAATTGTAGATATCACTGGTGTAATTGTAGATACTGTTGTCTGTGGTGGTGGTGACGTGGAAGCTCCAGCAGTGGTGGAAGTGGAAACCTCTGGTGTAATTGTAGATACTGTTGTTTGTGGTGGTGGTGACGTGGAAGCTCCAGCAGCGGTGGAAGTGGAAACCTCTGGAGGAATTGTAGACACTGTTGATTGGGGTGGTGGTGACGTGGAAGCTCCAGCAGCGGTGGAAGTGGAAACCTCTGGTGTAATTGTAGATACTGTTGTCTGTGGTGGTGGTGACGTGGAAGCACCTGCAGCGGTGGAAGTGGAAATCTCTGAAGTTATTGTAGTTACATTTGTTTGTGATTCTGCAATAGTCGATGGTCCTGCTGTGGAGTTGTCAGCTGTACTAACAGAGGATGTTAAGTTTGTTGTTGCATTTGACGTTTGTGAACTGGCTGTTGCTAGAGAAGATAAAAAATGACCTTAATATTCACTTTTAGGTTACATGCAAGTTAAACAATGTATTGTTTTTACAGTAATTATTATTGTTGTGAGGTTGTTTACTTACTGATGAAAATGAATAATAAGATAAAAGCGTTTTTCTTCATCCTTGGAAGGGTGAAGTGATATGTCGTGCCTGCAAAGTATAAGCAATATGTCATAAACAGAAATTTCCCCACAAGGTCAAAAACGAATACCTGTATTACTGGTATGTCTATACTGTCTGATTAACATTTCATTATTTATTCTAGAAGTCCTTCCATGCAGGTTCTTCAGGGAAATAAAATAGTATAATAATAAATAACATTATAAATGTAACACATCTGTACAGTACATGTATAAACTATAAGTGTGGGTTTCCCTTAGAGGGATTAGCTTAGAACATGACTTGACCTTAGTTAAATTAGGATATTTGGAGACAAATCGATATCAACAACAAATATTTAGGATATTCCAGAGCAAGTTGTTTTTGATCAAGACACCTCTAGTCTAAAATTACAGTTTTGGGGACTAGGCTTAAACCTTGTATGGGAATCAACATACAACTGCAATAAAGTAGCCTAATTGTTGCACGGCTGTCTCCGGAATATACGAGATCGCGTTCCGCAAGTCTTTCCCTCTGTTGCGGGAATCTGAACCCGAGGGGTGTGTGTGATGCGCTGCTTTTGGCGAAAAAATTCAGGAGCACTTTTTAGTCTGTAACCCACAAAATGATATGACTACAGCTGACGGTGGCATATTGGATGTTTGCAATAAACATTCCTGCCTCCTTGCAGAAAAGGTTGATGGGGATTTTTGGTTTCCAGAATACACCGCAGGATATTAATTTAAAAGGATTGCTGCAGTTCTGTTTTTATTAATGGACTAGTAATGTAGCTGTTACTATTTGATACTTGATTACATTTTGTGATATATGAAGTAATAAATTATGTCCAGATTTCTACATAACTGCATAACTACAGCAACATATTTTTTTTTACAGTGTACGCTTTGGAGAACACCAGACAAAATACATTTAGTTTGTTACACAAATACATTGCAATATATATATTAAAAAATTGAATTGTTGAAATATATTAAATCTGTCTAATGTAGGCTATAAATAAATCAATCAATCAATTAAAATATATCAATAAATAATTAGGCAGTCGTGGCCCAGTGGTTAGAGAGTTGGACTCATGATCAGAAGGTTGCTGGTTCGATTCTCAGGGCTGGCGGGTATCGGCTGAGGTGCTCTTGAGCAAGGCACCTAACCCCCACTTGCTTACTATACAAAATGTACAAATGTATAGTACAATGTAATGTAAGTCGCTTTGGATAAAAGCGTCTGCCAAATGCATAAATGTAAATGTAAATGTAAATGTAATTACATGCGTTAATTTATCAACCAATCGCCCAATTACTTAACAAAGTTGCACGATTTATGGTAAATGCTCCAAACCTTTGCATTAAAAAGTCATAAATTCTTACCCATTCTTTAGCAGATAAGTAGATTTCTGAACTATAATAAAAAACAAGTGGCGGTTGCAGTATGTATTATTTGAACCAGTTCTGGCACTTGTCTTGCTGGTACTGCCTCTTAAATAGACTGTGATGACGTCTTGATGGTCGGGTTTTTGTCTCTTATTGATATGCCAAGATAAGCATCGGTATGTCCCTTTGGCAGACGCAGTGGATTTTGTTTATCTTTCGTATTGTCACTGTCAAAAGTATGTGTGCGTCGCGGAACAGTTTTTCACAATTGTGTTGTTATTGCCAAAGCATCATGCAAGCTTTATAAATAGAAACTCTCAAAAGAACCAAAATATTAAACATGTACAAGTTTTAAACATCAAAGATCATTATTTTGTTTTTAAACTTTTTTCGATTTTATTAATAGAAAATGTAGAAATGTAGAACAGTAAATGTAAAATGTAGAAAATAAAATATCTATAAAATATAGAAATAAATCATATTTAGGAACAAATGGATATATACTCTTTATTGATCATATATAAAAATATAGCAAGAGTCCCGTGAGTTCTTCTGCTTTAAAGGTAATTTTCAAATATAATCAAACTGAATACCTAAACTGACTGGAATTCCCAAATATTTTCCTCTTGTGTTCATGCAAATCACCACGCAGCACGTTGTCTCGTTCACGCGCTACTGCGTCAAATGATCATGACTGCTATACGTGTGCGATGTCATAAAGAAAAAAAACTTTAAACCCAGTCATTCTTTACATTCTGAAACGACATACATACGTTACCGCTCCTCTGACTAAGTTCAAGGAAATTGTGAATTGCTCAGATTGACTGAACAGTTGCACTAGATACGCATGTTTATATATTATGAAGATATTTTCTGGAATAAGTATACCTTTTGTTAAATATTAATCAGGGAAGTTCATTAAAATTGAACATGTTGACACAATACATTAAATTAACAATAAATTTCACATTATGTATAATGACACCTGGCATAAACATCTTATTTTATAGCTACTAAGAAAGACATTCATTAAACATTGTAAATTAAAAGCTATAATGCAAATTTCCGATTTTTATTAGCCAACAACTTGCAATTTAAAACTATACTATATTTTTTGTAAAACCATACAGAACAATGATAATGGAGTTTTGGTTTGGTGGATAAAATGTGTACAAAATTAGGAGAATTCAAGAGTGCTTTGAATAAGGGTTTAAATACAACACCGGTGGATTAAAGAACAATGTATTCAATTAAAAAGCATGTATTAAATAATTTAAAAATATACAATTAAAAATTTAAGTTAATGTGAAATGAGCATGCACACTAACATTGCTAAAAAGATGTTATAGTGGGTTTTTTTTACAAATAAATGCTCAACATATAGTTGTATTAAATATAGTGTTTTAGGCAGAAAATGCATTTAATATTCCATATAGAGAGAGCCTTCTAGGGTAAATGACATGTAGGCTACATTATATTAAAAACATGACAGCATGTGTAATGAATAAGTATAATTATATGCATAAACATGCATTCAGAGATAAAAGCTTGACAGATGTCTCTAGGTGCTTTAATGTTTTAAGTAGCACTTTAACTGCTGTCTCTCTCTCGCCTTTCTTGTCAAATTAACATTAGTTTAACTTTAAAACTTGCCTAACGCGGGGGTTAAAGTTAAAGACTGCTCCAGGTGATAAATGCCGAACTGGCCGAGATGGGGGCAGAGAGAAAGAGCGCGTGCACCATATTGGCACCGGGTTTCGGTACCCAACCCACATGCAAATCCATTTGCCGAAGACATGGTTGCGGGCACAACATGAAAATAATTAGGAGGCTTTAAAAGTTTTGCAAGTCAGTCCCGTCAAAGTTCAAGTAGCCTACACTTTTTTGCTAGAAAAACTTGTTGATTTTTTTGTGACTTGTCTGGTTACGTATAGGCAAAAAAAATCTATATTATTAAATGATAGCAAAAGCAGTAAACTACAAAAAAAGGATTTCTTTAATAGGTCATGACATTTGTTTATTTGGCAAAATATAACATGGCTGTAAGTACTTAACATAAGTAGAACAATTGAGCTCTATTAGCTTAAATTGCTGTCATTCTTGTAAGTACAGTGGGTGTGGTGGGTGTCACTAGGATCTACATTTTATTTCCTGGTGTAACTTTCAGTCTTTGGTGTTTTTGAGGTCTATACTTGGAGATGGGCGTTAATAAATGTTATTTAAAAGCAATTTGGTAGCCTAAATAATGTAACTAAATCTTTAAAAAAAAAATCCAAATAGGGAACTAAACTCGTGGGAATTCATCAATTTCATTCAGAAATAGGCTACATAGAAATTTAGGATAACACGCGGACACTGGATAACATCATCGGTAAATTGGGGTAGAATTGGGCGTACTTCAGTCATGTATTTTATTTTGGTGATCTATTTAACAAACATAAGTAAATCTCCAGCAGGCACTAAGGAAACGATTTTGACTAATGATGATCAAACGAAGTACAGGCCGACTAAATTCTGGAACGTTTTATAAAAACGAATATATTCAACAGCGTTCCATTAGAAAAAAAAATCCACGATACAGTCACATCTGTGACGCAAAACGCCTGTTTACCATATCAGTGTTGATCTTTATTTTTGTTGCAAAGCAACGTTGTTGCCTCCGGATTAACTCGAAACGAAAGCCAGTTTTTCAAATGAGAGTAAATAATTCTGAAACCTCAAACGCAAGCTTGTGTCTACTACATCCAGAGAACAACACAGAAAATGAAAATGTTTCCACCATGTCAATGTTCAATACGAAAGCAGTCATCGTACACAATGTGTCTGTCTCTTATTTATGTTTAACTAACCGTGAAAAGGCACTGCTGCATTATACATTGCACGACACACATATAATAGCACAAAAAAACTTTTGTGCCATAAGGAATGTGTCTTGCAACATGTCAGTAAATGACGATCTTAAAAGTGTTGTGCAACTGGTAAGCGCGGGTATTCATAATCAATCAATGTAACTTTGCGACTTCTATTTGTGGATGCATTCATTATTATGGGCGTTTTGTTTATTATTAAATGTGACTTAAATCCATTAGCCTACTTGTCCCTCATAAGAACGCTTTCAACATTACAAAACACAGAATGAGTGGATAAAGATTGTAGGAAGAACAATTATCTTTTATTCTCATTTCTTATTCACTTATCTCAAAAATAGACAAACCTTTCAGCCCAAGCAAGCTCTTAGTGACATCTTTGTCTCACGAGGTTGTAGTCATACAGTTGTTTGTCATTCCAACTGCATTCTGCTTTGGAGCATGCACCCAAGACTTTCACTGACCACTCGTGGTGATGTGACAATAAAGGTGATTTTACTTTCATTTGATTTGATTTGATTTATTAAATTTGAATGCGTTCTGTAATCCCTGTGTGGTGGGGACATAAAACTACTTTACGCATGTACATATGCCATTAATAATTACAACAAAATATTGACATGATTCTAAAAATATACATTTTGAATTGTTTGTATTTATACAGGCGTGTCTTGGACCACCTGGGGGCGCTCGAGTGTCATTTTCAGAGGCATTAAATGATCTGCTCACCTATGAAAACTAAGGTAGGTAGGTGTTCTTACAAAAGAGTTAACTGCTAAATGGTCGATATGAAACCTATTCAAAATATCTTTGATGTAAATGTCCTCTGCATTTACATGTATGAATAGAAACAAAGGCTTAATGTCGTGGGTTGCAGACAAGAATATGTGTGAGGTATCAAGACAAGTGGTTCAAATCTGAGTTTGGATTGAGCTCAATTTATTTACAAGAAAGCAGTATCATTAGTGTTTCTCTTAGCCTTTGCATCCCAGCTATGACAAACTTGATAAAATTGATGTTTTTCCACCAGTAATATACCCTTGATAGTGAGTTTAAATGTTTACCTTAAGTCATGAGCCTAATGAACTTTAGCAGTCTGTAAGAGCAGTCTACAATAAAAAAATCTAAGTTTCTTACCAAATTCTCAGGAGAGCAAATGTTCATTTGGATTTAAAAACTGACCTATGATAGGGCAATACATTTTTCCTCTATAGGTAAGATGTTTTTCGTACTTTAAAGATGATTAGACACAGATATGTATTAATACAGTTAGACAATACATCTATGTGTACAAACACACGCACGTTTCAGTGCACTTCAAAGTGGGTGTGTTTGAAAGAAGAGTATAATTGATCCGCACAGCTGCCACCCATGTGAACCTGAGAATGATAAGCCCAGTTTTTGAAACACAAAATGAGTGTATGCGTATGACATCAAAGGTGTGCCAAAAAAAGAAGATAGGTATGTCATTCAGTTGGTGAAGATGCCTTCTAGTCTGAATATTTTTGGACAAACACAAAGATAAAAAAAATTTGTCTCCAAACACATGCTTTAAAATATGTCTCCATAAGTATTTGCTTTATTCCAGAAAGCGATTTCTAATTTCCTTCATATATTTTAGTATAACAGCCAGATTTGGTGGATTGTACTTAAGTAAGAATTAATAAAGGCTTTTGTAAGAATTTAGACCAAGAATGCTTTTAGTCGCTGTTGTAATATAAGAATACCTGTAGGGCAGGTCTCAGACATACAGTCATGTGGAAAACAGACAAACATCATTACCTGCAATTCCAACTAAATTGATTTCGCTTATCAGGCATGCAGAAAAAAAGTGCACGCACGCACACACACAGAGACATGTATGGGTGGTCCTAGTGAGAAACATATAGGCTTCAGATGTCATATCAAAGGAGTGCTGATGGTTAACCTGTGAAAACAAAGAATCAGAAGGCATTGCATTACAAAAGCATTCAATCTGAGCCTTGTTGCTGGTGGGCCACATTTCAAAATTCTAGATTTCATAATTTGTGTTTTATGTTTATCTGGAGTTTAACAAGTTTCTCTTTGCACAGGTGCGGGATGTTAGTTGGACTTCAGTTATCATTTATAGTTTCACTGTGGGTGTTGTAGTTAAATGTGCCATATTGTTGTTTCAAAGAGCCACTGTTGCCACAAAGCATCAGGTACAAGCATCCAGGAGAATCTGCTGGAATTGTTTTTGGAGATTATTTGTATAAACCCCTTCAGTCCAGTGACGGTCTGTTTAGTTTCAGAAATCACGGTTGACAGTTGGCTATCTTTCCAAATAAGGACATTCCTCAGACTTATAGTATAGTTTTTATACTATACACACTAAACTTAACCCTAACAGAAAAATTTCTCAATTTTTACAATAAAACAAAAATTAGGCTATATATATTTTATAGTGTTTTTACAAATGATGACATCCCGAAAAAAGAGGTTTTGCTCAGATTTGTCAAGAAATAAATAGGCACCTTTTAAAGTGATAGTTTACCCAAAAAGAAAAATTCTGTCATCATTTTTACTCACCTTGTCATTTAAACCTGTATGACTTAATTTCTTCCGCAAAACACAAAGGAAGCAATTTTTAAGAAAGTCGGTAACCAAACAGCAGCGGCTCCCATTCACTTCTATTGTATGGACAAAAAACCAATTAACATTCTTCAAAATATCTTATTGTTGTGTTTGGCAGAAAAAAGAAAGTCATACAGGTTTGAAATGACCAGAAAGTGAGTATATGATGACAGATTTTTTATTTTTGGGTGAACTATTACTTTAATATATATTGTTTCTGTAAATGTGTACATAATAAAAACCTGTTTAGGGTTTTTCTGTTGTGTGACTGTCAAATGTCTTTTTAATTGTCCTGTAAATTTCCTTTTTTGTTGTTAAATAAAACTAGAGACGTGACCCTCATTTCCTTCTTTTACAAACTTTTAAAAGCAGCACAAGTGCATCATAAACTGTGTAAATGCATCAGGAAGCAGTTTGTTTTGAAATGTGGAAATATTGAGATGAGAGCACAGAAAGTAAACAGTGTGTCATATCCTTTGATGATTGTTCAAGCTATTAAACATGCTGAGCTTTATTGGACACAGTAAAGCACTTTACTACGGTTAACTGCAATAAAGGGGTTTAATGGAGTTTCTGGGGGTTTTTGCGTTGTCTTATATCCAGGCCTGTGATGAATGTTTGGTATCTGGTTGAACATCATCTTTGTATAAAAATATAACTACAATTTTGTTTCCTATAATGCTGTAGAAATGACACACATCTAGGTATCCTGATGTTCTGCCCCAACATGCTGGTCTTTCCTGTTCTGCCTTTTCTTTATTTCCTCCTTTCTCTCTTTTCTCCCTCTCGTTCTTGTCTGCTACACCCATGAGCTGTAATGTACGTCAAGTCTTCCCTATACTTAAGGCTAACCACAGCCTTCCAAACCAATGCTGCAAAGAGAGACTGCCTTTACCACCCCAGAATTCAGCTTTCATGTGCAAACACAGCGCTGAGGGTACAAGAAAAGCACGTTCGAAGTGGCCGTTTTTTCCGCCAAGCACTGCAGGCGTTTGTAGTTGGATAACATGAGTGCCTTGAATTCATGTTTCTTTGAGAACGATTCAAGGCATTGCAACTATTACAACAAGCCTGCTGCAGGTGAACCTCAGTTAGCATCGCTAACATGTCCACAGTAGTTCCTCCTGCGTTCTGAAGTAGGTGATTTTAAAAGCTTTGCCCGTTTGTTGTTGTTTTTCAAGCACTGGTGCGACACAATCTGACCTGTTTCTGATCGAGCATGCAGATGCAATACGTTTAAATGTCAGAGCAATGTGCGTGTGTAGATGAGATATTAAAGAAACGCCCCCAGCTGTCAAAACAAGTGTGGCACATCTGGATGAAGGTGATTGAGGACGTTAGCAAGCGTAACGTGTGTGTGTGTGTGTGTGTGTGGAGATAATATTCTGATTCATACGTCAAATAGTTCTTATTTTAGCTTTCAATGTTTGGGTAAAGATTCTGATCCCTGATCAGATTTCCAGAAAAAGAAAACACAATGCTATTACTATTGAGTTGCGTTGCATAACTTCTCCTCAGGTCATGTTTAACAGTGCTTTGTCTTGTATATGCACACTGCATGAGATTCTTTGGTTCGAAGCCACTTCACCTTGCATTGCTCCAGGCTACTGTCTTGTGTGAACCATGATGTTTTGAATGTGAAGCATCTTTTTTAAGGCATGTCACCTACAAGTTCTCTCATCACATTAAAGGGCACATTTAACATCAGGGCACACCTTTAATTTACCATGAGTGCAGGTCATCTTCACCCATCAAATTTAACAATCCAAAGGCACTTCCAAAGCAGCAGCACTGTTTATTGCAGAAATAATCCACAAGTGGTCATATGATACACTGATGTGCCAAAAGCATCCCTTCTCCGAATTAGGGACCAGAAACATCTTCAACCTTTTTTTGCAGATTATAGGAATGCATTTGGCAGATGCTTTTATCCAAAGCTAATTACAGTGCATTCAGTCGATATATTTTATGAGTATGTGTGTTTGCTGGGATTTAACCTATTACTTTTTGCAATGCTAACTCTGCCAGTTGAGCTAACCAAGTAAAAGCTTTGAGGAGTAAAGTATTTGTACCATTAAAATGTTGATATAATTTTGACTGAACACAGAAGACATCGAGTACACGTTGCGTGGTCATCAGTCATGCGTGTGATGTGACAGTGGGTGGCTGTTCCCTGGTGGTCCTTCTTAAATATGTAGCCAGGACCACTTCGGTTTCATTCTTTAATATACACTATATTGCCAAAAGTATTTGGTCACCCTAATAAACAGGTTTGATGACTTTTCCATGAGTACAAATCTTAATTCTGCAGATCATGATATTCTATGGAACTGTGTGCTTCTAATTTAATAGCAACAGTTTGTAAAAGGATATTTTCTATTCCATCATGACAATACCCCTGTGTATGAGACAAGATTCAGAAAGAAATAATTGATTCAGTCAGTGGAAGAACTTGACTGGTCTGCATAAAACCAAGTCCTGAATCCAGCTGAACACCTTTTGGTGTGACTTTAAACGCAGTCTTGAGATTTGTACTCATGGAAATTACTAAAGTCATCAAACCTGTTTATTAGATAGGGTGACACAATACTATTAGCAATATAGTGTATGATGGTGTTTTTATTTATTAGTTTAACTCTGGAGCTTTATATTATTACTATAAAACAGAATGAACACATGCTGTGAAATAATTAAGTTTGACATGGAGAGAGTGTTTGGGACAGACAGGCAGTGTTGTTTATAGTCTTTTAAGGGCTCCGTGTAGTCTGGATCCCAAGACACCTGTCCTGTAGCGTTAACACGAGTCTCTACTGTGTCAAGAAATGATTATCTTATTACGAATGACTTTTTCTAAGCTGTCAGAAACCAAATCAAATGTGCATGTTATGGTGGAGGACATTTATGAATCTTATGCACCAAAATAATTTTCTATTTGCTCCTATCTTCAACAGTTTTTTGTATAAAGAATATAAATGGATTGTCCCGACTGTTTGGTGTATATATTATTGTGTTCCAATAATACTGTAAACATTGTTGTCAATGACTCTTTTTCGGAGGCTGTAACCTACTGACAGACGCATACAGCGTAAAGATGCAGGAACATAAACAGACAGTCTGTGCTGAGTGTGTGGCCTTCACAACAGGTGTTGCTCACTGACTGACCTCTTCATTTATGTATACATATATGTGTGTGTTAAAGAGTACTGACAACTGACAGTAGTGTCTATGAAGGAAAGTACATGCCATAAAAATACCAAAGATGACATTCCCTGCTGCTTTTATGCTGTGTGAACTTTGACCTGTTCATTTTCAACCTCAAGAAAAAAGCTCCCCAGCTCTCATTGATTTAGCAGTAATTAATGGATTTCTAACTGCTTAGGTAGGGAAGTCATAAAAGTAATTCGAGCAACGGGACGAGGTGGGCGGGGCTTCGGGAAGTGGGGCGTGGATACGCTCCAGAAACGGATGGGAGAGATAAATGAGTAACCTTGATCACCCAGTGCGCTCGCTTTGTGCTGAAAGATCGCAAAGCAACGGATCACGATCTTTATAATGTAAAGAGATAACGAGTTATGTTTCTCTGAGTGAAACCAATTCGCGCACATATTGATGGTTTGCTACAAAAATAGGAAATCCTCTCTAAATGTTTGGTATTGAGACAAAAACGGTACTTTTATCTAGTAAGGCATGAATCCCACGTTCAGCATCTTATTTTTGGCGAAGCAAGGAGACTCATGGGATGTTGGACAACGAGTTTCATCTTCGGACACCTGAAAGGCCACTCCAAGGTGCCTTTTTACTTTACCATGATCCTTATATTTACTTATTTATTTTACTGTCTCACTGGATACTGCGATTCCATGCCGAGTCCACTGTACGTCCATCAAAGCTTTAAAAGCAAACTTTATTCAAAGGAAGGGAAGACACTTCAGCAGGACGCGCACTGGAACATCTCCATCGTCCGCCAACTGCCCGCGTCCGACGCGAAGGACTTGGAAGATGAGAAACTTCAACGGGGTTTAGATTACAACACGTTCAATAATCTTTCTGTATCAAACAACTTTGGGACCAAAGAATTTCCCCAGGCGATTATTATCGGCGTGAAAAAGGGGGGAACGCGAGCGCTTTTGGAGTTTCTGCGAGTTCATCCAGATGTGAGAGCGGTGGGCGCAGAGCCGCACTTCTTCGACAGGTTCTATGAAAAGGGTCTCCAATGGTACAGGTACGTCTATTAAAAAAACGTTGTGGTGTTTTTGTTAAAGTACGTAACTCGTACTAGATGCTGTTTTTTTTTGTTACAATTTGTTCTTTCTAAAATGTTTTTGCTAAATATTGCTTTTGGCAAATAATAAAAAGTAATATTTAATTACGCAAATTTTTGGTTCCTTGGTGAGATTGCTATTTTAATTGAATTTGGTTAGATAGAATCCTGTTGAGTTGTAATTAAGTTAACCATCTGATGTCTTGTGTCCCATTTGCACAACTTTATTATAGATGCAATGTGTGCAAAAAAAGGCTAAAACGCATAAACTAGTCGCCCTAATAAAGTTTTTAGCAGAAATACGGGTTTCATTAACTATTAAATCAGCGAGGTTTGGTGAGGGGGTCTTTATTTGTGATTACTTTGACTCGTTGTCCAAATCACATGTTTGGACGCAAGCAGTTATACATAGGCTTATGTATTATATATCGCTTAATTTATTAACATCACCCTTCAAACACCCGCCATGGCAAGACATTCAACCATGCCAATAAATTGTGCATCGACTGTCTGTCATCCAGTTAGACATCAAATAAATAGAGAACGAGGTGGACTGGGTAGGCTACTGCTAGGGAATCGTTTCAGTGAAATAATTATTAATTAATAAATAGTTATTTTTGAGAGCTCTCTTGTAGCAGATTTTGTTTCACTGTGTGTTGACTGCCTTATGTCAACAACCCACCACTTTGAGGGATTTTCAAAATGTATAATTCAATAACAGTCTTGTCAACACCATGGGTATTCTGTCCGCAGATGTGTAATGACAGCTGCGATATACTGCGCTCGCCAGCTGGGCTCTGTAAATGCGATGTTTGTCACTACTGTAGCATGGTCACTGTTTGTGTGCGATGTGGAGGAGGGGGACATATAACTTCTAAGTGAGTTGCTCCCTAAAGTACATAAAACGGATTTTTTTTATGTGAAATGTAATAGGATGTAAATGCATTGATGAATGTTTTTAGTAGTTACTGTATTGAATTAATGCTGATCCTTCATCCTGAGGAAACACAGAGAAAATACAGTGTTTTTGTCAATAGTGTAAAATTTCCAACAGAATATTTGTGTCTTACTCTCTTAAAAATAAAGGTGCTTCACAATGGCATAGAACCTTTTTTGTCTAAAGAACCTTTAACATCCAAAGAACCTTTATGTTTTACAAAAGATAGTTTGTGGCGCAAAAAGGTTCTTCAGATTATAAAATGTAAGAAAGAGGTGGTTCTTTAAAGAACCTTTGACTGAATGGTTCCTTGTGTTACCAAAAATGGTTTGTTCTATGACATCATTGCGAGGAACCTTTTAAGCACCTGTATTTATTTAAAATATGTTTAAAATATGACACATTATTAATTCCAAGATAACTAAATTGTTACCAAATTCTTAATTTAGTATCACATCATTAAATAAGGGATCATAAATACATATTTTATCAGAAGGGAAGCCCATATTAATTCTGTAAGATTATTAAACAATTAATTCTAGAAGATTCCTTATCCTTTCTACGAAATCTGTTTTAGTCATTTGTTGTCAACATATCTATTATAACATGTTCCTTAATTCTGTTGCTCAATCCATTAAAAAAAATTCCTCCCCCACTTAGAGCACTCACTTCACTCCGGTAGCACCTTTTCATGACTCCATGAATCACTATGTGGAATAAAAGTCACTTTCTAATCAATAACCTCTGCAGACTTGCTTCTTATCGATTTTCTCCGTAACCAACTTTATCGCACGCAGTCACAGAGACAGTTAATTAACCTGTGCATATTCAATCTTGTTGACAAAATGCTGTTATTCTTTACAGCTTCAGACCATTTTTATGGTGCTCCAAGGTGTTTGATTATAAAGGTTTATGTTATAAGACCTGTATTTTAGGATAGTCCATCTATCCACCTGTCTATCTATGCATCCATCAATTCGTCACATCCCAAATGTCTACATGCAAAGTAAATATGATTAATAAATGACTTAACGGTAAATCTATCCCTGATGGCAATGAATGCATTTCCATTTCTCATTACACATGCAGTTTAAATTTGAAAGCCATACATTTCATGATGTCAAAGTACTGATCTGACAAGCTTGATTTCCCATATGACCTGGGTGTCTAACATTAAACTAGCCATTGATCGATTGTGCTTGAGGGTGATGGTGTGGAAGAACTGTTGCAGCACACCAGCATCGCCGTACAGAGAGAGATGTGTTATCTATATCAGCACAACCTTATATGATAATGAAGAATAAGAAGTGGGTCGTGTTTGTAGGAAGCCTCTGATGATAATCGTATTGAAGCAGATTGACACACAAAGTGCAAAATCTCTCACTTACAATAAATGCTTGAGGGGTTTCAATGAAGCTTTGGAAAATCTTAGTGGATCTGTAACTGGGCGCAGACGTGTGAGTTACGTAGCATCAGGGTGGAACGCGTTTAACACTCATTTTTATTTAACAGCTGAGTAACTGTCCTTGAATAGTCTGTTGTGACAGCTGTTGTCTGGTGTAATGCTCCATCATTGTGTCCTGATGCAGTTAGCTTCTAGATAATTGTTAATAGAGACAGATGAGACACAAGCAGTCACTTTGTGCTGTAACAATCATAATTAAACAAAGACTGCTAATGAACTAGTATATTAATCTCTTGTTTTGTGATAAATCGTCATATTTTCAGCAAATCAAGACATGGTCTACCACAAGTTTAGCTATCAAAACATGATTGATGTTGTATGCTTCAGCATCTATTTACATAGTAATGTATTTGTTAAAGAAACTGTATACAAATACATTGAGATGCAGTGAGTTTTACAGCAGTGTTTACTGACGTTAGCACTTTATTTTATAGTGTTGTTCATGAACATACCTGTCTGTGCTATGCAAGATAAACAAGTTTAGCTTTGCTTTGTGGTTGTTTTGTGAGTGTTTTATGATGTGGTTTGCTAGATAATCATTTGCTAAGAAGCAACAGTTTGCATCACCCAAATGTGGGTGTTGTGATAGATCTTTACAATCTTAAGAATAAAGATTCTAGTTTCTAAAAGACCCATTTATTTCTTACCGTGTTATTGTCAGTATACTTTGTAAAAAGGTTTATGAATGTTAGAGGTCCTTATTGAAACAATATAGCCAAACAAAGAATATTTTAAGAGCCTTTAGTGTTCAGTTGTATTCAAAGGTATTGGGTGAGTAAGTCAAGAATGACAAGATGCACAAACAATGATGCTTTTAGGCCATTGATCAATATTGGGGCATGTTGCCCTCCTTAATGGGACAAATTTTCTTTACATCAAAATGTAAACAGTCAGTCCATTATGATACTCAAAACACAAAAATACCAAATCATTTTAACCAACAGAAATCATGAATAATGACAATGTGTTATTAAAAACCATGACTATCGATATTGTGTCAATACCAAACATGATAATATCTTGAATTAATCCGTACCCATTTATAATTTTCCCTTAAAAGCCACAATGGATCAAACTCTCTCTCTCCGCCTCACTAAACAAATTTTGAGTTTAATTCATTGGCCAAAAAAAGAGAAAACAAAGTAAACAAACATGTTGCAGTGAGGCCTTTATAGTACAGTAATGCATGTGTTTTGTTAAAATGATTTTAATTTGATGTCTTGCTTGAACACGTCAAGTTGCCATGAGACAATCTGATTACATGGAGTTGTATTACTTGAGTTTTCTATGCTGTTCCCCTTTATTTACATACTTTTAAATAGTTTTGGGGCTTTAAATGACATTTGGTGGACAATCTACTAATATTTTGGGAATGTAGGATTGTGTAAATTTGCACTGTTTGGTAAACTTATAAATACATATTAAATATTAAAAATACATTTGGAAAAAAGTAGTAAACTTAAGGAAAGAAAAGAATAAATGCAGAACAATAATATTTTTTAGCATTATTTTCCATCTAGGAAATGAAACCGTCTTCAATCCAATTATTCAAAGTTTCAGTTCTCTCATTCTCAGTTTTGGCTTTCATGTTTAGCAGATCTGAGATCTTTCACACAGCTGCAGACACTTTTCTGCTCAGAGTTCTGTTATTGACTGTTAAACTGCACATACGGTGGGGCTGTTAACCCAGCCAGGGATGTGGTTTCCTCCAGACCTGTCTAAAAGCTTCATTATGCTCCTACACTCTCCATATTGAGTCAGTTAAAATTCTGTTTGGTGCAAATATGAACAGATTTCCATTGTACAGTTTGCACTTACTGTTACATTTCTTCTATCCTCAATAGGAACCACATCTGTTTTATAAATTGTTCTTTGGCCTTTAGATTAGTTAGCAATTACAAATTAGTCGCAGAAATAGAGGAGCAATAGCAACATACACCACCAAAACTTTCATCATGAAATATTAAATACCATGACAGCTCTTTTCTCTCATGGTCCTCTTGCCAAAATTATATTGTAATCTGTTGATGCCAGGTCTTTGTGGAATTTTGGTAATATCCTGAAACAAAATACTAGATGTAGGGATACAAATCCTGGATTCACGCATTTACGATACAGGGCTTAACTGTTATGTGCCTTTAAATACAATATACATTCAGCTGTCTGAATTCAGACATTCAGCCTCTGCATAATAAACACCTATTATAAATAAATAAAATTATTCTTATGAATAAAATCTTTACACTTGGATGCTTCTGTATAATAAACTGGGTTGTAAGGTAGAATGTCCAGTTGGCTGTTGTTTGCCCATATTAATAATATTTTAAAGCATTCATATTTAAAAGATATTTTTAGGACAGGTAATCTCTATTCCAATCCATATTGGAGCAAATTCAAAACCCTGAAAAAGTTTATTTGCATCTGTGTGCAAATGTGTAACCTTTCTTTTTCTTAAATACTTCAATTCAGCTTAGTCCCAAAATATTCTGTAGCACTTTTCACAATTTTGCATTGTGGCAAAGCAACGGAAATGACATCAGAACAAGGAAATTATAAAAATACAGGATATTTTTAAATGACTATATACTTGCTATTTCAAAATAACATGATGCTTCATTTTGTTTCTCAGTTCTCTTCCTGTTTGTGAGATCTTCCATCCTGTTGTGTCCTGTTGTTGTGTCTGAAACTGTATGTTATCAAACATGATATCTGATCATTTTAACCAGATTAGATAATTATTCGGAAGTTGAAAAAGGGAAGGAAGCACATCCTGTTGGGGCTTGAGGCTAATTGAAATTAAAATCAATGTGATATCAAAAAATACCTTGTTTACTTTTTCTTAGCTCTTTTACTAAAATTTACTTCATTTTAGCATGCAGCAATCATAATATATGACCAATAAATCACACCTTACATGGTTTTTCTTTGGTTGAATATTCTGTTGTAAGCTCCACACGTGTCAAGAAACTCTTGCTATAAATAGGCATTGATAATTCTCTAGATAAAGGCCACACAAACTCAATTACGCAACCGGCTGCTCGACAACAGATGTTAACCAGCAGATAAAGGTTTGTAGCAATGGTCGCTTTACATGGGATTTAAAGGGAAGTCATTGGCAGTGTTTAAATATGACTACTGCTGTCTTATTCTACTATTGTCTTTTCATCTTTGGGTGTGGTCAGCCGACTGCCGGTTCACAGATAAACCCGGCAACACAGATTTTCCCACATGATAGTGAGGGCAGAAGGGTAATTAGTTCCTCTCGCTTGCTCGTGCACACACATCTGTAATCCCTAAACTCCAACACGCTGCCCTTCTCTGATTGGCTGCTAGTTTGCTTCCTGTTAGTGTAGGATGTGAGCAGTGACCCTTTGATTTCCTGCATCCCCACACACACCTTCATATATATACATTTACATTTACATTTACACATTTGGCAGACGCTTTTATCCAAAGCGACTTACATTACATTGTACTATACATTTGTACATTTTTGTATAGTAAGCAAGTGGGGGTTAGGTGCCTTGCTCAAGGGCACCTCAGCCGTTACCCGCCAGCCCTGAGAATCGAACCAGCAACCTTCTGATCATGAGTCCAACTCTCTAACCACTGGGCCACGACTGCCCACAGCTGCGGAAAAAATTAAGAGACCATTTCAGAGACCATTTTCAGTTTTTCAGGAATTTACTGTTTATAGGTGTTTATGTGAAATGATTATTTTTGTTTTATCCTGTGAGCTACTAACAATATTTCAAATAAGAGGATTGTTTTTATTTGCAGAAAATGAAAACTGGAGAAACGAGTCAAAATAACAGAAAAGATGCTTTTTCAGACCTCAAATACGGCAAATAAACACGTTCACTTTTAAGTTATACGACAGTAATATTTAGCTGTTTTATGTGATAATGTCAATTTTGATAACAGGTTTCATGTGTCTTGTCATGCTGTCAGTCTTTCACATTGCTGTTGGATGACTTTGTCACTTCTGAGGTTTGATTTTTGTTGAAATTTAACAAGACACTGGACTGAAATGACCACAATACATCTAGAAATGCTGCTTGAATGAAACGTTGGAAATGTCTCTTAATTTTTTCCATCTCTCAGATATAGAAACCATTTTAGGCAACAATAATTGTTTTCTTAAAATTAACAACACATTGAAATAATGGTCACAAATTCATATTGTCTTTGTTTTCTATAGGGAAAATGTTATTGTAAATGTAAAATGTAAATGTAAAATTCTATAACTTGATTTTATAACTTCTAAACTAAAAAAGGGGAGAAATATTTGGTATTACTAAGTTTTTTTTTTTCTTTCTCCATTTTACCTTATTGCTGGGTAGAAGAACTGATAGCGATATTACAAAGATTTCTGTAGAGAACCTGTCATTTTTCTCTAATTTGAGCATGCTTTGTCTCTCTGCGTGTTTGGGCAGTTTTATGGCTGGGTTTCTTGTTTTCCACTGACGTTTAATGGCTTCCCACAGTTTCTGGTAACTTCCATTTGCCTCAGTAATGACAAGCCCCGTATCCTCACTGTACTCTCAATAAGAAGGTCCTGCTGTATATATTACAGGTTGTTTGTGTAAAAGCATGTGACAATAGTCCCACAGCAGTATATTTCTGTAGTTCAGTACAGTTTGTGTGAAGTATTTGTCCTTCAACTCTGCCTGGATAAAAAACTGAGGCGTAAAAGAAGAGATTTTTTAAAAACATTGTTCTCTGATTAATATTTTTGGCATTTGTATGCTCAATTTTTACTTAAATAAATTCAAAAATCATCTAAATGTTTATGGTTTTGCATGCCTTAATTTAGATTTTTGTAATTAACATTTAACATTAATTTTGTAATGCATACTAGTTTTAGGTGGAGCACTAAAAGAGAAACTTAGGTTATATGATATGTTCACTTGTCACACCTTTATCTTTATTGTACCTTCAAAACAAAATACTTTTTTTGACACACAAACTCACATTGTTTCTGTATCTTTTCACTTCTTAGTTACACAACAAACCAATGCAGCTGCAACATTTTGGAGACATATGCCTATATAGCTATACCACAAGATCCTCGCTCATTTCAGGCCCATGGTGAGCTCTTAATGGGAAACAACTTCCCGTCTGACTTATTGCTGCCAGATGTGCCACAGATCTGTATGGTAACATCCCGGGTCACTGGTTCTGGGCTCAAGGGGGTGTTGTGTCTGGATGTTTGACAAAGAGAGAAAACTTGTATCGTGTAATCCTGCTCCGGTGTGATGTGTGTTATACAAAGAAGGTAACAGAGAATGAGCTTGTGTTTATATGTTGTGTTGAACTTACTGCTCTGTGTTTGTGTCTTTCGGTTGTGTCGTGCGTTTATAAAATATATTTTTAGGGCTTATGTATCATTTACATGTAAACCATAAAACTATTTCAGCAATGTTCCATAAATAGTTTAGGTTTTTATAACAAAACAAAATGAGACGAAATAAATGGGGTCAGCATAGAATGACATTCAACATTTTCATGTCAAGCATGTGTTAACTTGCCGGGCCATGTTTCTTTGTTTTAATCTGCCATTTTAGCACCAGGCCACCCGTACCCGTGCGTTCAGTACCAGTAAACAGATGTAAACCATCGGCAGGTACCGATAAACTCATGCGTGCTCCAGACTAACATTCCCCCACCCCAGATGCTAACCACTAATGCTACGCTAGGTGCGATCAAAACAAACAGCGTGGACGCAGATGACTTTATCGCCTGCCAACCGCGCAGGTAGCAACGGCAGTTGCTGTCAAAACCCACCTGATAAGGAAAAACACACGCTCGCTGGCGAAAGATCAGAGGTTTTCAGATATTTTGGAAACCTCCACAAAATGAGCTGAAAGACTTTATCTTGCTACGCAGCTTTAGATGAAATAGATGAGTGTGTGGGCCATTGGCGTGGCTGGAGAGAAAGCCAAACGATTCGCTGATCTCTCCAATATAAACATGATGTCAGCAGTCAGTGAATGTGCCATTATGGCTTCCATTAGCTTGATTAACCTGAATTAAACACACACACACACACACACACACACACACACATACACACTTAGCTGTGTGTACATCACTTGTGCTTTAGATGGAGAGCATGAGCATTAACCGTGAGATCACATCCTTGCAAGAAGCAACCGAGAACATGTTTGGTGGCAAAACCAAAATGGTTCTATTGATTCGTGTTCATGAACACAAATTCCCCCTTTTGTCATGTCACTCGGCACGACTTTCAATGTAATGTATTTTAATAAGAAGTATTTTATAAATATATATCAATGTATATCCTGATATCAGGTTATACATATAAATGTAAATACACACGCAGTTGTAAATATTAGTCTTATTTTGCTATGAGCAGGCTATTGTCTGGGATTTTTTTCCTGTTGGAGAAATATCATTCTTATTAGACGTCAGTATAAGTCTCATGGCAATGAGATGATGGGAAGCCTTAAAGAGGCAGTTTCCAAACCCAGACCAATAAAGAGTTGATCTGCTACACATGTTCTCTGTGGAAATAATAAAGGTTTTCCAGTTGATTCTTATTTTTATAAATATAAGATAAATCGCTGTATGTGCCTGTTGTTATTTATCTTTAATACACATATTAAGAACTACTGTAATGTAAAAAACAACTGTATATAAATATGAATGAAAGGAAACCGACCTTGGATCAGTTTCGATGGATTCTTGTGGCGTTCTGTTCTCAGTGTGGGAGGCCACATACTCCACTGCCTACATTGCATTCGTTCTGCTTTGTGGTCAAATCTTCCCGTCTGCGCTGATTTAGGATCAGCTTATAATACTAAAGCCAAGCGTACATTTTTAATAGCGCTCTCACAAAACTGATCTCAGGTCGGCCTGAAAAAGCCTTGGAGAGATCAGGACATTCTGGGGAGAAAGCCCATCAGGAAATGACTGCTAAGAGCTATTATGGTTTTGAGCTCTTTATTTTTTTGCAGCAACTCCCTCGCTGAAAGGTTACCTTTTAATGACGTTCACGTTTATTGAAAAACATTTTACACTTTGCATTACTCGAGTAAATCAGTGTTGACCTCATCAGAGAATATCTGATAATAAAAGAGCATCTTTCATCATAATGAAGCGAAACTAAAGCATGTGCCAACGCTTCATCTCCTGGTTGCAATTATCATGTCTCCAGAGTCACTTCTAATAAAGTTTTTCATTTTGCATGTGACATTACGGCTTAAATTTCCAGGTTTAATGTGGGTTTTATATTTTGTTTGGCTGAGATTTTGAGATTTCTGGCTTTTTTGTGGTGCAAGGTAAGGTAAGAATTATACTGTATATGAATTCGAAACAAATGGGCAAATTCAATAATTTTACACACAATGTCTTTCAAAGCAAGAAAAATGCACTATGGAATGGTGCTGCACATACAGTATAAATTATGTTATTGTCATTTTTATGTACTATGACAAGTAAAGTATGTCAGGTCACGATACAATTCATTCTTGATGCAGTAAATGTTTCAAACATTTTTCTTGCATAAATTTGGGCAAGATTTAATGTTATTTTAAAACTATTGACTGTCATGGCGTTTAATTTTCACTTTCTCGTTCTGTAGGAACCTAATGCCTCGTACCTTAGAAGGCCAGATCACCATGGAGAAGACCCCCAGCTACTTCATCACACACGAAGCCCCTCAGCGCGTCTTCTCCATGAGCCGCGTCACCAAACTCATCGTTGTGGTCCGCGACCCCGTGACCCGGGCCGTATCGGACTACACTCAGACTCTGACCAAAATCCCCGGTCTGCCAACCTTTCAGAACCTGGTGTTTAAGAACTCCAGTACCGGTCTGATTGACACTTCCTGGAGCGCTGTTAGGATCGGAATCTATGCCAAACACCTGGAGAACTGGCTCAGGTATTTCCCGCTCTCCCAGTTTCTTTTCGTGAGCGGGGAGAAGCTCGTCACTGACCCCGCTGGAGAAATGGGGAAGGTGCAGGACTTTTTGGGTCTCAAACGGGTGGTGAGGAACAAGCACTTCTACTTTAACCAGACGAAAGGCTTCCCTTGCCTCAAAAAGCCAGAAGGGAGTAGCAGACCCCGATGCCTGGGGAAATCTAAAGGAAGACCTCATCCACACATACCACAAGAGGTGCTGCACAGACTCAGGGAGTTCTACAGACCTTTTAACCTGAAGTTCTACCAAATGACTGGACAAGACTTTTGCTGGGACTGAAGTCTTCAAGGACCTTTTGTAATAATGCTTGGGACATGTTTTGAGTGAATGTCAAAGGCTGGTTGACTGTTGTTTGATTGCACCAGATGCAATACGTTTGATCGTCTTTGGCTATTTCAGGTGGCACTAACTAAGAATGCATTTGAATTGTACACAAAGCAACAAACTTTCCAGCTTATCAGATCTCCGACGTTCACCCAAGAGAACTTGATAGCAAAATGATAGCAAACTTCATTAAGAACCACTGAAAATTATTTAATTAGCACAAGGAAGGAAATAAAAGGATTTTTTCGCAACAGTAGCGGGTTTGTTGTTTTGCTAAAGCTGAAATCTAACTGGATGGCAATGGTGGAAAATAACACGCTAGTCAAAAACAAAAATCCTTACTTTGTTGCGTCACTTTGTGTCCGAAGTGAAAGGAGCTGTTAAACTGGGTTTGAACTGTTAAACTGGGTTTGGGCTTACTGTAGGTGAGTGGGAGGTTTATATGGTTTGTGGACAAGGATTGGTATTAAAGACAACTAAAATTAAAGCAAATAACTTCTTCACTTAAATACTCTTTAGCCTTCATTCACATGCACTTAATTGATGGTCAGTTTTTCAATCATTTCTCATATATGTACTCATCTCGTATATGTACTACATCAGTTTTGCTTCTTTGAGATCTCCATTGAAGAAATAGACATTGAAATTAGTTTGCAGTTATCTGCTATTTGTTTTAGTTACTTTTGTCTTTGTTCGTATATTTCATTTGGAAACAGAATAACAGCTTTATGTACGTCCACTGTTAGAACGCTCCCTTATTTTACAAGCCCATAATGATATGGCTGAAAACGCATTTGTTCTCAATTTATTGCTGCCAGAAAAGTAAAAACTTGGATGTTTTCATTTAACCACTGTTTTATAATAGACACGAGACACTAGAGGATAGATAAAAATAAGAAAGTGAGACAGAGAGAGAAGCAATATACACTTTATATCCCAACACACACAATAGGCAAATTGTGTGTGATAATGACTGATGAATTTTTTAAATAAGCATTCATGTGATTTATAGTTCTATGCATTTCCATAGTCTTATTTTGAAACTTTTATTTTCTAAAGAATATTAGAAATGTAAAACAGGAATAAATACTGGACTATGCATTATTCATATGCTAATATCTGTTGACTGCTGACTGCTTTGTCTGTATAAATGCTATTATTTATATTTATGAATGTAAAGATTTTAAAAACATTTCATTGTCTTTCTCTGAGTTTTCTTATATGTCAGTGTACAAATATATATTAAAACCAATGGGCAGTTATTTTTTACATTATTAAGTGTACGTCATTAAAATAATGTGAAAACATTATTGTTATTTCTGTTTCTAAAATCTAATCTTAAAACTTCTAAACATTCTAAAGTAACAGAAAAAGGTATCGGTATCATCAAAGCTCAATTTGAAGTTAACGTTCTGATCTGAGGCTTTCTGTCTACAAGGGGAGGTGGTAATCTTTGAACTTTGACCCCTGGTTGACCCCATGACAGATCACATTAAAGCTCTGGCCACCGGAGCGGGCCACACAGACACCTCCACTGCATTAATGTAATCAATCTGGAGATGGCTTCCTGATTCCAAAAACATTTCTAAATCAATAACTGTCTGTTTAAGTTCACAGTTCATCCACCGTCACCATGATTTAACCGAAGCTAAATGCGGCTCACTTACAAAAACCCATCAAATCTTATTTAATGGAGAATTTATAACATTTTATAAATGCTGATGGATTAATGTGGCCTTTCTAAATTTATATGAAGATTTAATCTGCAGGTGACATCCTCACCATTTCTATTATCTCATAAACAGAGTTCTAACACATATACAGTTCTGCTTATACTGTAAATTTACATATCCCTTTGCAGAACCTGCTACATTTTAGTATTTAAGAAAAGTTGCAAAACCATAATTGCAAGATAACACAATACATTAAGAGGAAGTATATAAACTTTTGAACAGGATGATCGGTGTTAAGTATTATTATGTCAAATTAAAGTGTCGAATCAGCTATATATGATAATTATGTCCAAGATCTCAGCACCTAAAATAAATGTTCTCTAACATATAAAACAATTGGGCTCAGGAACTTATCTGGGAGTTACCAGGGAGTTATCCGCTATCTGGGAGAGTTCGGGTTCTTTACAAAGATGGACCACGCTCTGATATTTAAGAGCTTGGTTAAATTAAAGAACACTTAGTTTGGCCTGAGGAGAAGAAAAAGATCTTCATTTTATACCAGTGCTCCAGGAATCAACACCCAAGAAAAATAAAACAGCTATTTCTGAGGGGAAACATAAGCTCCTTTCTACTGAAATGGACTTGAGGAATGTCTTTGAGTGCTTCTCACTTGTAAAGTCTTCTTTGTATCCCAGTGGCCACCACCAAACACTGGAAAGCTGAGATGTTCCCCCGTTCTCCAGCTGACTGCCTACATTCACATGCAAACAGACTTTGGTTTGGCCTCTTCATAACAGCCTGTGTGTGTGTGTGTGTGTGTGTGTGTGTGTGTGTGTGTGTGTGTGTGTGTGTGTGTGTGTGTGCGTGCGTGCGTGCGTGCGTGCGTGCGTGCGTGCATGTTTCATGATGCCTGGTGTTTTGGCCTTCCATGTTGTCCTGGACTAAAGAAGTATTATACTTGAGCTAAAATCTTACTTGGATTAAAACTTTTCACGCCTGAGTCAAAGAACATCCATTGACCCTGAAACTAAAGGTCAAGTATCGGCATTCATGTGGTTGGTTTAGAGCCTCATAAGTAGCCTACCTAAAGCTCTAATATTCATGATATTCATGCTGTTAGCCGCACAAAAGCTTAGCTTTAGAAAAAACTTTCTTCGACAACTCTCACTTTCAGTTAAAAAAAATGACAACATTGTGGATCATTTATAGCTAGTATGAAGAAAACTGGCATAAAGTTAGTGTGAAGAAAGAAGTGAAGAATGGAAATTGTAGAATGCACTTTAATAAAAGTCTATGTTAAATGCAAATGAACTTAAATGTAAAAGTCAGCCTTGAGATAAAATGTCATTTTTATTACATCAATACAACAGCAGGCAATAATACTGGAACTTCAAAAATACTACAATTTTATATCACAATTAATTGCAAAGATTTTTTTGAGCATGTGCTAAGTACTGCAAGCATCTTTAACTTTTGTTTTAATAATTTTACAGAATTTTATTGTTTTTTCAGACCTTTCGTGTATAATGTCCCTTTATGAAATGTTGCTGGTTTTTTTTCAAATTTTTTGTCATGTTTTTGAAAAGATTGTAAATGTACAAGAATAACATGAAAAAAGCATGTAATTTTACAGGAAAAACTGTTCTTTTTACGGTGTATTTCTGGTGCCCCGGATGCCAGAATATGTCCGTTACTTTACTGGATTTTTTTATGCAGTCTATTTTATACAGTCTGTCACGGTAAAAAAAAAAAAACAAGACACGTTACAGAAAAAACTGTAAATTTACAAGAAAAATATGAAAAACATGTAATTTTACAGGAATTATATTTTTATTTCATGATATATTTCCGAAACCCCAGCTGCCAGAACATTTCTTACAGTGCTTGATTGTGATTTGACAAATTTAGTGTCACATTCACACCCAGTCTCCCAAAAATGGACATGCCACATCTAAACAATGTCTCACACACCAAACGTGTTTTCCAACACACTACAGTATACCAAAACCACTTGATTCTTCCCTCCTTCATATAGGGGTCTGAGAGGTCCATGACCCCTGTAGTCAGAGGGGAAAGTTCATTCCTAACCTGACTCACTGATACACAACACTCATGTCCCCCTTACATGCTATTCTGAGTCAACATGATGTAGTTTAACACTGGGTTTGAGACGAAGCATTTAGAAACGTTTTAAGAATAGATGTTACTTAATTGGCAGAGCACCAGAGAACCCATGAATTTGTTGAAAATGTATACCTTGAATGGACTGTCAGTTGCTTTGGAAAGAGGCAAATGCTCCCAATGCTGTTCCTACCGGACAACCAGCTATTTATATTATGAATGTCTCTTTGGTCAGACACACCATTTTCATTGCTTGCATAAAACACGTCAGATAGTAACAAGACGTTAGGCTGCCAACTGCTAAAAATACACAAAATGTTCAAGTAGCTGACAGCTGCTATTGGAGCAAATAAGAAAAGGATAAAAGGTGATGTGTTTGATTTTTTATTTTAAAATAGAAAGCTATAACTTGAAAAAAAAACACTGTGGTGCTTTCAAAGTTTGATTTCTTTAAACTACCCAATGCAGCAACGTTGATTTAACCAATAGGAACATGGAAACCTATTAAAAAAGTGCAGTGTGGCACAAAAATGACACATTTCACCTTTAACCTACTTTGAAAATCTTTACGTTGTTTCCAAAAACTTGAAAATCATATGACTCATTTGCTTCAGCCATTTTAGTGGATCTGGCACCACACAAATTTGAGTAGCCGTTTCTGACCAAAGCCTGAAAAAGTGTTTCCAAAACGGGAGGGTTAAGCCTTTCCTTTTCAACACTCCATAAAGGCTCCATCTACATTATGATCAGGTCACCAGAACGGCAGTCTGGAATCAAAGCAGTTCCATTTTGGAACCAGTTGCATTTCCGTGTTGTCTTTCAATTTAGAGCCATGCGTCAGATCCCACATTCAAACAATGTCAAATACTGTACATAGGCCAGTTTGTTTTATTCTCTGAACATTTTATGAGTTTCGAGTAATTACACTATTTAAGAGTTGGCGGGTAAGAAGACACATTCCATTCTTGGGTGTAGTTGCACACCAAACCTTTAAAATCTAAATGACCTGACAACAAAGTGAAACCAAAAATCATTTTTCCTTTGTGAAAGATCTCTGCTCATTTTTGTTTTTGTTTGTTTTTAGCTTTATGAATGTTTTGTAGCTTTTGTAATGAGAGGGTGTGCCAAATAAATGTTAGATTGTATTCTTTTGGCTCTTTGACTGTTGCATGTCTGGAGGTTTGTATACCCAACGGGATCAACAGGATCTATGAAAATGTCATGATATTCAAAAAATGTAACCTGTAACACACTTGGAACCGCATTATATTTGATCATTCTGCATGTTTTAACCAAAGGTCACTGTGTGGGACTCATTTTTCTTTTCTTTTTCTTTACAGCGTTCCACCCTTTCAGATAAACCGGCATGTAAAAACAAATCAAACAGCACCTGGTGTCTCCTGACAGAGTGGTTCTTGCTCAAAGCTGCAAGTAGACCAGACTTTATTCCTACAATTCAAAGTCTGGCTGTGTGAGACGACGCTGCAAATGGCTTTCCATTACCCACTGAACTATGACGGGAAAGGAATCAACTGAACCTACACAAGTAGACGCCAACAGAGACTCGATCCCAACACTCTGTCCAGCGATTCTGTTGGAAATTTGCTGTTAATGTGAAGTGACCCAAAACCAAGGGAGGAGAAGCTTCAGAAAGCTCTCTGTGACCCCTGACCTCATATCAAAAGCCCTTTTTGGCCTGAAAACAGTGGCATTGCTGATAACAGGAGACAGGCGGTCCAGTCGGAATCTTTAAAACCAAGCCGTCTGGGACAATGTGTGTTCCGGAGGTTTCTGTGGTCATGAGCGTGTAGTTCAGGTTCCTGAGGACATGAGATTCAATGTACTATGGTCACTCTGCTTCCTAAATTAAACAACAGTATTTTATCTGTCTGCCCATTGACTCCTCTCACCTCACATTTTACACAAACTACACCTACACCTCCCCATGGGAAAAAGAACCTGGAAGTACAATGATTCAGTCGGAACTGTGAAAGTGCCAATGAATGAGACAAAAAAAACACGAATGCTCACAAACATCTAGAGGAAACAGATGAGAAATAGATACCGCCGACTTTGGGTTGCAAGCACAATGGCATGTTCCTTTAAATGCTTACTGGTACGGAAACTCGACCGCTTTAAACAAAGTCTGATTAGCATTTGACGTCCCTCCTCCCCGGCAAATAGATGTGTGCCGTGAATTCTTAAGTCTAACCCTGCCAGGTGTTGTATGGTGGGGTTAGGTCTAATGAATGTCTATTTGTGTGTGCTGGTCTCAGGTTCAGACCCCACCTGCTTTGCTCTGATCATGAGAAGAGAAACCACCAAAAAGAGAGGGGATATCACATTTGGACTCGTAGTTTCCTCCCTGGGGTGTGTAAAAAAAGGCCAATGAGTTTTGTCTCAACATTAATGGTAGAAACATTGTAAGGTTGGGGAGATCTGGTCATAGCTCAAAATACATCAGTGCCTTTGTGTTATCTCAAAATGCATAAAAAGGTATTTTTGTTAAAACTACTTAAATTTTCCAATTAAACTAAGGCCGAAATATTTCCGGAGCCCCAGCTGCCAGAACATTTCTTACAGTGCTTGATTGTGATTTGACAAATTTAGTGTCACATTCACACCCAGTCCCCAAAAAATGGACATGCCACATCTAAACAATGTCACACACACCGAACATGTTTTCCTACACACTACAGTATACCAAAACCACTTGATTTTCCCCTCCTTCATACAGGGGTCTGAGAGATCCATGACCCCTGTAGTCAACTCAATGCTGGTCAAAATTTAAAATAATAAGTTAAAATATCCTTTAAAATTGTTCTTTTTAATTTAAGGCAGCAATTTTTGATCATTGTAGTTTTTTCACAGTTAGGTCACATAGTAAGCCAATGATATATTTGGGGCAGTTGTGGCCCAGTGGTTAGAGAGTTGGACTCATGATCAGAAGGTTGCTGGTTTGATTCTCAGGGCTGGCGGGTAACGGCTGAGGTGCCCTTGAGCAAGGCACCTAACCCCCACTTGCTTACTATACAAAATGTACAAATGTATAGTACAATGTAATGTAAGTCGCTTTGGATAAAAGCGTCTGCCAAATGCGTAAATGTAAATGTAAATATATAGCAATAGTATGTAACGTATGTAAACATCTGTCTATACAGTACATCACACATTTACACACACTTCCTATTACCATGAAAAATGTAGCATTTGCCTGTAAGAGATGTTGTATTAAATCGATCAGAGAATCTTCATGTAAACAAACTATTATGATGTGATATATTCTGAAACACACATTTATAATCAAACATCTAACAGCCACTTAATATCCAGAACACACACATACTCAAGTGATCACATACCAGGAGTGTCCCACCACAGAAATCAATGAAATTGTCCTGTCAGGGTTTTACTGTCATGTTCACCACAGCAGGCCGGAAGATGCATAGCTATGGCAACAGAAGAGAAGAGAAGAGAAGAGAAGAGAAGAGATCACTAAATCAATAGAGAGCTGAACGAACAGGTAATAATATATTGATGGATTTGAGCTGGAGGGATGGAGAGTGTGTGGATATATGTTGGGGGCAGTGTGTGTTGTGCACTTTCTTCATTTAAGACAGAAGGATAAGAATCAGGACATCTATGCGGGGGTAATAGTAACATAAAATGTCCTGTCACGCATTCATGAGCGCTGGCTTTAGAGATTTTGCCATCCTACTGGATCCTTCTGGTAATAAATTCAATGCAGGGTTTGGCAAAGTCACAATGCTTGTTTACTGGAGATAAAGCAGAATTCTATTTATCTCAATATTGAGGGCACAAACGTCATACTGTATTTTTTAAAATTATAAAATTAATTCATTATAAATCTGCATCCTGTTTGCTACTTACATTTCTGGCATTGAAATGACAACTTCAATGAAATAAATAAAACTTTAATTTAAATCTGAACTTAATTACAGTATTACTGGCAGCAGTTTGCCAGTATCTTACTATAGATTTAAATTTATCTCATTTATTGACAACAATTTGTTCAAAGATAAATGAATATTAAACATTAACAAGTCTTTATCTTTACAGCCTCATGCAAGCATTTCTGGAACCAAAAATTTGAAGAAAAAAAACAAACAGAAAAAGGTTATTTTTGGTTCCCAGAATGCTTTGCACGAGACGAGTTATTTTATATTTTTTTCTGTAAAGATAAAGACTTGTAGCTCAGTAGTGAGAGCATGGCGCAAGGTCATGGGTTTGATCCCAGGGGATTGCACATACTTAAAACAAATGTATAATGTGTAATGCAATGTCTGCCAAAACATTAGATAAATATAAATTTACAGTAAGTTACTGGCAAACTGCTGCATACAAGCAACAAATTTTACAGTGTATATTCAACAATTCTCCTCGATGCTGAGCAGATCATCACATTCTTCTTAATCATTTAGAAATTTAGAAAGAGTTTTTTTCACAAAGGGGCATTTCAGAAGTTCAAAGTACATGAAGATTACCTTAAATGTCCTGTTATTAGAATGAATATTGCTTACAGTGATTAAAGTTCAACATAGAGGTGAATGTTTTAAGCAGCCTTTGTTTGGGAAGTTTAGCCTCAGCTAAGAGATGACATGTTGGAAGACAGTGATTTATTTAACAGTAATAAGCACATCTGGTCGTTTATGACCTTTCATTTGTGTCTCTGAGACTGAGCCAGTTGGTATGAATTCAGCTTCTGGCTCCTTAAAGATTTTGAGATGAATACAGTGCCCTATTGTTACTGAAATAGTCTATATAAAAGTGGTAGGACAATATTTCATAGACAGAGTAATTGAAAACATGCTGGTGAGGGAAAAGACATTTGCTGTAATGTGCAGACAAGTATCGAAAGGTATCAAAGGTCATGTGTCCCAAAATGTGACATACTGTACTGGTAAAGATGACAACATGTTACACATCTGTTAAACATTAAGATAAACATGATGTTTTACAATTTAAAAAATAATAATAAATAAAGTTCTTTTAAATCGTTTGCTTCTAATATAAATTAAAAGGTAGAGTTAAAAAATTTCAAAGCAGAAGAATTATTAAATTCAATTTTATTTTATTTACAGTGTTGCATTGTTTCAAAGCAGCTTTGCAGGAAAAAAAGAAAAAAGGATAGAATACAATACAGTATAGTACAAGGAATTACAACGCAATCTCAAGGCGAAATTGTAAGTGTTTTACGAAGTGTCTAATTTTGGCAAATTCCTATGAAATTGTAGGTTAGGTTAGGTATTATAAAAAGAGTTAGTTTTATAAATCATTCTAATAAATCAATGTTCATGAAATTTACAGTACTCTAAGCTTATCTAATATTATCTGTCTCCCAGTGAGCAAGCCAACACTGCACAGTGGCAAAGAACCAAACTCCAATGATGAATAAATGTAGAAAAAACCTTTGTAGAAACCAGTCTCAGCCAGGATGCCCAAGTCTCCTCTGACACATTACAGCTGCACTTAGTAACTTTTGAATAAAGAAGTCAACTTATAAAGTAAATGTTTTTTATTAATGCTTAATAGTGATTTATTAAATTTCACATTTGTTTCAGGCTGTTTTATAGATGTGTTCAACGATGCACTTTTATGCAACCATAAAAATTGTTTCCCACATGCCATTCAAAGTCATTCAGTACAAATTGTGCATAATATCCGAATGACTGGATGATTGACTAATTTTATATTTCTGGTGCTTTATCCCATTGTGCTAATAATAGGACTGTAAATGCTCTAAAGGTGACTTAAGGTTTCAGTCAGTTTGAAAGACATGTACCAGGAAAAGTGGACCTCTGGATCAGGGGGATGCTGGGTATAAATCTATTATTGTTCCAAGCCTGTATTAAACCCACGCCACCACATGATTACGTAATATTTTATTACTTTTATTCCGTCTTCTGGTGATTATAACCATATGCTACAGGATGCCATGTGTATGAAACCCTGCAGTGATTTACAGTGGAAAGATGTTTAAAACTGTCATTAAGTAAAGAGGAAATGAAGTAAGTTGATCAATGTATTGATTTAAAAGACAGTTCAATGTAATAGAGCGTAGCAGGTCTCTGAAAGATTGGATGAAGTTGCTTGTAAGTGTGCTTCTCTTTAAAGTTTGAAGGAAAAATGTTCTGTTGCCACTAACTGGGAAAAGAGGTTTGCGGTCAGTTTACATTAGTTTGGTATCTGATTCAGGATAATGTTGAGTAATGCTGCAAGTTTATAAACATCTACGCAGAGCTCAACTAACCAATTATTTATAGTTCAAAGATTGTTGTGTACAACAAGTGGTGGATATCATGTCAAAAATCTCTTTATTTTTCACACATTTAATCCAAGATTTGTACAAACTTGTAACACATTTGACAATCCAATTAAAAATGAGGTAAGAAAAAATCTCTTTCAGCTCATTTGTCACTAAACGCAGAAGTCAGCCGTGCTGCACACAGCTTTGAACACAGCTTGCACTGCTGTTTGAAATTATAGGATGCCATGATGTGACCAAAGGCAATAATACATACAGGACAGAAAGGTAATTGCGATGGCGCCACCTGTTGGAGGGCTTGCAGAAGTAAAATTGCAAGGCTAAAGTGAGATCAATTACTGAGTTAAGAACTCAAGGGCAGCCATGACTATAGACAAGATGCAAATATTGTTTGACAGGGACAGAGAACTCCCAAAGTCCAAGAGCTCAAGAGGAAGCAAAAGAAAAGGACTGGTTTAGGTAAAATATAGGGTTTTATTATCTACCCATGTTGAGAATATCCCTGCCGGAGTCTACTGTCATACCGCCCCCTGTTAAAAATGATGGTCATTACAATGCATTCTTTTTGTTACTGCTTTTTGGGGTGATTTTTTTCTGTAGCCTGATGCTTTGTGTTTTCTCACATAAAACAAACACAGATACTATATATTTATGTAATATATTTGTAATAATTTACATGTTTTATAATATCATTAATTGAATGAAAGAAAAGTAGCCAATAAAAGCCCATTTTTACCTACATTTTTATCAGTAGCATAATACAAAAAAACACTATATTGATTAGATGCTGTTACAATAACTTATATTTTGACTTTATTAAAAAAATGTCAATGAGATATATTCCAAATTTGCAAAATAAGTCTAAATAGTTTTTTTGCTCTTGGTTCCTTATGATCACATACACAGAACTCACTAAAAAGGACTGTTTAAGATTCGGTTTACATTCGTTTTGAATTCTTGCAGTTAATAATGTCTACAAACATAACATCTGTAAGACCATGACCAAATAAAGTGTTCAAATTCCATCAGTCTCATTTTCTCTCTTTCTGCCTCTCTCTGTATTCACCATATTCTCCCTGACCTCCTGCTTCATTAACAAAAACTTGAGCTCTTGAACAAAAGTGGACAGTGCAATAAGAAAAAAATATACAAACATGTTTATAATGTTTAAAAAGTACTTTGGTATTGCAGTGTTACTTTGGTGTTTTAGATTTGCCATGGAACTACCAAAAGAATGATGTAAATGCAAAAGTACAAGTGCCCACACAAGTGTCATGGTTTATTACCTTCTCTGTACCACCATAATGCTTTTGGTAAAGGTTCATCTTCTCTCTGTCGGCAAATGTGAGTAAAAGTACAATGTTATATATAGTATATTTTAATAATATATAAATATACATTTGGATACTATATAAAAATGTTCCTTTAAATCTGTCTGACAACATTACATTCGTGTTCATGATTGGTCAGATGGTCCGAGGTCTCGGCCAATGAGTCACTAGATGTATAACACACATGGATTTAAAAGTTGGAGAGGGAGGCAGACAGGCTCCCCTGGGCCACAGCTCGTGTAAAGATAAACGAGTTTCACAGGAGCATCTACAGGGTTGAACTCTACAACATACATGATGAGCACCCAGTTTAGCAAAGGACCAACATTCGGACTCTCTGCCGAAGTCAGAAATAAGGTACGTGACAATATCTACTGATTTTGTGGACTTTAAAATCTGCTTCACTGTAAACTCGGCAAGTTTAATGTGAACTTTCAATAAAAGTGATGCGTTAAACTTTGATAATTTAACTAATGGATTTTAAAGATTATGAGAAACATTGCAACACCCAATTTGGATCAGAATCATGATTCAATAAATCTTATCCTCTGTACATGCAGACTTCAGTGAGTATTAGACAACATTAATATGAATATTATAGGTAACCTTATGCAAAAATGAACCAGCTGTGGAATTTCTACAGGAAACTGGAAGCTTATATAAGTTCTAACCACCACATCCATGTTAAACTGGTTCCAGAGACTCCAGAAACAGGGACAGATTAGATATGCTCTAAACTATTACAAAATTTAATAATAGTATCAATAAAATAATTACAATAATATGCAAAACATCTATTAACACCAATCCATAGATGATGCTTGTAATGGGTGAAAAATTAGTCAAGACAAAAATTGTCAATGCATGCTTTTCAAACATGCATCATGGATATATACTGTACACAATACTATCATTATCATGGAAAGTCCACAGTATTCTTATTTATTGAGAATTTATGAGGATCTTTATTATGTGACAATTTAAGGTTGTATTCTCTCATTTCACCTCCTCGCAGCTGGCACAGAAGTATGATCCACAGACGGAAGATGCCCTGAGCATGTGGATCTATGAGGTCACAGGTCGAGGGATTCCTGACAACTTCATGGAGGGTTTGAAAGATGGCGTTATCCTGTGCGAGTGAGTTTCATGATGATGCTTTTTTTTTACAATTAGAAGAATGCATGCTCTCAGGCTGCAGTTCGGTGGCCTATTTCGAGCGCTGCTTAAAAGCTCTTATATGGGATTTTGTTCACTAGACTGATCAACAAACTCCAGCCTGGATCGGTTCCTTCGATCAATCATTCAACCCTTAACTGGCACAAGGTATGTGGCTCTACCTCTACTTGTTTATTCTTTAACAGTGTATACAGTGTCTGAAAGTTAAGACTCCTATATCATGAAACAAGTAAATACAGATCTTATCCTGGATTTTAGATTATAATATGGAAACTTTGAGCCACGTTTATTAATCTTGATAACAGTATACAGTGACATTTGTGCAATGTTAAGAATGCACTGTCAAACTCACTCAGGATTTCAGTATGTAGTGCATGTACCACATACTTCCGTGGCATAAAAATGTTCGTGTTTTACTATGAGAAATGCAGGGAATGCAGACACTTTTAGCACTGAGAGTAAGTAAATAATGACAGGAATCTCACTGTTTTAGAGAGAGAAACTTAGAACGGTCAAAAGCAAGTCTACTTTCTGTCAAATAAGTTATTGATTTTAATGAGCAAATAGTTATAGTTGATAAAAGAAACAAACAATTTATACCAGCCTGCATTAACAAGGAATGTAACACAAAAGTCAAACTCATCTAACTAATGGCTCATTTTACCTCAATAACTTTCCACTGTTGTGATTAAATGACATAAACAGAACATGTCTTACAAATATTGTGTTTTTGAACATGGCCTAATGGCCAAATTTGTGTTTATGAACCAAGAGGAATTTGGAAACTACTAGACAGACGTGTTGTAAAGAGAGTACACACGGAGACGGACAGTAACCATTCCCAACTTTCTTCTATATCATAACCACTCTGTTTCTACTTTTTATCTCTCTTAGTTGGAAAACATTGCTCAGTTTGTGCGAGCCATTGGTGAATATGGGCTGAAACCACATGACATATTTGAAGCCAATGACCTTTTTGAGGACATGAATCACACCCAAGTCCAGTCAACCCTTGTCACATTGGCTGGAATGGTGAGCAAAGCTAAGGATGCTTAAAGGGATAGTTAAAGAAAAATGACATTCTTCAAAATATCTATTTTTGTGTTCAACAGAAAAAAGTATTATTACGTAATTTTTCCTACTATGATAGTCAATGGGGTCCAAGGACTGTTTGGTTACAAGCATTCTTCCAAATATCTTTCTCTGTGTTCAACCAAACATAGAAATACAGGAATTGTTATTAAGTATTATTACTTAATTTTAAGTATTTAAATAGTTATTTTCACAGGATTGTCTGGATTTGGAATTTATGTTTGTTTGCTTTCTGTCATGTTCCCAGGCCAAGACTAAAGGTTTCCACACAAAAAATGATGTTGGTGTGAAGTATGCAGACAAAAAGCAAAGGAAGTTTACACCCGATAAGATGAAAGAGGGAAACAACTTCATCAGCCAACAGGTCACATGATTGCCTCCAACCAACCAACACAGACATGCATTAAACCAAATTTCCAGTGTGCATTTCTACTCAAAGCCATTTTACAGACAGTAATTATTCATCTTAAATGAGTTGTAAATTAGACAAAAATCATATTTAAAAAAAAAAAAAATTAATAGTTTTAATTAGATAACTTGAAATTTGAATTTTCAAAGCAAAACCTACAGGTCAAAAATTAAATAAAACTTTATTTAAATTCACAGATGGGTTCCAATAAATTCGCCAGTCAAAAGGGCATGACCTCATACGGAACAAGACGACATCTCTATGATCCTAATATAGGCATGGAGAAACCAGCAGATCGATCTACTATCAACCTCCAGATGGGCACCAACAAATGTGCCAGCATGGTAATGCTGTCACTCATGCTAAAAAGCTTCATTCCTGGCTATATTTCCAATTCAGCACAGCTTCTCATACCTTATTGCTTAACCACATTTTTCTCCTTTTTTAGGCTGGGATGTTTGCTCTTGGCACGGCAAGACAGGTGACAGAAAAGAATGTGAGTCTAGAGCCAGTGGACACTTTAAATGTGTCTCTGCAGATGGGTACTAACAAAGTGCCATCTCAGAGCGGCCTGACTCCCATGGGCGGCTCACGTCTAGTCTACGACCAGAAATACTGCGTCAAGTCTAATGAAGTTAATGGTATTGCTTAATCAATTAATACACTAAAGCTTTGGCTGCCAGCCACTGGTAGAAGCTATAGCTTTTTCTGCTGATCGCATACCAGCTTAAATAAATTAAATGTCCATTTTAACCTTTGCCATTTACAGAGTGTTGGTATATAAATGTTTATAAACGAATGGAAGATACATTTTATCTCAAATTTACTCTTCTTGTTCAGTACCAGTTGCTCATTTTGGAGATTGCATCAACAAAATATGCATTCTGATTAGTCAGCCTGGTTCTAGCATTTATAAGGTGAATAAAACTCACATTGTCTATGAAACCAAAGACATTTTACATCATGTGAATTTTTTGAAATAGGCACATTAGGTAAATCTGACAAAACAACAGATGATGTGTTTATCATGCACGTTTTATAATGTTTAAATTTCAATAGATGTCACTGTTTATCACTGCTTTAAAAAGTTGCCCATTGGTGTTTTCTCATTATAACGCTCATTAGATTTTTATCAAACTGCCACTTGATTACTTTTCGTTACATTTATTACAGATAATAAACACTTAACCAAACTAATTTGTCCTCTGGTCATTACTGCTTCAGTCACACTGGTGCGCCTGCAGAAATGTCGTTCCGCCCCGTTCTGCAGGCTGCAGCGAGCCAGGACCTTCTCGTTTCAGGTTTGTTGAATGTGTTGTATAACAAATCTTTACCAGTAGGGGGAGACACTTACACACTCACCCTCCAGTTCAGCATCTTTGCAGAGAAAGGGAACAACAGCGCTCGGGTTGTGTGCTGTGGAGATGGTTTTAGTTGTCAACGCAGTTGGTAACATGTCTCAACAGGTAGAGTGTTATATCAAATACATGTTTGTACTATTAAAAAGTCTCGAAAAATGAATACCTGTGCAACTAGTTAACAGCAAATTGAATGGTTTATTCTAGTTGGTCGCTACTTCTGGAACTCAACCATGACTGTCAACGAGGGAATTAAATTTAGCGATTGCAATAAAACAGTAAACATGACACATAATAAACATACATTAACTTCACATATCAATAACATGCACCGTTATATGCAGAGAAATTAATTTTTTCAATTACCATGCAGCCAATTTGGTAACTCATTTTTTAACCTCATCCAGCTGTTATTTGTTTCGTTTTGACGGGAGTATGTTAAAGTAAGCCTGACATGCGCAAATACTGCGCAGTTAAGCTGTATTTAATACACTAGCGAGTTGGGCGTATGCGCAAAACCTGCGCAGGTTTACACGAACTTTCCCATCAAAGTGAACATTTTGAAGCATAACCTTATTTCGGGTATTATTATCAACCCTTGTTATATAGAAAATACAGTTATTTTGGATGTTGGCATTTACAAACCTAATGTTTGTAAAAAATATTGGACCATCAGAGTGCTAAAATGTCCATTCAGAATTAAGTAGGGCCTACCATGAGCAGTTTTGCCATTGTCATTTGTCTGTCTGTGTTCTCAGATATCATTTAAAGAGCTGTTGAAAGCGTTTGGTCTGGGAGCCGTAGCTCTCGTGCTGGGGGTCGAGTGGTTCGACTGGCTAATTCGTCGTCTGAGGGTCCGCGGGCCCCTGAAAGAAGTCCTGTTCTTCCCTTCACCCCACGCCTGCGTCGAGCACCTGTTCACACCCATTAGAAGCTTCCCCTGGTAAAGTTCGCATTTCTGATTGGCCAGCTGTGTATGATGTAGCAATTTTGTAACTTCACACTAACAGCAATTTGCAGTATCCCACAATGCACGGCACTTGACGATTGAACCCGACATAATTGAATCTGACATAATCGAATGTGATTTAGCTGTGATTAGTGCAATACATTACACAGGGCTCTTGTTTACATCAAGTCTCCGCCCCTCTCTTCATCCCAGCACATGTCCCCTCCCCCATGGCAGGGAGACGGCTTTCTCCAGGCTTCTCAGGCATCTCCTCTCTGCATGTGCATCACTGGACCTGTGTGTGTTTTCTTTCTCACACATGGAGCTGTGCAGAGCGGTTCTTCACCTGCACGAACGTGGAGTTACTGTACGAGTGGTTACCGATAGAGACTACATGACCATCACTGGAACTCAGATCGGCACCCTCCGCAGGGCAGGTGTGTTATTTCAGTAAACATACAAAGAGACGAAAAGCGGTATCTGCAATTTTATGCGTAGCTTTCCCCCAAAAATAAAATTGAATTACACATTTAATTTGTTCACTTTCTGTAGCTTTACATTTTTCTGTTGCAAGCATTCATAGCTAGATTAAAACACAGCACGGCTTCCACAGGCTGTGAAGCTCCTTATGTATTGGCAAAAGCTTTTATGAATCAAGACCGTTCACATCAAACAGGTCCTATATATCAGAAGAGAGCTCTGTTTTCAGACAGACACATGGCTGTTTTCATCTTTAAAATCTTTTACAGGTATCTGTGTGAGGCACGAGATGAGCACCGCTGTTCATATGCATCACAAATTTGCAATAGTCGATGGCAAGAAGCTGATCAGCGGCTCTCTCAACTGGACATTAACAGCAGTCCAGAGCAACAAAGAGAACATCATTGTAACAGAGGAACCCGAGCTTGTGCGGCCCTATCGGCAGGAGTTTCAGCAACTGTGGGAGGCCAATGATCCGGCCAAACACACACATCAGGTCACAAATGGTCAGCTGAGGTGAATAGTGTGTAGATTAAAGTGTTACTTGCTAGAGACACAGCTAATTTAGCTAAGTTTACAAGACTCGTGCTCAGATTGTTTTATAGTTAAGTTTCTTACATTTTGTTTTATATGGTTTGTCAGCCTCTTTAAGGCAAACTTGGTTTGTGTTTCGTTATGGAAATGTTTTTATTGCGATTGTGAGCACTAATATTTAGTTACGTTTATTGTTTTCATGTCTTAGCTAAAAGATTAGTTAATATTCACTAGTGTAATTTTGTAAGCTTTCAGTGAGCTGAAACCTGTGTTTTCTATAGCCTTGCCTTTGATTTGCTCAGTTTCTTATGGTGCTCTCTCCCCATGTTCCTAATGGGAAGAGAGCTTGTTTTTGCAACACAGCATTAAAAAAATCTACTGAGATTTAAATATGTAATGTTTAGAAATGATATTCTCCATTAAATGTAATGAATGAACAGCTCCCTGTAATGTATTTTACTAAATAATATACCGGTTGAATGCTCATAATGGAGGCAGTACAGCATCCTACTGTCTAAATTGAGAATTAAATGAGGGTAATGACTAGTTGCTTTTTCAATTGTTTGTTTGTTTTGGACTGCTGTCTGTAAAACAAACCACTGTAAACGGTGAAACAAACCACTCTTTGCCAAACTAAACTAAAATTGCTGAGGTCCCTATTTTACTCTGTCCACTGCAACAAAAGAGATACAATATGCATTTATTCCTACAGTAAATGTGTATATGTGATGTCATTGTGACATCATATTGGTTATTTTCAGTAATGTGTAAATCTACTATTTAATGTTTTTGCCTGTTCAATGTCAACCCTGTATGTATAATAAACAATTCAGGAATAAAACGAATCTTGGTGAAAATATCAGTGTAGATTTTCTTTTTAATTAGCACATTGCAAATTAAACCGTAAATCCTGTTGCCAAAGGTAGCAAATAATTGTGTATGAAAATAATCTTTAAGAAAGGGTAGACTGTTTTCAAACGCATAAATGTAAACACATTGGCAAAGATATTTAGCAGATGCTTTTATCCAAAGCGTTTACACAATAAAACTGCGGAAAAAATAAACCCTCCTCTTCGAGCTCTCCCCAAAGCCACGCCCCCTCATGTCAATTTTCTTAATTTTTTTCATTCACCGGTGACATAATAACACTATAAAAAGCACATAACATTACAATAATAATGAACGTTAACAACTTAGTAACAGGTATTGTTAGTTTGTAAAGGTTTTGTAAGCTTGTTGTTTGTGCACAAGCATGGTGTGGAGTTTTGCAAATACATAGGGGTTAACATGAACCGAAATCGAGCTGGCTTTAAAATGTGTCCGCTTGAAGTGTACAAAATGCAATTCATTAACATTTGTTATAATAAGAATTTTGAGGCCTGTTTTAATGAAAGCTAATGGTCTCTGTGAGTCTTTACAGGTCGAAAAAGGCACCGCAGAACGACCCGTATGTAAACAGTAGCTAATGTGCCTGGCAGACAACGGACCTGTTGATTGGTTACAGTAAAGTGTATGCTGGAAACTCGCCAGGGCCGCTGGCTGATCTGAAAACAGTTTCAGCCATCCGTCAGCATAATAAAACTGGTGGAGAGCCAGCAGGTCGCGGCAGGCGAAGGTATCAAAGCTCTGATGTTGCAACGCCCCTGTGAAGGGAATGGTCGGGTTTTAAACAGATAATGCGCGTGCACCTTTTCCAGTATCTTTTGCGGGAAAAGTGAAAGTGGATCGGATCGCACAGGACGCCGCGCACGCGAGCACTGGATGTCCCGAACCAGCTGAGTAACACCGCAACTTTATAAACAATAACCAGACGAATTGCTGGGCAAGGTTAGTCGAAGCCTGTTCTACTTGTTCCCTAAGGACATGCATTTTTGCTGTCGTTTACGGTAGTGTGATATGCCAGAAAGGTGTCCATATGGAAGCAAGCTTTGAAGATTCACATCCGCTCCTCTGCATTTGCTTTCATTTCCACCCGGCGATCAGTTCTTGATAATATGAGGATGTGATAATTGATTTGCGTCTGATCCGCGGTGGCGTTATTTTGTTTGTGCATGTGTAGCCTAGTTCAAGGAGTGTAGGCCTACTGCGGTTTGGTGATGTGGAAACATGTCAGTGTGCATTCATATCTTCATCTTATTTTTCATTATAAAATGTGTCATTTACAGACTGTGGTATAGCAGCACTGTGTCCGTTCATACGTGTAAGGTGTGTCATATCCTGGTAACTCCCATTTGCAGGTGTAAATATAGGAGTGTAGATCAAGTCTTTCTCATGTACACAGCATTTTTAGTAAGAATCGTAATGCATTTGGCCTAGTTTATAATCTTAGTTCATAACCAGGCCAGAATCTTTGATACGAAAACTTTGTGTGATTAACAGAACATGGTGTCACATAGCAAACATTTTGAATTAAACTATGCAATCTGTCTTATGCTATTTTATATTATAAATGTGAATATTTACATTTACATTACACGTATGCATTTAGCAGATGCTTTTATCCAAAGTGACTTACATTGAATTACACTAAACATTTGTTTCTGAGTATGTGCAATCTCTGGGATCGAACCCATAACCTTGGCGTTGCTAGCGCCATGCTCTAAACACTGAGCTACAGGAAAAGCTATTATTATTATAAAATATATTAACAGTTCTAAATTGTTGCTGTCACACCATAGGACACATGGTACAGTTTATTTTTCCACTACCCAAATATTGACTTAAATTATGGTCTGTGGGTTTGAAACGAGAGGTTGGATAACCAAAACAAGTCTAACAAATTTTTTGGTGACCAATTTTCTGAGTATTTGGATGTGTTTTACATTTCACTATAGTTTTTCAGGGCAGAATGTTTAGTGCTGGGCGAGTTTGTGCTGTAATGGCATTTTAATCAATAAAAGATCCCCATTCAGCATGTTTTTCAAAGACAGAAAGCAAGTGATGGATAGATATTGGACAGTGCTGGAGGAATACTTGACCCAGTACAGGAGCTTCTGTAAATAGGGTAAAGGAGTACAGCTTCCTCGGGACTCGAGCCTTAAAGGGATAGTTTACCCAAAAATGAAAATTCTGTCATCATTTACTCACCCCAGTGTCATTCTGAACCTGCTTAACATAAAGACCGATATTTAGAAGAATGTTTGTAACCAAACAGTTCTGGGGCACCATTGACTTACCATAAACCATAAAAACCTACTATGATTGTCAATGGTGCCCCAGAACTGTTTGGTTGCGTACAGGTTTGAAACAACTTGAGAGTGAGTAAATGATGTCATAATTTTCATTTCTCAGGTGCACTGCCGCTTTAAGTGTTACAAGTACATGCATTTCCTTGGAATTGAACCCATGACTTTGGAGATGCTGGCACCACATCTTCTGGCTTACTTTGTCTTATCCCTCCACCTCTCTAGATGGCTTCTGCCAACGATACACGTCACCAGACGCAGATCCAGAAGGATGTGGCCGATCAGAATTTTGACTACATGTTTAAGCTCCTCATCATTGGGAACAGCAGTGTGGGAAAAACCAGCTTCCTGTTCCGGTATGCCGATGACTCTTTCACGTCAGCTTTCGTCAGCACGGTCGGCATTGACTTTAAAGTCAAAACGGTTTACCGTAATGAAAAACGTGTAAAACTGCAGATATGGGTGAGTGCAAAATGCTATAATATCAGGGGTGGGGATAGTTTACAGTTCTTTATGGATGTATTTGTTCATCATTAGGATGGCGGGGCACAAAGCGGCATGCTTTTGGTTGACGTTTTAAACTAATTTAGTGTCAAAAGAGATCTAATTAACTGACATATTCCTCAAATAAATGTACAATTGCCAAAGTTGAATTCTGGAAAGAGCATCTGACTTAAGCAAGACTGTGATCGAGATAATATGGGTGGTGGTGGTGTGTGTGTTTCAACAATAATGGTTAATGTTACGTTAATGTAATGGCCCCATGACATGGTGCATTATTTGTGGAGTATACACACACACACACACACACACACACACACAGCTGAATCCATTTGTAAAGAACCTCCATTTGAGAAATGAGACATAAAAGCTATAAAATCCAATTGGTTGTGTTTTTTGATCTTGCTGAAAGTAGTGCATCTGTTTTCGTGTCTGTTATACGCCTGTGTTCTGCTTTATTGTGTGTGTCTGTGTGTGCTGCTAATTGAATCAATAGTGAAACAGGAAATGGGTCGGAATATCAGCTGTTCAGTGCTGTCAAAGAAATATTTATGATCTGCCGTGTTTTCTGTGCGTATTGTTATAAAAGAACATATGTTACATGTAAAATACTTTTTGTCTCGTTTGAATTGTTTGTTGTGCTGAAGTTCACGACCGCAAACTTCTTCAGTAGAGGAAGCAGCAGTCATTTGTGCTGATGAAGGGAAGCTGGTGAAAACGCCTCTGAGGTGTTGAGCAGCATTTCCTCCTTATTGTGCCAAGTCATCATAGAAACATTTTCTTTATCTAGAATCTATCTAGAATAAACTGGATTTTTATATTTTCTGTAAAAAAGGTGAGATTGGCTAAGGTCAAAAACATGTATCCTGACTCTTTTAAAGAGAGAGTTCACCCACTTTTTTTTTTGCAGAACACATTGACCCATTGACGAGACGTTTCTCAAAATATCTTCTTTTGTGTTCCACAGAGTGGAATACAGGTTTTGAATGACATGAGAGAATAAATGATGACAGAATTTTTATTTTGGGGTAAACTATCCCTCCTAAAAAGCTCCTTTTGATTCAGGCAATGGCAGTCACACCTATACTTCCCAGTATGATTGACAGCTCCTTATAGGATATGTATACATTTGGTTTCAGTAAAGACCTTCCCCTGTTGTCAAGAGCCCAGAATGTGGGCCAAGCCTTGCTGTGTGTATTTAGTGGGTGCGGAGGACACTGAGAGTTACTGCAGGCTTTCCTCTCAACCGCGGAGATGTTTAGTTAATGATCAGCCACGTTTTACCGCGACACTTGCTGCACTGCTATAAGGCCGTGTGCTATGAAGAAAACTAGTGCTGTTTGTTTCTTTCTCCACGGCCTCCAGGAGTTTTATGTGCACGCTCAGATTTGCATAATATATTTCTGGTTTACTTAAGGGAGGAGGTCATCGTTTAAACAGAAGTACAAATGTCATTTGAGGCATTTCATTATGATGGAAGAGTAAATATTACACACATTACACATTACATATGATTAGTCATAGCAGAGCATAATCAGTTATGTTTACTGACTTTCCAGATCTTTTAGTATTTTTTAACTCCAAGTTTTACAGGATGTGAGACAGGCACAAATCGTAGTTTGTTCTAATACATTTACATTTAGCAGACACTTTTATCCAAAGCCACTTACAAATTAGGTAAACAAATAGAAGCAATTGGAACAACACAAGAACAGCAATACGTTATAGTGTCATGGACTGCAAATGGGGAAAAATGCAAATAGCTCACATTTAATAAAAAGCAACTAACTGGGTGATTCTTTCACAAAATCTTGTGTAAAACATGATTTTCTTAAAAACACTTTCTCATTACCGTAACAAAACTGTCAATCCCATAGCATGTTTGGCTAAGCAAGTTTTTATTAATCATACATAATGCAAAATCCTTTAAAATTGTTACGGAGGATGAGAATATCAGTCATGGACATTTCTTCATTTTTGTCTGTCGTTTGACAACATCTAGTAAAACATTCAATTGTTTTTTCAGAATGTTTTAATTTTACTCTGTTTAAATTACAACATATAATGCCTTCAGACCAATAGGGATGCATTACGGCAATGAGAATTTCAGCAGAAAAAGCAATAAAATACATAAATTAATTCTTCCTATATTAAAATTATGCTTCGTGCAATTACTTTTATAATGATCATTTTTTGTTACCGAATGTCATGTTTTATTATATTTAAAAACAAATGATGTTTCAGTGGTTTAAAAGACATTTTTTTCTGTAAACATTTTGTTGTTGTGTTGGGTCAAGCAATCCAGGTGCTGAAACGAAACCAGTTGAGAGCTGATGGGCTAAACACATACTGTTTGTAGATGATATGATTCACTTCTCTTTGTTGTTAAACCAGTATTTGTGTGTGTGTGTGTGTGTGTGTGTGTGTGTGTGTGTGTGTGTGTGTGTGTGTGTGTGTGTGTGTGTGTGTGTGTGTGTGTGTGTGTGTGTGTGTGTGTGTGTGTGTGTGTGTGTGTGTGTGTGTGTGTGTGTGTGTGTGTGTGTGTGTGTGTGTGTGTGTGTGTGTGTGTGTGTGTGTGTGTGTGTGTGTGTGTGTGTGTGTGTGTGGCAGATGGTACATCTTATCTTTGTTGAAAGAAGGGGTTGAAGCTTTTGTCTATTCAAGCCGTTCACCCATTAGTTTGAATTCAGTTCTTAACCTGAATACACAATTCACACACACACACACACACACAAATATATACAACCCTCTAGCAGCTGCCCAAACCAAGAGTTCCCATAGTAACCTCTGTAGGTGAGGTCACAGCATTCTCAATGAAGTCAAGGCTCTTGAGTATCATGGAAACTTATCAAGCATTGCCTAGTTACTATTTTAACATGGCTGTTAACCTCCAAACATCTGTCTCTGTTTTTTTTTTTTTGATTGTGTATAAATAATTATTTTTACGCTAACTTTTTATTGAATATTTACTATATTATTTTTGGCATGATTTTGGTGGTTTTATAAAGTTATGCAAATCAAGATACTTTTAATCTTGCTATTAAGTTTTCTAAAGCTCACTTCATCTTCAGAACAATTTCATGTTTTCATTTCTGATTATGGTAAATAAAAACTTTAAGCAATCCATAAGGTTTCTGCTGTACACTAGCGGTCAAAAGTTTTGGGACACTTGAGTGAAAAATTTCACTCAATATTTAAAAAACTTTTGCTCTGAGGTGTTTGCTTAAATATCTGAAATTAGTTTATATTCTTTTGCAAACATACATGTTTTTTCATGACAAAACTAACATTTTATTTAATACAAAATGTTTTTTATATGGATAACTTTGAATAATTAGGAAAGAACAGTCAATAAGAGCACAGAATAGATAAAAACTCCTTTAATATTGTTTAAAAAGCATCTCCGGGTGAGATCTCAAGAAGCTGCTTGATAAAATGACGAACTTATTTCTGTAAATTCTAGTCGAAAGGTGACTACACTGTCAAGACGTTTTCATTTATTATCCATTTAAACATAATTCCCATAGTTCCCTTTGTTTTATGTCATAAATTTGATGAGTTTATTATTATTCTAAAATGTCCCAAACGTTTGACGGCTAGCGTACAGTGTTTGAAGACAACATGCTTTCAGTAGTGTGTATGAGAGGTTTTATGAGCATGTACATGTGTTTGCGTGTTGATCAGGACACGGCGGGACAGGAGAGGTACCGCACCATAACAACAGCATATTACAGAGGAGCAATGGGCTTCCTGCTCATGTACGACATTACTAACCAAGAGTCCTTCTACGCTGTGCAAGACTGGTGAGTTGAAACTTCTCAATATTATTTAAAAGACTGTCTTATGTATTCATTATATATTTTTTATATGGACTAAAATCCAGTTATGCACACTCACAGGTAGTTTATTCCATTGAAAAAGAATGAAAGCATGTGTATGTGTGTGTTTTCAGGGCAACACAGATTAAAACATATTCGTGGGACAACGCACAGGTGATTCTGGTGGGGAACAAATGTGATCTTGAGGACGACAGACTGGTGGCCACAGAAGACGGACAGAGACTGGCTGATGAACTAGGCATGTCACATGACTATGAAAATATGGTTTTCACACACATAAGCCATCCAGATAAGATTTTTTTTGGATAGATAGAAATCTGAGTGACTTCTTGTCACACCTTTCAACAGCAAAGTTTATGCAAGATAAAATTGTATTGGTCCATTTCCCACTGATGTGTGAGTCATGACGGATGTTTTAGTAAACACACGGTACGGTATGTCTGAATCACGCACACCACCCATATTAGAGAAGGTCAGAAGTCGTTTTATGTCAATTTACTCTCACTTAGCATTGGCCAGTGTTAATATTGTACCTTGCCCGTGCCACATCATCTTCTGTGTTTCCTGGCTGTACTACATAACCTTATATGGCAATAATAAAATAAAGAAATGCCATGATAAAGGCTTTTCACAAAACAGAGTGTTGCTCAAGTAATAATAATCTACTTCTTTATTGCCCAATTTGTTGCTACATGTTTTTTTCCTTCATTTTTTTATTATTTAATCCAAATACGTAAATGCAACTAAAACCCCCTTTTGTGTCTGCAGGCTTTCAGTTTTTTGAGGCAAGCGCAAAGGACAACATCAATGTGAAACAAGTTTTCGAGCGGTTGGTTGACATCATCTGTGACAAAATGAACGAAACCTTGGACGGAGACCCGACCATGTTAAACAACCACAAAGGCCAGAGTCTGCAAGACACGCCCCCTGATGGTCAGAGTGGCTGTGGATGTTAGATCCTCATTCTGCAAACACTCATACTTGGAGAACATTCTCACACATAAACACACAGAAAGAGCGACTCTTTCACAAGCGTACACACATATAGTATAAAACTCAATTGGAATGAGTAAGAATCAGGTTTGTGTCCCTATACCAGCCGATGTCGTATCACTTTTCAGTTAATTATTCCCCTCAGGGATTTGAAAGAGTCGGGAAGTATTTTCCTCAGCAAGATTGCTGCTATTATATTTTATTGAACTATATCATAATGAGAATGGGCAGAAAAACACTGCATGAAACTACAGAGCAGGAAATAAGCATTTATATGCCAAAACTGAACCCTCATACGGTTTCAGGATGGTTTCAGATTGCTCCCGTGTCTGTTTACAACTTATAACAAGTGGATTTTAAGTGTTTGGTTGTTTTAACGGATGCAAGGTTGTTTTTGTTAAAATATTCATTTTTGTTAAACACATCTTAGGACTGCTTTAAAAATATTGGAAAGTACGGTGCCAATATGCGTTTCTTGTTTCAAAGTATGTCTACAATTGTCTTTGAATGCAATAAATTTGCTTTCCCATGGACACTAAAGGTAAACCCTGGTTGTTTCTTTTTTACATTTTTATTTATTTATTTTGCTTATTAATATAATGTTTTAACCAAGAATATGAAAGAAGCATTATTGAAACAAAATTAGGAGTTATAAGATGCACCGATACCAGTATCAGGCCCGATGCTAAGCCAGAAAAAACATTGGTACTCTGTCTTTAAAAAAAATGGTATCCCTAAGTATAGACAGGTCTTAATGTCAACTCTATAATCAATCTTAATAGCACCCAGTTCATCAACTAAAGACAATAAAAATATGAAGGTTCTGCTTTGTTCTATCAAGTTTTTTGGTATGGTATGGTAAAAAAATGGATGGGGTCATTTTGATGGTATACAGGGTATACCGCAGTGTATGGAACTTTTGTGCTGCTACTGCAATGCTCTGTCAACTAAATAAAAGGAAAACCTTTGAAGCTGTCGAATGTTGTAAAAAATTATGCAGAGCTTAAGTAAAGCATTTATCCTTTGGAAAAAAAACTGGCCTCAAATGTAATAAATGTTAATATTTTCCTAAATATCCAATAAATTCATGTGGTGCAAAATCTCTTTCTAGGTAAACGAAACGAGAGAAATGTAGAAAGAAATGTATATAAAAATTCAGAAGATCTGAAAAAGTTATGTTTTGTCTTAATATTTCATGTAAAATATTAGGTAGATCAACTGTGAGTAGATAACAAAACATTAAACTTTATTTTTGAGCATATTTTTTAATATATTTAAATGTTTGGGGTCATTTTACACGTTAAAAGTGTTGCTAAAAATTGAACAAGTCTTCAGAGGACCGTCTTTGAGTGATGCAATGCTGCCCCCTGTAGGTAGTTTGTGTACAATTTGATGTCAGGGCTGGTAAGGATTTGAGGATTATTAATATTAATCAGAACATTGTCTATCATATTTGTTACATTTGCCTTTTATCTTGTTGTTAAATTTCACCCATTCAAACTAAAAAAAAGCTATTCAAAAAAGATATCAGTTACATCTATTGGTGTATATGTGCCTTATGTTGCTACTATATTTGATCTGGACGTGCATAAAAAAGTGCATCTGTTTTAACATTCAGTGCTGATTCCTCCTGACATTGTTCCTGTCACCAATTTTATACACTTTCATTTCAAGATTATACATCTAAAAACAGTGTCAATCAAATAATCTGTTGACAAAATGTTCTATGCTCTCCTACTTGTAAGTTGCTTTGGATAATAGCATCTGCCAAATTAATAAATGTAAATGTAATCTGATTAGTTTTGCATTGCAAAAAAACATTCAATGTAGTTTTATTTCATATACACTACCTTACAAAAGTTTGGACACATCTTTACATATAAAACTGTTGGATTAAATAAAATGTTTGTTTAGATTTGTTCAAACCTTTGATCAGTATGTATGTAAATATGATTTTTTTTTTTGCTCTATAGGCAAGACAAAGTGGAAAAAAGATCAAGTTGGTTTAGTTACAATTTATCCATCAGGTAATGCCAAGACCTCAAGAGATGAAAGAGTCAGTAAAGACACACCAGATTCTGTTTTTGCATTTGGTTTCATAACCTTTGCCTGGTCATTAATAAGCTGAAAGGAGAAGAAGTCGGGCACAGAGCGGTTGTTGGGACTTGAAGGTAAAAGGTGAGTCTTCCCCTGGCCCAGAGCGAGAAGACTTTGGCGGGCTGTTGTGGACGGCTGATGCTGTCTTCGCTGGTTCCTCCCTGCTGAAGTTTGCAATGTTGATGGTGGTATTTTTGGCACAAGTGATTCTTTCTCCAATCTCAATGCATCTTTGCTCTCTTCACTATTCTCCTCTTCACTTCTTACATCTTGTTTGTTGAACTCCACAGCTGACAGTGGAGGGGGGGTGTTAATAAGTCCTCCACAGCTGCAGATGGTGCTCTGGGTGGTGTCTAATCCGAGTACGGAAGGCGTCGAACCAAGCGTTCCTACACTTCTCCCCATGCTCTCCGCCTCTTCATCTGAGAAGGAAAGATCCGGGCTGACAGGACGTGTCAATCGCTGCAGCTGGGCGGAGGTGCGGCGCAAAGCTCCGCCCATGAAGCCTGTGGGAGAGGGGGCGGAGCTGAGCCATCGGTTGAAGAGGGCAAGATTCCGATTTCGTTTCACCGATTCTTCCAGGTTCTCAGCGATCTCCTCTAGAGGCTGGAAATGCATCTCTTCTTTTGGAATTCTGAAGGATTTGAAATAGTTTTTATTATATCATTTATAATGACTACAACATATTTACTATATTTTAGTGCATTTAAAGAAATAGTTCACCCAACAAAATTTTGTCATTCCCACACAATCGTTTTTTTACTCTAAGAAACACCAATATGGGATGTAACAATTTCCCAAAAAATGTTTAAATCAACGTGACACGTAAAAACGTATTTTTTTTGGGGGGGTGAACTATTATTTTCGAGAAATAAAAAATAGTAAAAGATGGAAAGCACTGACGCCATATCGAAAGTGGAGCCCTGGAAAGAGGGTTTGCGCAGCACAAAGAGTGTAGCAGCTGTGTAGGGAGGACGAGGGTTCGAGTCATTCCAGTAACGATCCCTCTCCATCATGGGCAGATCTCCATACATCTCATCTACTGCCATCATAGACACCTTCAAACCCACACAAACAAACAAAAATGCAATACAAAAAGTCTCTGTCTATTCAATAAAAAACGACAAACGGCACCTGGAAGTTTCTATCAATCAGCCAGTTGGTCTCAAAATCATCATCATCCTCTCCAAATGGATTTATGAGCTGTTCGGCAACCTGATGTATTTGCACATCAACAAACAAATAAAATAAAGAAATGATTTGTGTGTTTGAGTGGTGGGTGATGTGAATGCACAATGCAGGAAGGAACATCTAATGAATATTTAGCAAAGCTCTGCGGTGGGTCCTGACCTTCAGCCAGCCAGCATAGAAGAAGAACTGCAGGAGGGTAAAGATGGGAACATAAAGATCAAGGTCATGACCTGGATAACCCTGACTAGGGTCCAGAAACTGACGACCAATCAAACACACCAGGAAGAAACTGTACACTGCCAGAGTCACAACCTGTGGTAGGAAACAAGTGCGTAACAGTCAAATTCAATCCATTTCTCTGTATCTCGATCAGATGTACAGTATCTGACCTGTGTGTAGACCAGCGGTACGCTGATCATGTCATAGTGAAAAAGCATGCTGCACTTCCCTCGGAAATCATTCAGCTCCTATTAGAACAACAAACAAAGAGCACGAACATCATCATACTAAACACTATTCACACTGTGACAGACACACTCAGACGACTGTACCTCCAGAAGAAGTTTGTAAGTATTATCATCCTTAATTCTGCCTTCACAGCGAGCGACTGCGGCTAGGTTAGTGAACCACACACAAGGGACCCAATACTTATTATAGCGTGAGTGCAAGCTCTCAAACTTCTTACGCTCCTCTCTTGTCATAAAACCTAGAAAGAGAAACGCATTATTGAATAATAAATTTTCATGCTAAAACCCATAAAGCTATACACCTGACATGATGCTAGTACACTTCAGTTCCTCTCAGTTAATTATGAATTACTAGTCAATGTTATATACAGTGTTATATGGCCCGAAGTTATCTTCTGGTCTGTGTTTGTTGATCGGTCTGGCTAGTGGCTATAATATAGCTAACTATTTATTTTTTATTTCATTTTTATTCATTTTCATTTTTTATAGTATAATAATTGTATTAAATAAACAATTTGTTGAATGTTATTGTATATTAATTTTATTAAATAAACAATTTGTTAAATGTGTTGTGTAACTAAGTTTAGTCAAGTAGCCTAATGGTTCTTCTACTGGTACCCCAAAATAATTCAGACTAGACATACTTTAACTTGCTAGCTGATGTCATTTACTTGTTATTTATTTGGCTTGTTATCGGAAATAATGTGCAGGGACTCTATTCTTTGCGGATGTGTACCGGAAGTTAAGTTTGGGCCACAAAAGCGCACATGCGCAGTATCTTTACACCATTTACAAAGTAATTACATAAATTGTTTCTTAAAATCTGTTTCAACCTTGACCATAGGGACAATAGAAATAATTTAAATAAGCTTGTTAATAGCCTAATTAAATTGCGTAAAAGGTAGTCTATAGATAAAGAAAGGGAGCTCATTTACGTTTAACAGGTGAAATGTAAATTTATTACAGTAATTAGTTACACTAAACCTGCTTCAACGACATGATCCATAGTCGGGAATCTCTTGAACACGGCTGTGCTGACGGAGCGCAGAATCAGAATCGCGGACAGACTCGCGTAGCGCATCAGCGTGCGTCGCAGCAATCTGCCGTGCTCGTCAACGCCCTGCACTCCCCCCGAGAGCGTGCACATGATCCTGTCCGGCAGCGGGATGGAGGTGTACTGACTCCACCATCGGTTCACTATTAACGTCACGTAAAACCCTGCAGGCAACATCAATCAAAACTGTATAAAATGGTATTAAATTTTTCTAAAATGTTCTAAATTCAATAACATTAGTTACTCTCTAACACTTTTTGGTGGAAAACTTTTTTGCGGTTTTATTGTCTCAGCGTGTTCGTAGCCTACCTAATACGAAAGACATTGGGATAAGACTGGCGTAGTTGTTGCAGTATATGGAAAGCTTTTCAAAATATCTCTTCTGATCATCCACAAGAAGAAATCTGGAAAGAAAACGAGTCATAAAAAAACGTTATGCCCAAATCATATCACGGTAGGCTGCTTACAATAAAAGTCACGTAGGCTATATAAGCCTACCTGTATGTGATGCTGATAGCCGTGTACATGGCGAAGAACGCAAGAAATTCTTTGTAAAGGACTTTATAGATGCTTCCCTTCCACGCCAGGAGGAGTTTGGAGAAGCCGCAGAAGCGCGCATTGGCAACTCTGGCGGTGTAAGTGACCGTCATCACGCACCATTGATGCCCCTTACAAATGAAATGTGTCACAGTGTATTTAGACAACAAAAGAGACATACATAACAGAAAGCAACAATCATTTTTAAGATGCGTAACGCATCAGACATTTAGAAATTCGTACACTGCAGTTAAACATTTTATTAACATAAATGGGTGAATAACAAACTTTTAACATCGAAAAATTGTTATTAACCTATTATGTTTGTTTGTCGGCGTTTTTACATTTAGAAACGTATATGTATAGCTTTGTAGTGGGCAGGGTTTCCTGTAATTTGATATTCTTTCAGAGCATTTTTGACAGGAGACAGCATAAAACAAGATGTAAACATAGAGTTTATACGAGACACTAGATGCGTCTGATATGCGTTTTGTGATCGCATGAGACAAACGCTTCGTCAACTAAAATATGGAGAGCTAGTGAATGAGGGTATAATTCCTGGGAAACTATAAACATGCTAAACTACCTCAGCAGGTGTTTTTCCACAAGCACTCACTTATTCAAATACATTAAGTCTTTTCCAACGTCACTCTTACAAAAAAAACTCAGCAAATTAATAAATAAAGAAATGAAACTACTTACCCTTTCTTCTTAACCTTAAGATAATTCAAATATTTCAATGCATATTTTTAGTTCCAGAGCTCTTGCATGCTATGAATGCAGGCAGGATTTATGTGTTTATGTCGTGAAATCGAGTGAAACGCTGTTCTTGCAATTTGGAGGTGGGACTTTATGTAAAGTAACCTAATAATTTGTCCAACGTACCCTCCCAGAATCATCAGGATCACGAAATGTTATTATCACAATTGAACTGTACATAATTTATTGGTTATCCTATAGATATAGTATGACAGCTTTTTTTTAAAGAAATGTTAAATCAAGCCTCTATGCAAAGAATGATTTTAAAACACCTACCCTGCGAAACACTGACTGAAGAAAAACGCGCCTCTTATGTTTTTATTGCGTAAAAAAGTTTATTGCTTTCATCTGTTAGAAGTCTATTGCGCTGCGCCGGTGATGCGTGGAGCGGTCGGGGCGCCCCGGGACAAATCCGCGCAGCGAGGACACAAGAGCTCGTTAGAGAAAAATCCCACTGCGATTCACGCCAATGATGAATAGAGAACGACAGCCAGGCATTCCAGACAGACTCCAAGAAGTCGTCAAACGGCAATGCATTCATAAAGAATATGGATTAATATTTCCATAAGGCAGGTATGTAAGACTTTTGAATTTATGTTACATATTAAATAAGAGCAAATATCCGGTCTGTTCTCTCGTGTAACCTTTTGGATAGCAGTGATATAAACCATTCATCGGGTTCTGTAGGGGTTCTTGTTTGCAAGAGTTAAAGTAAAGGATTACAGGTGTCCAACTGAGGCTCTGGTCACTTTGATTTCATCATCAACACAAAAAAAAGAGAAAGTGTCCAGAATTGGAATGAAAGTCGTCATGAGAGTTCTAAAGGAATACTTCCCCAAAAATAAAAATTCTCTCATCTGTCTTACACATCTATATAAATTATTCAGTGGAACAACCTTCAACTTAAAGTCATTCATATATGGAAGTCGAGTACATTATGAAAGAATTCTTATGACTCCCAAAAACTAATGTTGGGGTAAATGTTTGTGTTTGCTGGGTCAAAAGTAATTATTAAAATTCCTGTGTGTCTTTTTAGGTGCTGGAGTCTGACAGACTTTATAGTCAACAGGTTTGTTCAAAAGTTTGTAGTAATACAAAATATCTGTATTATACGGTGTAGAAAACTCCCTACACACACACACACACACCTCAAGCATTGCTGCAGTACATGGGAATAAGTTTTATTTGATAAAGTTTTGCTTTGAAACACAGTGTGCTTCTACAAAAACAAGCTAAACTTGAAAAAAGCTTTAACAAGTTACAAGAGACCTAAGAAGCATCAAGAAAACTGATAAAAGATGCAAATCCATCAGTCTGATTTTTGAGTAATGAGAAGAAAACACAGGATAATAAAAGCAGTAAAACATAAGCGTTGTATAGAGTTGTGAATTGTTGTCTTGTCTGACAGGCTGCAATGTTTTTGGAAGTGGGTCTAAACAGACTACTGATAAAGGACAACAGGAGCAGTGTCAAAGAGAAGAGAAAGAAACAGAAGTTTTCACTGTATGAGCTGTGCTGCACATCTATAAATAAGATACTCCTTTCAAATAATTGTAATTGAAGATTTTAACAGAAATTCTTAATCATTACAAGTCAATATAAATACATCACTTTAACTAACTGTAAAAATTAAATGAGATAAATTGAATCACAATGTTTGTACAGAGTAATTACAGTTTTGTTCACTGCAAACAGCTGATCAAATGCCATATTTTACTCTCCCTATAGGTTTGGACCCAATCCACATCACTGACAGCAAACTCTGACCAATGCAGGAACCAAAACAATAAAGACTAGACTCAGCCAGGCTAAGTTTACACTGATCCAAGACCTGTTTAAAAGAAGACAAAATGGCTAAATCAGAGTCCAGATGTACATTCCTGTGCTGATATCAATTTGGACCAGGAATGGCATGATTTTCTTCTGCTTTAAGACAAACACCATCACCACAAAGCAACATACCATCAAAACTTTTATGTTTCTGAACAACCCTGCTTAACTCTGGGCTGACATTCTTTACAGATCAAATAATGGTATCAATAATATGACCCAAAAAAAAACAGAATGCGAGAGAGCACAGAAATAGTGTGGTGGGGAAAATGAAAGTTTTGTGGCCCGTCACCAGTCAGAAAGGTGTTTCTATATCTAAAGATGACTAGAACAATGAAGAACATCAGAATTATGTATCAGAGAACAGCAGGAGAGATGTGATGGTGTGTTGAATTTGTGGTTATCGTTTAAGTCACTGTTTAGGGGGGCTGTATGATTCCAGCAACTGCTTGGAGAAGGTGTTGACCTTATCCGCTCCTCGAACCTCATGGGGCAGCAGGGGCAACTTTATTATATGGAAATCTTCGTATAAATCCTCCATCTGGGAAAGAAAAAAAACAAAAGTAAAAAAGATTTTCTTATTAAACTCATCTTCAAATCTAAACTAAATTAGACGATCACAAAAGAAGACTGTAACCTGGTCAAGGTACTTGGACTGAATCTTGTGTCGGGCCTCGCACATCTTGCAGGGCCGCTCGGCTTCGGGAAAAACCAGCTGGTTGACGATAATATTGTGCGTGTCGATGCGACACTTGGCTAGCTCTTGAATCAAACGCTCCGTCTCGTACAGAGACAGAAACTCTGCAATGCACACACAGATGAACGTCGTCTGCTCCTGTACGTGAGAAAAAGGTGGCCCTGCTGGTTAGATTCGAGCGTCTCGGAATAATATAAAAAAACGATTTAGTGCTTATAGGGGCAACACAACACTCACTGGGTCTTTAAACTGCTCGCTGACTGAGCGGATGACAGGCAACGTCTCTTCCAGTTTAGACGCCAGCTGATCTGCATTCATGTCTCCCAGTCCCAACATGTTACACATCTAATGGTTAGACAGAACTACTGTTAAATGTAATATTAAACTTAATGCAAGCAAAATAAATGTGGGAATTGCTTTCCAGAATCACATGTTTACTCCATTTCCAGTAATGTCGATACCTGAGAGATGAAGGGACTGATCTGGTTCTTGATCCGCATTAGGCGACCTAGACCTCTTTCCACGATGGTGGGGAAGTTGAGCAGGCGTAGTGTGTGTCCTGTAGGGGCCGTGTCAAACACCACCACTGAAAAATTCATGCCTTTCACTAATCTACACAAAAAAAAACAAGACAGACAGGTATAAATGACACTGTAAATGATAATATTACCTTTTAACATACACAAAACTCTAGTTCATTGAGTTCTGTGAAATGAAGGTGCTTCTCCATCTAGTGGTGGAGCCGGAGTACTGCATTAAGATGCCTTCAATACAGTGCTGGAACTAAAAATGCCATCAACTTAATTATACAAAATTGCTATGAAGTTTTCAAAGCAGACCATGAGCGATATAGTTGTTAGGTGCTAATTGGCGCTTGTAAAAAAAAAATCACATTTACTGTCGAAATGCATAAAAAAAAAAAAGAGATTCACCAGCCATTGTACCAAAACTATGAAAATGGACAGCTTTAGTTTTGTCACGCCGTTCCGCTCTAAAAAGGAGGCATCAAAAATAACCCTTTTAATTATTCCTATAGCACATGAATGCAGCTATTTTAATCCATTAGAAATAATAACTCATATAATGCTGTGGAAATCTGACCTCATGACCTCTGCATAGCTCATGGCCTCATCGATGCCAGGGAATGCACTCATGGCCTCTTGCATCATCTTCTTCCCCATACTGAGCATGTTGTCCTCCTCGAAGAACTCATCGGGCAGCTCCGCCACACCCAGACTAGGGTCGATCTCCTACAGAAAGAAACGCAGATTGTTTCAGATCATTTCTTGCATTTTGTTACCTTGATGGTGTATTTAGACGAAACTGACAAAAAAAACATTGCGCAGCTTTATTACCAAATGACACAGTTAACAATGACATTCAAAAGTGACCTCAAAGCCTCTGAGAGATTTCATACCACCTAGCTCACATAATAAGACCAGATCTTCCTTCAGCCAACCAGTTACGTCTGCTGAACAATATTCCTCAGTAAGAACTGAACAAAAGGCCATTCACTGTAAGAAATCAGAGGACTTCATGCTGTCTAAATATATGAATATGTCTAAACACAGTGACAGAGAACAACACAAATTAGATTTAAAGTGAAAAGTGACCTATTTTTTGTCAGATATGGTGACCCATACCCGAAATGTGACCTCTGCATTTAACCCAACCAGTGAATAGTGAACACACACACTTCAAGTCGTGAACACACATACACGGGGAGCAGTGGGCAGCTAACACTGCAGCGCCCGGGGAGCAAATGGGGGTACGGTGCCTTGCTCAAGGACACGTCAGTTGTTACCTGCCGGTACTGAGAATCGAACCGGCAACCTTCTGGTTACGAGTCCGACTCTCTAACCATTAGGCCACAACTGCCCCCTTTTAGCCGTGAATGTCAAACAGTGTCTGCTGGTGATGATAACCCACCATGGCGAAGAGGTTGTCATATCCTTTAACTTTAGTGGGAACCTTGGAGAACTTCTGGTCGAAGGCATCAGAGATGTTATGCGCAGGATCTGTAGATATGATGAGCACGCTCTCTCTCACAGCTGCTAACTGAACCGCCAGACTGCAACTGTGACACAAAAAGTCAAGTTTAAGTAGATAAATAGACATTGTGAGGTCAATGTGTAACTTGGATAACATGGTTACACCACAAAAATGTGGTTATTTGTTAATTTTCAAAAGCAAAAGCTATACTTGACTGTTTTTATTTGTTGTAACCACAGATTTGATTTATAGTAAAAAAATGCAACTTTACCATAGTCTCACTTTAGTAACCATAGCTTAATCATCATTTTTGTAATCAAAAAAAGTATGGTTACAACACTTTTATTATAATAAAACCATGTTCATTTTCACAAGGGTAGCTGAAGCAGCCCTGACAGCTAGCAGTGTGTCTTCTGAAAAACACTGGCGTTCATTCACCAACCTGCACGTGGTTTTCCCAACGCCACCTTTACCCCCGACAAAGATCCATTTGAGTGATTTCTGCTCTATAATATTCTTTAATGTCGGCTCTAAAGGCTCCACATCAGGTGCATCTTCAAACTCGTCTTCCACCGAAGCTGCCATCTTGAGCTCGATTCAGCTGAATGTACCAACGCCACAGTCACACACTCCGCCATTTTGGCTCTGGAGTGGAAGAGACGTCCCGCCGGTTCGACGAACGTCTAGATCCAAAATGGACACCATAGAGCGCGCAGTTACGACCGGAAGTGTGACGATTATCCTCGATGACTCAGCCGGGTTGTACCAACTACTTCCACGGACTACGAATATTCCAGAAGTGATCACTATTATTTTCGTTTTAATGACTTGTTGTAATGTACGTGGGTAGTTGACAAATAAATGTGTCCTATGGTGTCACAGCAAAAATGTAAAAACAAACTAGCATAAGAGATTTATCTTCATTATTATTTTATATTGTAAATATAAATAATAACAATTTAAAATAATATATTATTACATTTATCACATTTTTGCTATGTCACACCATATATACTATGGACACGTATGGTATTTTTGTCAACTACCCAAATATTGTAATGATCATGATATCTGTTTTGGGCGAGGGGTGACTAAGAAAGTTAGAATGTCATATAAGGCAGAAAACACCAAACTTGAAGATCTGAAAGGATTTGGCAACCTTTATTGTGTTATAATCTCATTATTGTGCCATTATTGCACACAGACGAAACAGAGAATTTTAATAGTACAAATGGTGATCAAGGAATTCTGTGAATATTATATTCAGTCATATTTAGTTTCTTCTTTTTTGGCAAACTTACATTTATATGGCACCAACAAGCAACTTTGAAATTAATTTTAATTTGAAACGAAATATCAAATGCCGTCATGATTGTACTTCACAAGAGTTTACAGGTGCTAGAGCTACATCTCGATTTGGAACCAATAATATATCACTGGAAAAAGAATAACTCATCCATAATAAAATCTAAAAGCTGTTCGGCAATGATTTCAGGATATTAATACATTGAGTCAGAGGGAAAATATACTAGAGTAGAATATAGCATTGTGTGAAAATGATTCCTGGCTAAACAAAACAATGAAGGTAAAAATCTTCCTTTTAGCACAAGCAGCTCAGAATGTGACAGATATGACAAATATACCTTTGCAGAAGACATTTTTTGCATTAGACAGACATTATCAAAATTGACAGAAGTGTTCATCTATTTTTCTTTCTTTGTGTTTTCTCATTTGAAAATTTTTTTTGCCCTATAAAGAAGAAAATGATGTAGGAACACGAGGAATTACTGTAAAACTTCCACCGATAATACAGTGGACAGACTTTGATAAGGTGCACAACGTTCGGTGAAAATCATCACTATTCTCTTCAAAGAAAAAAATAACAGCAACTGGGTAAAAAGCTTCCAAAACCACTGTAAAAAGGCAACTTATACCCCGGAACCTGGTAAACAGCAGCCGACAAGGCAAAACTTAATGGTCTACCACTAAACAACCTCATCACCAACCCCATCACAACTAAATGCAAATGACATCACGACACAGTGGCAAAATGTTGGGAAACTATTCAGACACAAGTGTGAGTGAAATGCAGTAAAAAGCTTGATAGTGTGTTATGACATTGCAAGACAAAAACATTAGCATGGCACATGTGCATTTTAATACTCAGCCATCAAAGGCACATTCAAAGCCAACTGAAATGAAAGCCCCACCAATTAGACTCACAAAGTTCAGTAAGGGATAACCTCATTGGCCAAATTCAGGTGATGGATGAGTTTCACATCCAATGAGAGGGGTGCGAGTCCTTCTTGTATGTATTGTACATTTGGTCAATTTGGTTGAAAGAAAAAATACACAATGAAGTCATTTCATCCTAAACGGGTCCTTTGAAACCCTATCTTCATCAGAGATGCTTAGGTGGTTTTCTACCTTGCCAAACTTCATTTTCACATCAATCACATGTGTATGTGTTGGAAAAGCGCTTTGACATGCAAGTAAAAGGTTTTTAAGCACCCTTCCTGGGTCTTTCGGTTTTAACACTGGATCCAGTCTGAGCACACACACCTTCATTTATTTATACTAGGTTCCCCAGCAGTTCAGGGCTCTCGGCTGACGTGACTCGGCTGCATGACCCTCGGTACGCGCAGGCACTCTCAGTTTGTCTCGTAGGAAGACAGCAGAGCAGCATCGACAGGCTCCATACAGGAAGGGCATGTGAAGGAGCGCATCAGCCAGGTGTCAATGCAGTCCACGTGATAGATGTGCATGCAGGGGAGGAACCGGATTGGGTCGCCATATTCAAAGTCCATCATGCAGATTACACACCTAGGAGAAATAGAGTTTTTAGCACAGCTAAGGAAAAACTTAAAAGCAGCTTGCAAAATAAATAAGACATTCTTACTGCAAATGTAACCCTCTCCTTTGGAGCAAAACTCACTCTTTGATCTTTTTTTCAGAAGGTTCTGAGCCCGGGTCGAAGATACCACGGGGCAGGTGCTGAATGAGCCCGATCCGCTGAGCGATACGGACCTGTTCCTCCTCTGTCAGCTGAGTGGCCAACCGGGTCTGACTGGGTGTTGGATGGTACACTGGCACCTGCACTCGCTCCTGTGGGCCACAAAAACACACACACAAAAACCAGAAAATATGAAGATATGAAATAGTGATCTTACCAAACAGGATGAAATGTTTTGGAGTAGCAAAAATTTTAATTCAGAAGGAACTCATGTTTGTAGGTTGACACTTTATTGTAAAAATCACAATCAATACAATGGGTCAAATATATGTGCATGTAAGGTTGCAATTACATAAAACAAACTTTTCTACTCTTTTAAATTAGGATCACTTAATACCGTTTCTACAATTTAACAAAATAATGCAACAAAAAGTGTAGGATTTGTGTCAACAGCATAATGTGGGTTTTAGGATCGCACCTGGTAGGGTGGCGGAGGCTCTCCGGGCAGACTCGCCCCCTCAGACTCGTTCAGCAGGGACAGATCATCGGCGCCTTGAGAAGACAGACAGTTCCCCATTGAGCTTACCCTTTGCGGCACAACAACCCCTCCAAATTCACCTCTGTGTGGTCTTGAACAGGCTTGTGTTAGGGTGGGTTTCCTCGCAGGTCGTCCTCTCTGCAGCACGTTGTGTCTGGTATCTGTCTGGTTTGTAGAAAACCGACGCCAGCGGTCCAGTTTTCACACACAATTATATGTTTTTCAAAGTCCTTGCAAATGTATATTTGCCAAATGTTTGAATAATTGCAGATGTGCGAGGCATGCGTGACGTGTAACCTATATTTATTACGGCCTGGATATCCAATAAGGTAATATTTTTAGGTGAGACCACTTGACGACTCCATCTCTTCTTTCATTGTTTACAAACTCTTGGACCGGAAGTACGCTGATCTGTGGCTTGTGGGTAATATAGTTTTCTTTGCACTATAACGCGGAAAGACAATAAACAGTTACAGAAGTACAAAGTACGTTTATAAAATCACTTTTATTGGATAATTGTTTATGTTACTGAAACGCAACAAATGTGGAGAAGCTGCGGCGTTGAAAGGACACAATTACGTTTATATCTCCTCAACCAAATATCAATGGTTTATGATCTATGTAAAATATAAAAACGTAATGTCTCTATCTACTTGTTTAATATATTTTTTGTTTTACGGAATTGTGAAAGCCCATGCTTGAGAATTACTGCCCTCCCCAATATGGCGGCGCCAATGGCACACACATGACAAAGTCCATGTAAAACAAATAACAGCATATGGACTTGGATGAACACGATCGTGAGTAATAATAAGAGTTTAGTTGTTGTGGGTAAACTATATCGCTTTGAAACTGGTTAAAGCACTTAAACTAACTGCTACTCCACTCACAACCGAAGGGTGTCAGTATGTGAAAAACCTTTTCTTCCGCTCCGCCGCACGCTGCCGAAGCACCACAGAAGAAGATGTCTAAGCGCACCTGACAGCTGTTTTTAGCTTGTTAGCAAAGGAGCTACTGCTCTAAACGAGTATAATCTGCCTATCGCTTCAGAAAGGACACGTTGTTTGGGGATTTACAGGTCCAGCGCAAAGGTCCAGATTCAGAAATAAAGGCGAAAAAACGGCGCAGTCATGCAGATCACACTGAAGACGTTGCAGCAGCAGACCATTCAAATAGACATCGACGATGATCAAACGGTATTTACGTGTTCATTTACCATCGTTTACATACAATAACGGCACTCGAAACAGAGTATTCATGACATCTGCATTTGTACGCGCTAATAAAGAAGACGATGGGCTTTTATTCGTTTATGGGTCATTGGGGATCAACTGGGTGTGTTAAGAATGAGCCAGCCAGCGTGATCGATAGATAGATAGTATCTTATAAATAAACGCATGCTTGTGTAGTCTATGTTATAATTCAGGAAAGATAGATGCATGTCATTATTGAATATGAAAGGCAGTGAAATCTATAAAGATGCATGTCTGTATAATGTAATTTAAATAAATGTATGTCTGATAGTAAGCTGTATGTCTGCGTAATAAGTTAAAGGAAGTAGATATATGTGTGTATGTAAACAGTAGATATATTTTATAAACTATAACTTAACAGTATAATTATCTACAGTAATGGTCTAAGCAGTTGTTTATCTGACCAACGCTCCTCTGATGATGCACCTTTTTCATTTGGTCATGTCTGTTGATCATAATAAGCAGTATGTTTCGTCGACTCAGGTGAAGGCATTGAAAGAGAAGATTGAGGCTGAGAAGGGCCGAGACAGTTTTCCAGTGGCTGGACAGAAGCTTATCTATGCCGGGAAAATCCTGCAGGATGACACGCCCATCAAAGAGTACAAAATCGATGAGAAGAACTTTGTGGTGGTGATGGTGTCAAAGGTGAGATGTGAGAGCTTTAGAAGGTTGATTCAGTGTAGGCATGGGCCGAATACCGTTTTCAAGGTATACAGCGGTTTGAAAAACGTCGCGGTTTTAAAACCACTAAAGTTTCTGTAATACCGTTGCCCAGGTATGGGCTGTTTTTATGTCTCCTCAAAGATGGAACGTGGAGGAATCCACCAGTTTTTGTTTATGCTTAATTTGTTGTTTGCTCATCTGCATTTAATTTCTTTATATTTATATGTATGCATGTAAGTTTAATTAGTAGAAATGCATGGAAAAAATGACTCGAGGGGTGCCATGCTTTTAAAAAGTTTGGGAAGCACTGATTTAACCTGACATACTGTATATGTTTACTACTGTTCCATATATCTAAAATCTATTGTGTTCACTGGGAAAAAGCTCATTTTTTCCATTCCATGAAACCGTGATATTTTGTCGTAAGGTTATCATACCATCAAAATCTCATACCGGCCCATGCCTATTTGAAGGAAAAACATACATCTTGGTTTTACCCATTAACCATAAGTGTTAGAAATGACACATTGGAATCCATTCTAAGTTTATTTTTCAAAGACCAGTCTGAAAGATTTCTCTCTTTTGTTTATAGACGAAGCCTTCATCTGCACCGCCCGCCCCACCCTCAGATCCACCCAAAACTGCCTCTGCTCCTTCCTCTTCCTCTCCTCCTCCCACTCGGGCCCCTGCTGCTATCCCAATTCCTAAAGATGAGATCTCGGATGACCCCCCTGCATCCGTGTCCCCAGCACGGAGTCCTGATGGGTGAGCCTCAACCACGACTCAAATTCTCTTTGCATATCAGCTGTTTGGATGTTGCACAAATTCCACGACAGAACAGAATTATGTTTTGTTTTGCATCCGTTACATTCAAGAGAAAATAATCATACAACAGATTTGTCACAACCTAACAGTGTTGTGTGTTTGATTCGCAGTGGTATGAGCTCTGTGGCTGATGGGGAGGATGCATCTTCAACATTAGGTGAGGGGCAAAGAGCATTTCTACATTATTCTTCATGTCAAAGGGTTAATGGGAAAATATATTTCTTTTTTAATAAATCTGACAACCCAAAGCTGTAGCTTGTCCCAAAACAGATGATAGAAATGTCTGTCTATCCCAGTCTGTTGTGTTCACAGACATTTCTGTGCTTGTGTGTTTTGCAGTGACGGGTCAGGAGTACGAAGTCATGCTCACAAATATCATGTCTATGGGCTATGAGAGAGAGAAAGTCGTGGCTGCGCTCAAGGCCAGTTATAATAACCCACACCGCGCTGTCGAGTATCTACTCAATGTGAGTGACTCTTATTTTGCCTCATATTTCAGATACTGTGTGTTTTATCCCCTTTCTGTCTGCCAGTATATGGGATAATGTGTACGAATGTGAATCTAAAGATATTGATGTCATTCGTTTAAGGGAATTCCAAGTGTTCCTGTGCAGGAGACCAACCCTGCCCCCGCCCAGCTTTCCACTGACACCCCGTCCACAGAAGGTGAGAATTTATTTTCTTGTTTAGAAAAGAGCAGAGTTGACATAACATGAATAAGTTACTTTTGCTTTAGTATTCCATTTACGACCGATTTGTTCGAATTATCCAAATGATCTGTTAGGTGAAAACCCTCTGGAGTTCCTGCGCTCTCAGCCACAGTTTCAAAGCATGAGGCAGGTGATCCAGCAGAACCCAACCCTGCTTCCGGCCCTCCTGCAGCAGCTGGGTCAGGAAAACCCAGAGCTACTGCAGGTACTCGATGCCTCCATAATGATGTGTTTAAACATGGTGTAACGTCTGCAACTCACTGTATGATAATGTTTGGTGATGGCAGCAAATCAGCCAGCATCAGGAGCTGTTCATCCAGATGTTGAACGCACCGGTGGCTGAAGGTGAGGTCGGAGAGGGGGCGGAGTTCGCTGACCTGGGTGCCATCGCAGATGAAGCGGCACCCGGCAGTTACATCCAGGTGACGCAACAGGAGAAGGAAGCTATTGAGAGGGTGAGTTAGAAAACGTTTGCTTTAAATTCCCCTCAATATGTAGTTAGTATTTGGAGAATTAGATCATAAATGTCTGTTAAGTGGGGAAGAATTGGAAATGGTTTTTAGGGACGGTTCTGACAAGATTTGGTGAGGTTACGAAAAGTTTTTCCCCATATGCCCCCTTTAAAAATAATCTTTGTGTGTCCTGTGTGTTTCAGTTAAAAGCTCTTGGGTTTTCAGAAGCTCTGGTGGTCCAGGCGTACTTTGCTTGCGAGAAGAACGAGAATCTGGCCGCCAACTTCCTGCTCAATCAGAATTTTGAGGACGAATGAGATATGTGGAAAGCCCACCTGCCCGTTCCCCCTCCACTACACAAGCACTGCATCTACTCGGGACACCGGTTTTCCCCATCATTTCTTTAAGTTTAAGTTAAGGGGAGACTTGCAGACTGGGTGGGGATGGGGCGGATGCGTTCAAACGGAGACGAAAAAATTCCAATGGAATTGATGGCAGTTGGGTTGAATGCGCACTGGCATGATGTAGGGGGGGTGTGACTGCACGTGTGTGTTCCCTTAGGGAATATTTCACAAATTTAGCATTGAAATTGAAAGCAAACGCTGGCACAGTAGTATTATGGGATATGATGAGAAAGGTTAGACATGAGCAAGTATCGCTTGTTTGTTTTATTTTGGAAAATGATTATTAATATATATGTCTAATTTTATATATTTCTCTAATTCAGAGATATTTCTGTATTTCTCCCAGAACACAGATGAATGTGATGATGATATTAAAATATGAAATTAGTCCAATGCAGTCCAGATAATATCAGTTTTAAATGCTAAGTAGCTAATGTAGGGTTTCAAGAATGAATCTATGCCATGTGGATTATTATAACCTTGAGTCATCATTATTACTGGTTTGAACGTACTGGGATGAAGTATGAAAACGAATTGTAAAACAGTTCATCGCATTTAACATGAAACACTCTTCGCAAGTTCGCAACACTATTTCGCTAATTTCATTGAATTCCCTAAACAAAAAATGACTTTGGATTGTAAGAAATAGCCGCTACATACCAGAATAGAGACAGTTGGTGGGGATGGGTTGAAAATAAAAGGGGGATTGTTATCGAAGTAATTTGATTATAGATTTAAACTTATTCATGTAGCGTGCAATGATGAATCGTGCAGCATAAGACGAATGTGTATTCATGAAGTAAATAGGGTTTGTTTTAATGCCGACATCTCCATTTCCGTTATCTCATGTTACAACCGTCAAGCACGATGTTTCAATTTAAAGGTCATAAACAACAATAGGATTATTTAGTGATGGTATTTTCCTCGGATCATTCATAGATCAGCTTTTATTTACTGCGTAATATGAGAGGACCAACTTGTACGATTATGTGGCAAAACACTTTTGTCACACTAGAGCTTGCTTGCTATTCAGCGGTAAAAAAAACAAAGACCTGTTACAGCATGATGATACTTTGTAAAACATTGTATGCAGTCAGAATGTAAAGGCCTGTATGAAAGATTTCCCTGAATCACATCTGTGTAAAGCTGATAATGGGTTCTTTTATTCATGTATCGAGTACAGTAAAGATCTTCAGCAGTCTTGGAACATTCACCTTTTTGTTTGTTCTGCAGGTTCAGGGTCCAGAATGCTTTCTTTGCATTCCCCTTGACATTGTTTTGCTAAACGCGCATATAAAAAAATGCTGTTCTGAAAAGTACACTTACAGTATTGGCAGGCCCACACATGATCAGCCGACTGCTTTGCGGCGATTCCGTCTAATGGATTTTTCTAATATTTTATCGGTAGCTGAATACATAATGAAGTCATACAAAAAAAGCGTAATAAACGCACACACAAGGGAACTTGAATTATATGCTTTTCAACTCATCCACCGAGTGTTCTGCTGAAACCGTGGGCCTGCTAATCTGTGATTTATAGTATCAACATTTCTCCCGGGATCAATAAAGTCTTATTGACAAACTCAAGTGGTGGTGATGATTTCTCACTGTAAAATAAACCCAAACCATTCAGGAAGTTTGTACAGTCAAGAACATCATTTATTCAATCAGGTTTTGCTCTTTACAAACTTTTTAGTTTTTATAATGGAAAAGATTCTGTAAATAACACATGCATTATGCTGAGGGCTCTGATGTGGGGTGGAGAGCACTGGATTGGGACGCCTCTCATTTAGTGGGACGTGCTCATGAAAACACCGGCAGCAGAATCTCTTTAGATAGTAGGTGTGTAGTTACATGCGGTGTAAACTGGGTAAATGAAGATGGAGGGATCAATAATACTGATTTTGGTGCTGTACTGTTTACTTTTTTACTATGTTAAAGAAATGCGTATCGTGAGAAACCAGTGGACATTGCTTGCAGCGCTTTTAAGAAGACCGTAACGTAGTCTAACCGTAATCGTAAAACTCCTACATGAAATGCAGGTGCAAACAAACTAGAATTGATCAGACCTTCCAAAAATATTAAAGTGAATGTTTAACTCGGTTTTAATCTGATCCTCCGTATCCAAAGTGTCACATTATTCGTACATCACAGGAAAATTCCCATTACTGCATTTTGGGTTGAACGCTTTGGATACGGGCAATATAATGTACAATTAATATTATTCAATATTTCGTGTGGCAAATCATTTTAAGTGCATTTGATCTCATTCCTAACCAATCCATATATATAAGGTGCGTTTAGCAAACAATCTTGTTTAAATAACAGGTCGAAAACAACCACTAAAAGGTGTTTTAATCTTGAAGTTCAAAACGGCAAAACTGAAATAAATACAAGGCAAAATCGAGCTGATCTGCGTCCTCTGGTCCAGTGCTCCCCACCCACAGCCGAGCCCATGATGCCAAAAGAAATTCTCGTACCCTGAACCGCACCCCTTCCCAACACACCCCACTCTCCATCGCTGTCCAGGTAGAAGCCGCCCTGTTGCCATTTTTAAGGGGGATCAGCATTACCAGGGCAGTTTCTACTCGGAGCCAACGGCCTTTGCCCGAAGAGAGAGATGTGTGTGATATAAACATGTGAAGCATACAGACAGGTATATAACATTAGAGTTTACAACATCTTGCTCGAGAGAAGAACAGGTTCAACATTGTTTTTCATCAAAAGTAGGAAAAGAGAGAAAGATAGAGCTAGACATCTACAGTGCCAAGAAATAAGTGATTCTAAAGACACATACAGAGGAAAAGGGACCCAATTTTTTTTTTAAACAATTATTTTTCCATCATGTACAATAAGAAGAACGAAATCACATCCATTTCTTGTAGTACTATTGTGTATACGGCATAAAGAGATGTGGAAGAGATGGGCGTTCTCATTTACAAGATGGTATCTGTGAACAAAAGGCACTTTGAATGGGACAACCTTTAAATGCTCACCTATTACACTACGGCACAAACACTATGGGAGCTCATTTACATACAGGAAGTGTTTCCGGGGCGTTACGGGGCCGTGGCTCACTGATTTCCCGACATTTCTGCCCGTCACCTCAAACCACGTGTGCTCTAAACTACAAGAACATCTAACAAAACCCTACTCACATGAACACATTTGAACACGATTCTTAACTAAATGAATCTGAGATTTGGAGCAAGCACGATTTGCTTGGAAGGAATTCTCGTATTTTATCTCTTGCTTCTGAATCGAAAAAATATGTGACATTTAGGTTGTAGAACAAATGCCTTTTGTCAGAAGAACCAATATAAAACATTTGTAAATACAAAAGAGAAGAGGTGGTGTCAAAAAGAAAATCGCCTAGAAGGAAACAGTCATTCTGGTGTGATATTCGCAAATGAGTAACAGAAGCACCAGTAACACATATTTGCAATTTTGTAAAATCGTTCCTTCGACCCGCCCAAAAAATAGTTTAAAAACAAAAGCTTACAAACAAAACATTAAAAAAAAGATCAACGAAAAGTACAAACAAATTTCCCCAACGCTTGCAGAGATTGGGATTTTTTGTGGCCCTCGTGTTTAGAGTCCAGGAGCTCGCAGACTTTAACCTTATTTTTTTTTTCATTTTTCACTTGCTTCTCTTTCTTAAAAATCTCAGACAGACATAGATATCTACCCAACACATTGCACACGGCTCAGTCCACATAAATCTTTTTCTTGCTCAATAATAACACTTTTCATTAAAGAAAACATTTGTTTTTGTTCGGAAGGTGTCGTCTTATTTGATCTGTTTGAACACACCTGATGCCGGAAGTTCTGGAAGGATTATTTTGTGTTATACTCAATACATTTTTGCTTGCGATGACATCACTGACTATAGGTGATAGGTCAAAAAATAACTAGACTGCCATAGAGCTAATGTCACAGCAGAAGAACTATACATATGTCCATATATATAAATACACACACAGTATGAGTACAATATGATCTGGATAACATATATCTATAAATACGATGTATGCAGTTGCTTATAATGTTGTTTCTTGCTAAGCCCATGATGCATATTGTACATATATTCTGTAGCTTAAAAATGAAGTGAAGACCCTGAATTGCATGTAAAAGGGGACACGGAGGCACTTTGATCACGTTTCAAGTGGATGGTAAAATAGCGTCGTTTTTTCCACAAGCTACTGAGGGACCAGCGGTGAGCCGCTCTCAGCCAATCAGAGTCCCTGACATGTGATTGACAGCCAGGCAGTCCAGTTATTTAGTGAAGTCAGTGGTTTTTAATTGTTCGTTCTTCTGCTGTTCTGACAGCAAACATTTAGTTTTGTTCGTCTCAATAGGGAATACACCTTAAATCATGTTTGGCAGAGGAGATGCTTTTAAAAGTTTCCCTTTGTCCTTTAAGGGTGTGGGCATGTGTCATAGTGCAATGTTTGTGTATGTATGTTCCTTAGTTTATCACTATGCTGGTGGGCTAAAATAAAAATGCAGCCGTTGGAAGATTGTCTTGTAAGCTAGGCTGTACTGGTGTAGTGAATAAATGTGAGATGTGAAGCGAAAGAGATGTTTGATAATGAGAGTAAGCTGTATAAAGATGGAGAGTGTGATCCGTTGGAAGGGTACAGCACTGTCGACATGAGAATGACTAGAATCTGATTAATGAAGCTTGAAGAGAAAATACTGAGATTTTTTTGTTACATTCTAGTTGAGAGAGTTTAGTGATAAATGTGAATTAATCCTGTTATTCTACAAACAAACACCCTTTGGAAAGCACAGTTGCATGTGCAGTTTGATCTGCCAGAATCATGCTGTGAAAACCAAATGCGCACAAAAACCAGAAAACAAACAGAAGGGTGAATCTCACAGAAACGTGTCCAGATCAAATTTCACCCCAAAATCAAAAATCTTTTTAGGCCATGAAGATTATTTTTGTGACATTAAAGCACATTTCCACCTCAAAGTCTCATTATTATAATGTATCTATACACTTTATTTATAATTATCTGTATTCTTAATAGTAATTCTATTGCTTCAATATCTTGCATAATTTTTATTGTTTTGTCCACAATATGGAAAAGACCATCTCTAAGAAAATGTGTTGTATTGTCATGGAAATATCACCATGCAAAAATGTAGTGTATCCAGAGGCTTCATTTTCTTGCAAAATATAATTTTATAATTTTGGGGTGAAATAAAGCCTTATCGTATTCGCGACACGTCTTGCGAGTTCCATCCAAAATGTACTGCAAAACCAAACCTAAGCTATGAAAAGCAGAAGCAACCCTTGTGTGCATGGCCTAGTGTATATGTGGATGCACAAGCACTCAGACTGAAAGATGGTGATAAACCTGCCAGCATGTGCTTAAACCCTCATTGGTTCATTTCTAGATTTTATGACTCAACTCACTGGCCTTTGAATTCATAAACACTACATACTGAAAAATATAATGTCATATTCTTGAGTCCCAAGCTGCACTAAGGTTTCAGCCCAAAACAACAATCACTTGTGCTCGACCCTTCCCATTCACTGCATTTTCTGCATCTGGGTTTCTGTCTTGTTTTTCAAAAAAAAAAAAAAAAACCTTGAATAAAATGTATTCCAGATAAACAGTTTGCATCTTCATCTTAAATATGTTTAGCTTTATCTTGTTTTAAGGATGTTTACACTGAAAAACAAGACAGCAAGACGGATTAAGAAAATGATTGTTTAGCAGTGATACTGTCTTAAGACCAGAAGTTCTCTGTGTGATGCTGTGATGTGAACGCGTTTGTTTTGTGTATCAATATGATTCTCACGTGTGCTGTCATTGAAGTGTGCTTGCATGTTACCAGTGTGTGTGTGTGCGTGTGTACCAGTCAGGTTACAAAGTGGAGAGTAAACCTCCGGAAAAACGATTCGACTCCACATTCCAATCGGTTATCCCTTATTATCAATTAAATTAATAGTGCATATGTTTAGGTAAATTGCACGTTTAGTGTTTGACTGTTTTGCTCGCAGTCTATTGCTTGTCAGCAAGTCAAAAGGGAGAGGATATCGAGCCCACGCTGCACTGGAAGTCATCGCCAATATCATCGCCAATGTCAGCAAATCCAAAAATGGGCTGAGCCAATCAGACGGGTCCTGTTGAGTGCTGCCTATCCAATCACAAGAGTGACCCTGGGTGTTTTCATAGTCGTTACCAATCAATGTGGAGTCCATCATGAACATATCCATGTTATTTCATGTCCCTTTTGATTATTTCAGTCAAATATGCTTTTCTCACTATGGCATACGGGTGGTGAATGTATGAACAAGTTGCATTGGTGGTCTTGGGAACACTGTGAAGACGATGACAATCGGTTTGTCATTCCTCTGGATGGTCTTCCATCAGTTAATCCGTCGTCGGTGTACTTCGCTCTCCAGACTACAAAGGTAATGCTGAAGTCTTCTAGATCCGAATGAAGGTGCAGGGGTTTTCGGAGAAAAGGATATCTGTGTTTGTGTTTTGTGTGAGTGAGACTTCTGAGGGGCGTGTGAGAAACTTCCATACTTAGCTTTGTGACTCCTTTTCCAGTATTCATTGGACATTTTGTGTCTGTGTTTCATGAAAAGTCTCGTCAAAGGAACCATGACTGCAAGACAGGAAATTGCTATTAATACAAAATTTTAATTGTGAAGTTTTTGTAAAGTGACATTTTAAAAAACGTTTTTAGCTGAGCTATTCTCTCAGTTACATCACAGAATTCAACAGTAATATTGAGTCAATTCTCAGAATAACCACTAGAGTACAGTGGACACAGTATTAAACACTTACATGCTGCTACAGTACAACAACACCCCAATGCTTCAAGCTCAGAGACCCCAATGCTTCTCATTTACGGAGTTGCTTTGTTTGGTCAAATAAATATTTCAACAAAGCCAAATTTTTCCTTGCTGGGATAAGTTTGGATAAACTTTGTAAAGTTGTGCTTTGATGGTTTTAGAAGCAAAAGAAAATCTAAGAAGATTTAAGACTTTAAACTTGTATGGCTGTACTTTACTATAACTTTCTCTCCGTCTCTTGCTCTTTCTTTCTTTTTCACTGTAATCCTTGCCAGTAGTGTCCATCCTTTTTCTTAAGTTACCTCCTGTTGAAGTTCATGTTCAACTGCCTATGACATCATGTCTGGTTGCTGAGGGCAACCAGACAGTCGGGACGTGACTCTCGCTTTCTCTTTCTTGCCTCTGTGTCGGACTTTCTCTTGCATAGATCTCCACGTTCACTACTTTCAACACATGTAAACTAAATCAATTCTCCATCCATCACAGCATGTCCATCTGCAGTATGCCTGTGCATGCAGGGTCCAAAATGAACGCTCTTCAGGCACCAAATGCAAGAGAAAACTGTTTAAATTAAAACTCGCCAGTTGGCTGAGAAAACATCTGTCACAACTACAACAATTTCTAACAACTTTACCACTCACTTATGAACAAATCTGTAAATGTTATTGTCACTAATACTAATTGGAGCCGTAAGACTAAATAATTAAATGGCCAAAAGTGCAGTTTACTATTTTTATATCCTGTATTCTTGTTAACATGTGCGATATGCAGCACTTAATATTATTACAGTCTTAAGTAAACTTTGTGAAGTCACATGCACCCACTTACATTCATCATAGGTCTGATGAATCATACAACATTTGGTTTTGGAATGAGCTGTGACAATAAAATCAGCGAAGAGGAGGAAACAATTGTTTCCATGTGTACGCTTTCTCTTTGGAAGTGCTTGTGGTTTTCATAGCTGGTGCAAGTGGGACCGTAGCCACAAAATCCATTTGAAACGAGCAGTGTGTCCCATAGCGATCCCCCAGAAGACCGCTGACTGCTACCAACCACACGCACTTAACAGAGCTGCCTACCAGCGATCAAAAACAGCTGACTGACTGACGGATTGATTGGAAAAGCTGTGCTTTTAAAGAAATACTGTGGGTTTATTTGCAATCTAACATTTGTGTCATATCTTTGCCATGCAGTCAACTACCACAGACAATCATTTTAACATTTTCTCATTCACTTTTTTAAATTTTGAATTTTGTTAATAATGTATGTGTGTATTATTGTCTGTGGTATTCAATAAAATACATCCTGCGTACACTTATATATGTGTGAATGTATACCTGAGTCTGCTGTGGGATATTCAGAAAGTTGTTGTCCCGTGCTCCGATGCCGACAAACCTGTTGGAAGCTGTGGAGCCTGACGCTGGGTATGCTGCTGGGACACACACACATCTGTCAGCATTCATAGCTCTGGTGCTTGCTTTGTATATTTTAAAGATTTCAATCAGAACAAAAATTTGTCACTTTGTGATATATATACATTCTGGCCGATAACGATAACTGATCATTAATTAGTAATGGAAGCCGATAACTGGTATATTGGCCGATATACAGTATCTCAATATTAATGTTGAACAAAAGGCCAAAAGTGGAAAACTGCTTTTTTTTAAAACATTGACTACAGTAAACAAGGTAACATTTAGTTCTCTTTTTTTCCCCAAATTATCTACGAATTAACTTTAAACTTTTCTGGTATAATGTTTATTTAATAAACAAATTATAGATGTTTTTCAAGTGCAATTTAATATGTCGGCCTAATTTTAATATTGGGCAGATACCAATAACATTAAAATGGCCGACATTTATCGACCGAAACTGATATGGCCGATAATATATTGTGCCTCCTTTTTTGTACTAGTAGAAACACCAAATTGTCAAAATTCTTTCTGGTGTTGCAGATATTTTTTGTGTTACTTCTATGTTACATAATGTTTTTTTGTCATGTGGTACACAAATGAGGTAAACTAATTATAATGTACATTAAACTCAAGGGGTTGGGATAAAAAAAGGAATTGGAGGGAGAACTTTTTGACTTTTATAGAAAAAATCTCCAAACTGAAATAAATAAAATAGAAATTGAGTGTGCACCAAAAATATCAAATTTCAAATTCAGGGCAGTTGTGCGCAGAGGACTCCATGAGATCAGAGGAGAGTGTTTACAAATAAATTAATGTGTGAGTTTGTGTGAGACCGGATAAACAGGATAAAGCTGAAACAGGCACTGAAAAGATGGAAGGCAATAAAATGAAGTGTTACGACAGGTTGAGACTGATACACCATTCCATAAAGATGAATGAATGAGGAAACGCATGAAGAAGGGAAAAAAGAGAGATGGTTTGCTCAACCAGGCTCCTCCTTTTGATCGGCCGCCCTGCTGCCATCACCCGACACACACACATCCCAAGCAAAGACCAACAACCCAGCACCGGCCGCTCTCACACACTGCCAGACACATCACAGATACCTTCACCAGCACGTCCACACATTTCCTTTCTGTATTTAGCTTGATGTGTCAATGGAAATGCATTATCGCTATATGTGGGGCGTCATTGTTTTGTTTGTTGTCTTGTTGTGGAGTCCATGCCAGCTGCCCTGAATTTGATCTCTTGAAAGAAGAATTGAGGACAGAAAAATTAAAAGCAAGAGCAATGAGGAGGGACGCTGATAATGTTTTGTTTGTTTCAGCCAATGAGAGGCAGCGATGCGTCTCCATCCCCATTCGATTGCAAAAAACCGTGTCTGATTGCAATCCAATAAACAAAAGAAAACAAAATGAAAGAGGAGAATGAAAGAGGGATAGAATGGGAAAAAATAAAGAAACAAAAAACAAAGTCAGGTGGAGAAGATCAGGGCATCTAAGGCCAGAAACATACTTTACGCAAATACGCAAACGGGGAAGCCAAAACCAACAAGGCTTATTTTTAAGGGTTACTTCAAAATGTCCGAGCCATTAATCCGTATTTTTGTTATTATTCAGGCAGCTATCTATAAACATGTCAACAGTTCAAATTAAGCAAGCTATTTTCACGTACTTGCGTAAAGATGTTATGAGCCTAAAATCGTGGCTTTCATCTAAGAGACAAGCTGAGGCCGTGTTGGTTATTTTTAAGCGGCGTGTGGGGCGGTTTGAAGGGCTCTGGTGGGTCTGGTGCTTTGAGCGGACACTTACACGGCGAGGCCGGAGAGCCGACTCCGCTGTCAGGGTGTGTGTGGCAGGGTTTGTGCTCGGGCAGGGGGAGGGGCATCGGCACCGGCCGCGCTACCGGAGGAGGTGGCAGTAAGAAGGAGCCGGGCAGTTTGTTCTGACCGCTCCCGTTAGGCTGCAGATATACACACACACACAACACACACACAGATGATGAGGGGATGAAAGAGGCACACGGATACAGAAATGAGCAGGCGTGCAAATACACAAAAGAACGTCACGAAGAATGTTACAAGCGCACACAGACACTCAAAGTAAATGCCACGCTGGGGTGTTAAAGTGTCATGAAACCCCAGATGTAACCAGGGGGCGGTTCCTTTACAATTTTGGAAAATATATAAATAAAATATGTGTGGAAAGCTGAGGGAACACAAAAACTGTCCAGTGCTGAAGCCACTCCTGTTTTACGAATACAATTGAGTACCGAGTAAATTTATGTGCCCCGTTGATGCATAATATCTAGAGATAAAGACGATTAAAATAAACTTCTGAAATTAAACAACATACGCTACCGTGTTCTATTAACATCTCGAAAACATGAGTGTTTCATGACCCTTAAAAATAAAGAGATGAAATTCACCTCAAAACAAGAAAACAGAGACTGTCATGTGTTAGATCATGGAGAGAAAGACCAGAGAGGACGTTTAAGCAGAGACGTGTGTATCTGTGTCCCATCCGTTGACGCTGTGAATCATGACGATGGTGTGTGTTACCTGTGTCCCCGGCTGGCCCGAGCCGTCGGCACAGACGAACTGCACAAACTCTTTGAGCGGGTCCTGATGGTGGTGGTAGCGGATGGTGGGGTGGGTGAAATATGGACTGGACTGCTGGATGATGGAGGGAGCTGGAAAATGAAGGGCAGAGGCGGAGGCACGAGGACTTCCTGAAAAACACAGAAAGAGAGAGAGGATGTGAGATAAGTATGCATGAAATAAACAATGTATGTTGTGTGTTTTCATATGCATATACGTTTTTTCCTTAAAAATCTTTACACATATCATATTGACTATTTTATTGACAGTTCTTTTCATTTTAGAGCTTGACAACTCCACTCCCTATTCACTTGGTAAACAGAGACACTAAATGATGACAACATTTATATTTTTGAGTAAACCTATTTCTTTAAATAGCATTTTGCTTTTCTTTCATGCGCTCTCTCTATCCATCTCATCCGGTCGCTCCTTTTTTATCTATCTATAACTCCCTGTTTTTCTCCTCTCCTTCTTTTTTTTTGGTCCTTCTTAATCTCATTAGGTACTGGGCAGGAGCCAGGCGCTATAGGGTGCCAACACACACACACACACACACACACACACACACACACACGCAAATGCACTCATAAGCACTGACTCACACACACACACACAAACGCACACACAAAGCTGGTATCTCCTCAATCTCCACTGGAGTTATTCATCACTCACAAAAGCAAACCACAGTATCTCTTTCAAAACAGCGGCCAACATCCATCCATAACTCATACAAACGCATTAGAAACGGCAGCGAGACCGCCGTCTCTCCCGCGCGCACATTCTTCCCCGGCCTAACGCAAACCTTGCTTTTTCCACTGTCTTTTTCAGCTCTACATAAACATTATAACCAGAAGCGTCTGCTGGAGAAAAACGTCCATAATCACATGCACGTATAATCCATTTAAAGCCGGCGCTCTCCGTCTCGCTGACCTTTACTTGATTAGGGCTCGCCGACTGCAGCCGGACCCGAACGGATAGCAATTCTGAGCTTTTCCCAGAGCCATCGGATGGGATTGAACATCTGGGACATTTGGGAAGGTTGAGAACACGAACTTTGAGTCGCTCCCTTTTGGGTAGGAATGGAGATGTTTTGAGCGGCCTGCAAGACCACAGCCTTTAATGTCTATGAATATCACGGTTTTTCTGACGTTATTTTTGTGCCGTTTAAAGCGCTCCGGATGCGTCTGCCAAGAGGAGCCCGATAAGAGCACCCCCATCATCCCACACGCAAGCACGCTTCTTTCTTCATCACATTTGTGCCAATCTGAATGACAGCATGTCTGTAACAAGCAACATGCTCACTGGCTAATTTTAAAAACGGAGAGACCCGAAATTTTCTTTTATAAGATTCTCTCGGTCACGCATCTGTTCCGCATTGGGGAGCTTTCTAAACATTCCCTCGTGGCTTCTCCCGTTTCTAAACCCCTGCCTCTCTCTCTCCCTTTTTCTCCCGATCCTCGACCGCAAATAATCTCGAGTGATTCACAAGGGAGTCTTAATTTGCAGAGAATCAAGAACTTCAGCTCTGTGACAGTTGGATGAACGTTTCGCAAACTGTTCCGCAGTTGTTTACGTTAAACGAGCGCCGCTAATCACAAAGAGCTGTAGGACAGGTGTCCTGGGAATGGAGGGAAACGGAACATTAAAACGACGTACAGCAAAACAGTGATTCTCAATTCTGATTGGATGAGACAGGTTTGAGCTGTTGTAAACTGCTAAAAATGCACACTTGGGACCGCACATTGTATATTAATGTGCCAGTTTGTTATGTTGCTTGGCAATCGGAACCAGTCTATACTTTTGTTTTGTTTCTATAATAAATGTGACATTGAACATTACCATCCATAATAATATTACGATTGACTCTTAACATTTGTCTCGGGTTATCTGATCACATAGGTGTGAATGGGGCCCAAAACGTTTTTGTGATCTTTAAAACCTCAGTTGGAGATGATCAAAAGAGGCAACACTGCATTTATAGACAAAGAAAAAACATACAGAAATATCCATTGAACATGGTCAAAAGATGAAACTGTGAATGAAATGATGACAAGAGACAAAAGAAAGAAATCAGAGGGTATGTGGATGGATGGTGTCCCTCGTGAACTATAGCAGCTAGCGTCTATTTAGTGTCCCTGCTGCCCAGCCAATCAGAGACCTCCATCAAACGCCAATCCGAAAGCAATTTTGGACTAGTCTGGAACCAGAACAGATCTTCTGGACCAGCCTACACTGCAATGATTTCAAACCCCTCCTTTTCCCTCTTCGTGCTGTCTCTCTCTCCCTGCTGGGGTGCGATTGTCTCACCTGGTCTCACGCCTGCCAGCATGGGCAGCGGGTGGTGTGTGAAGGCCATTCGGGGGGACCTCGTCTGTGCGGACAGGGCGCTGAAATCGAATTTCCCCGCTGGCTTCTTTAGAGACCCAGGAGAGGACAACCCTGCCAGAAACCAAACGTCAACAACAGCAGCAACAGCAGGGCACAGCACACACCAATCTAACACTGTTCTACAATGGCTGCCTCGCTCCACTCACAGCGCAGATATCTGCTCCATACGTGACCTGCTATAAGATATCGAAACTTTAACTTGATATGAGATAATCAGCTGTCTTGACTTGATTTGAAGATTTCGAGGCTGAAAAACATCCCAGCAATGCTAACTGATGGAATAATTTGAAACAGTCTTCCTTTGGGATGGGCGGTATAACCAAAATATGGCACGAGTCATGTATATATTTATGACAGTTACTTTTGCTAGAAATTGAATTGAATTTTTTTAAATGTATGCATTATATAACCATGTTGCATAATTCAGTGAATTCAATATTTTACAAATGAAAGGTCCTTCAACTAATTTAAACTTCATGGATGCAAACCAAAATGCTAAATTATACATGCGAAATGAATGGTATAACTACAAAAAAAAGCTTTGCATTATGTAACACTCAAGATAAAACAAGACTCAAAACAAGAAAATTTAAATCGCGAAAGAGAACGTTTCTGCCCCGTGTAAAGCTGTATTTGACTTGTCGTCCTGCCTCATATTATCATATTATTGCGTATTATTGTGTGTAAATGGCATGAAACGGAGCTGCCATCGAATGCTACGTGATTACCTCTACCAAAGCAAATGGTACAGCAAAATCTTTATCGCTATATACCGCCCAGCCCTAGTCTTCTGTAAAGTTTTTTTATAAAATGTTAAATTTTCAACATCTCAACTGGTTCAATCCATCACAAAAAAGATGAAAGAGAGAAAGATGAAAATAACATGAAAAGGTGATAAATTGTAGGAGAAAGTGATAACAGAGCAGGGATGGCTCATAACTGGCAGATAACCAAAGAAAACACACACAGGCTTTGGCACTCACTGCTCAGCGTTACTCATACACACGTTATTAAACTTCACTTCAGTTTGTTGCTATTTTTCAACTCTACGTTACAAAGCATTAAATCCCATTTTTGCTTAATTATCCTTTTCTTTGCGTGTAGCTGGTCTCGTGTGTATACGTGTGTGTGTGTGTGTGTGTATGTGTGCCAGAGAGAACACCCGTGTGTGTGGGAGTGTGCAGATAAGTGTGAAAGTGTGAAATCTATATGTGTATATTTATTACAAATTAGTTTGACCACACATGCGCGCAACAACGTGTCGGTGTGTCACTGCATTAAAATGTGAACTATTACGTCAAACGTGCGTGTATATCTTCAGCAGTCTTAAAATTGCGGCACGGTGTGATCAGGACACAATGTATGAGGCCAGACAGAGTAAAGAGAAAAATAATAGTCTGCAAAAAGAAAAGAAAATGGCCTCTTTTACAAAGTCCTTCACTTACAAAACCCTTAAAAGCCTGGAATGAAGAGAATTGTTTTCTGATTATGACATTCACACACAAACACAGAGCAGATGTCTCACACTACTGTAGACACACAGAAGCACCATCTGGGACTGGAACACAGATTGTGTGTGTATTACTGTGCGTGTGTGTGTGTGTGTGTGCGTGCGTGTGTGTGTGTGTGGTAAATACATTGACAGGAGGTGCACCTGTGAGCTGTGCATCTTCTCAGTGTTTGTTTCTACAAGGTTGTGTGAGTGTGTCAATGGTGTCCTTCATTTAGGGCCATGGCTAAGAATTCAAGACCCCTTGTAAGTAATATTTAAAAAAAAGAGACGTAAGATTGAGCTCCATGATGTTTGAGCTTATGTGTGGGCGAGTTTAAATCATTTTCCAATCCAAAAATTACCACAAATGTTTCTCTATTTATTTATCTTTTCAATTTCAATTTAAACTATAACTTGTAGCTAAATTACATAAACTGTGCTCATGTATCTGTAGTAAAGCATGAACTTTTTTGTTTGTTTCATGAGGTTTAAGTGACCGCATTGTCTTGTGTGGTAATTGTCTGTTACTGTTAACTGGAGTTTTTTTTTCTTAGAGCAAAATTTGTCTTTGCTTCTGGCATCATTAAACTTTCTTTTCTTTTATGTTGAGCAGATTTAGTTTCTTTCCTGACAACGTGACTCACTCGCTGCATGAATTCTCACTGAGCAGACGATCAAACTATTTTTCTGGAGAGGGTCCATGAATTGAAAAACTCAAGCTACTTGCTTATATACAATCCAATTTTTTATTCTGACATAAGACACATTGAATGAATTTTCTATTTTCTTATTTCTTTGTGCCCACAGCAATTCGGTAGTTTCCTCCTAACGTTCATCCCTATGAGCTTCATACAGAGTCTTGACATACCTAATTGTATGTGTAATAGCGTGTGTAGTGTGTATGCTAACCATGATATGGGAACTGCACGCCATCATTCTCATGTTTTATCTTCCTCTCCTGAACACTCGTCAAATGGTGCTGAACTGCAACTGAAGGAGAGAGAGAGAGAGAGAGAGAGAGAGAGAGAGAGAGAGGGGGGTGGTGGTGAGGGACATGGTACTGATGCCCGATCGGACTTCTGGGCCAGAAACACTGACACTAGCCTTGTGAACTCGGTGGTCTTCAACCAGGAGTTCTTATTCAGAACCAGATCCATTTAATTTAAAGACATTCAAGTTACTACTAAAAGTCGACTTTTTGAAAACCTGTCATGTTTTACATAATTGTTGAGCTTTAAAATCAAAATTAGTTCTGAGAGAAAAGGAGTGTGTGTTTGGGTTTGTGAGTTGCTCACCTGCATCGACGTCATTGGGCCAGCCACTGGACTGCGAGCTGGTGCCGGCTGGAGAACGACTGGAATAGAAGACATCATCAACAGGACTCTCCATTTCACTGTCATCTATAGACTTGCGCTTGTTAGAACTGCAGAGAGAGAGAGAGAGTAGACGTCAGTCAACACCTCAGCGATACCCTGATGTAGACAGATAGAGGAGAATACAGAAAAAGAGGAAGAGAAGTGTGTGACAGACCTCCGAGGAAGACTGGCGTACAGCTCCACCTCAGACCTACAGCACCGGAGATCAAGAGACATGGAGAAAAAGAAAAGAGGAGGAAAGATAAATGGAGAATAAGACAGATCAAATTTTCACTGAAGAGAGGCTTAAATATGGCAAAAAAGTAAGATGTGCGTAGTATGTGTGCGTACCTTGTGGATGGAGGGGAGGTGAGTGAACGTCTGCCGAGTGCTACTTGGTTGATGTTGTAGTAACCAGGACTTTCCAAATCGGCGAGGGAGAAATTCGGACCTGATGCTGTTGCTACTGGCGCTGCAGAAAAGAGAGAGAAATTTCAAGTTTAACATTTGAAAATGTAGAATTGCGTGCTTTCTGCTGGTTTCAGGGCGATGGCCTAACGCTGCTCTTAGAAACAAAACACTGGTGTGTGCCTTTGTTACTTACTCTGAGACACTCGTACTAGCTCGGCTACGTTCCAAACCCCTGAAGTCACAAAGCAGTCTTGAAAACTCAGATGTCCTGCAGAGAACATAAACATATTCCTCACTCAGCTGGAACCTTGACTTGTTGCTTAACGAATATTCAAAGAGGCCAGTAACAAAGAACTGAACAAAAGGGGTGTAATATTCTGCAAACAGGACACAGGTGACAAAAACACAAATTTACATCATTTGTTGAGATTCCGCAACTTCAGCTCTCAAAACGTATGCATGCTTGTGTTTAATTCAAAAATGGAAATACGTGAACTATGACGCAAAGCTCATATAATCTCAATATAGTTGGAAACTTGCATGATGCTATTGTGGTGCTTTTCTGTTTTCTGGAGCTTAACTGTATACATCACCATTTACGTTTCTTTGTAGGTTGTACAGCACTTTTGTGCTTCTCAAAAGAAAATAACAATAAGAAACAAAGTGGGGTTAAATAAGATTTTTTATTTTTAGGATGAACTAAAATGGTCATTAAAAGTACTTCACTAAATGTAATTTTAGGACAGGTGAAATGCTCAGTGAGTCCTAATGACGAAGAAGGGTAAGATAGGTTTTCTTACCGTTTGGCGGCGGTTTGATGTCCGAGTCGCTTTGTTGACTGGAATTGTCTGATTGCCCAGATTCTGCATAAAACAAAGAGAGAGAAATGGATTTCAACATCAACAAATGGTTTCATATTTAAATTTAACTGTTTAAACATTACACCGGATTCATCAATGCTTATACACAACAACACTGCGAGCAGATATTTTTAAACCAGCGCACATATGTGAACAAGAAAAAAATGAGAAATGAGGAGTTAGTCTCAGTGTTTGAGTATATATGGATGAAAGAGTGTGCGTGTGTGTGTCATCACCACAGTTTATAAAGATGAGGCTGGCGGGCTGTGTGTGTACGCGTGTGTTTGTGGAGGTGTTTATCGGTTGGCTGTAGGTGATAAGGGAACACACTGGCTCATGCCAGCACGATTTGATAGAGTGTGCAGAGATTAGGACAAATACACTCACAAAAAACAAAAGAACAGCAATCTAAACACTGAAAAGAAGCAGGAGAGAGTCTCTTTCTCTCTCTTTAGCATGTTGTCTCCATCTCGTTCTCTTTTTCTGGAATCCTGGCAGCCATTTTAGTGTTTGGCAGCCATTTTAGCATTGGCGGCGCACACACATTCCTGCTAGCTGACGACACACGCGGACACATATATGCGCAGAATAAACACAGACACAAAACCACGAACGCGGCTGGAAAACGTGTAGGTTTTATTATACAAAGCACAAAGACATTTACATACAGCATCCAGCACTGTGCGAGGTGAACAAGGCTGAGCACGAAAGCAACAAAATTGACAAAATACATCTAAGCGATTTGAGAGTGTGCAAAGGTGAGAGTAGTGTAAAATGAGTAAACGCGTCTGTTTGCAGGTCACTTTGATATGCAGAGAAATGCGAAACGTCTTTGGATGTGCTTGAGTTTGTGGGGTCATGTTTTTGCAAACCTACAAACCTATATGGAAGAAGGAATATACCTTCATAAGAGAACTCCGGAAGAATGTTATTAGGATTGAGAGCCCCAGTCACCCTTCATTCTCATTGAATGGAAAAGAATGAAAGCGAATGCGAGGCTGTCAATCCCCAATAACATTCAGCCCTTTGTGCCTTTTTAACCATTAAGGAAAGAAACAAATAAGTACTGAAAATAATGACAGAATTTTCCCTTTTGGGGTAAAAACAATTATTTTAAAAATGTGCAGGAGTACAAACAAGGTTTTACTCCAGTTAAGAAATAAGAAAATCGCACCAGGGATCATTTACACAAGAATGATGCTTAGGAAATGATGTACACAAACAAAATCAGAACCTCAGAAATCTCAGAGAGAAAAAAAGAGAATTTGTCACTTTTAGTTAAAAATTGCTTGTTTTCATTAGAGCCTAAATACACACAAGGGCATCTGCGCTCTCTCTCTCTCTCTCTCTCTCTCTCTCTCTCTCTCTCTCTGATGAAATCTGTGTATTAGTGATCTTTTGACACCGTAAGAAAAGTTACACATGCACAGATTGGTGCCGACTGTAAAGCTTTAAAGGTTGCAAACGGATTACATCCACACAAGTTAATACACACACCGTCACAACCAGAACACATGCTCAGATATCCTCTTAGATGTACTATCCATACATTACATTAAGTGTGTATTTGGTCTGAATTCTTTTACATTTCAGAATGCTTGCTTTTTTCGGTGGAACATGAAAAATGTAAACATTGAAAATGAATAAACTAAGAGGCTTTGGACACATATTTCCAGGTTTGGTCAACCACACACAAGCTAGTGCAACGACATGAGGTTGTTTAGGTGTATATATTTGTGTCTGCTGAATGCCTCTGTCTATTAAACACGTGCCTCTCTGACCAAACAGATGTTAAAACCCCATTCAGCCTCGATTTTCTCTATTATACCCCCCAACCCTGCTTATCAGCATGCAGTTGGGTTTCGCTTAAGAGGTTTAGCATTATGTTGCTAAACATTCTGACCTTTTTTTAATCCATAATGCTCTTAAAGTGTTCCAAAGCGCCTTAATCCTCTCCGCCTCTCACTCCGAGGCTCTCTGCAATTTTTTTATCAGCCAATAGTCATCGTTCTCCCAGTCTTTCAGCTCTAATTATTTATTTTCCATCGTCAGCTCACGATGAGAAACATCTCGTAGCTCGAGGACACGTCTCGGAGCCGTACGTGCGGCGCTGGGCTCTTTTACCGTGAGCGCTGTAGATTATGTTATAAAGTCAGCGAGAGAAACATCTGTTTACACTTACATATGAAGAGCTTTAGGGAGCAGCTCACAGAGTGTTCATCAGATGACTTTAGTTTGTTTAGGAGAGGTTATGATGCTTATTTCATTAAATGCAAGCTGTTTCTTAAAAGTGCATTTATGCATGTACATATTTCAATGTATGTGTGTGTGCGTGTGTTTGTATGCTTGTGTATGAAGGAGCAGGTGTGTGTGAGTGGTTTCGGCACAGGCTGTCACCCATCTGTGTGCCCGTCTGCAGGCAGAGTCTGCCAACACACACACACACACACACACACACACACAGAGAGAGAGAGAATGGAGAATAGATGCATACAGGCACAGAAAAAAACAGAGCAGAAAAAGAAAAATGCATCTTGCATCTCTGTCACGTTGTTGACGTAAATAACTGGAACACACACTTAAAGCAGATCACTACACCCTTATGGGGAAGATAAGTGATTTGGGCATTTTATGAGGTTTGGATGGGCACGCCAGGTTTGAAAGGACCCCCAGGGACTGCTTCCACACACAAAAAATGAAAAGTGAGATGAAAAGTTGAAAAGTCAGAAAGTTGGGATGCATTACAATAAAATAAATCGTTAAAGTTATAATCTAAACAGTCTAATATTTTTCAACATTAGTTGTTTTAAGCCCTATAGCCATTACATTTGTTTGTATATGCAATCCAAATGCATTCACACTGGTGAACGACACTAGCAAATTTGGTTTACTTCATTTTGTTTAAACACAATATTGGTTTTAAAAGTGGTACAGTCTATGGTTGGATATATCAAGTTTTTTTTATATCAACTCATAAGTAATGTTTTGTGCAATAAGGTCCTTGCTCTTAAAGCAGATACCCCTTGTTAAAACGCATTTTTTAAAACTGTTCTTATTTTGACCAGTAGGGGGCTCCTCACGGCAGGGAGGAGGTCAAGCACATAACACAAGCATGAAAGAGTCCTGGTGTTGAGAGAAAGCAGGTGACATGATTCTGGCCCTTTTAGACCAGTCACAGGTGTGCAATTTCACATCCGCAAACACCACTTTCCAGCGTCAATAAAAATCAACAAATCAACCACCTGTGCACATTTGCGGTTTGATCTTTGCGTGGGTTGTCTTTTCCATTGCAGTGATAACACAGTAGCAAAAGGCCAATGTGATGATGCCATAGGCACAATCTTGGCTATAAACATGTAGAGCGATGCACTGATAATTCTTTTCACTTGGTGAAGTTACTATCTAACGTTTCATCTGGAGAGATGCAGCAGGATGTATGTCCATTCATGGATGTGTGTGTGTGTGTGTGTCCTCAGAATACCCTGTGACCCAGACAGGATGTGACTGTTAAATAGGCTTCACAATAGTTCAGTGTGTTTAGGGCTGCACAGGATACCAGGTATAAATCTCTTGGGCTCACACGTACGTACACACACACACACACACACACACACACACACACACACACACACACACACACAAATGTGATGACCTGTAACATAGCCTGTTCAAAAACGTATTTAGTTTGTTAACTGTTGCCTCAAGCAATAAGAATGTCTTAGATTTAGGGGTACTATTGCTCATTGGATTTATGTTTCGGATTACATGTCCTGCGCTGTTTGTTCTACAATTATCATCAAATCTGAGGTTTGGTTTGCAGATTAAAGGTGTGCTTCTATATGATAAAATTGCTTAAAATAAGTGCAATAAAATGATGCTAAAAGAGGGAGCTGAGCCATCTTAAGTAAAGTAAAACACAAAGTAAACTTAGATGGTAAGTAAAACCTGGAACACCCTCACAACCACATAGCAACGCCCTGGCAACCAACCAGAACACCCTAGCACTATGGAGGCAACTTTTCCACGGAGAAAGCAGCACTCATATTTTCTTTAGACAATTTTAAAAAATACATTTTGCTGTAATGTTGTGTTGTACTATGTTTCGATAATGCGGCAGAAAACCACTAAACTGATCATGTGACTTCACCATGCCACTTTGTGTCATAGAAAGCGAAAAAAGTGATACAAAGAGAGAAAGTCTGAAGGAGCTCTGGGAACAGAGGGTTCTGCCAAAAAACTGGGAGAGAGAATTAGGAGGGGGAAGGCAGACGGAATCTGTTGCCAAGGAAAGTGAAGAGAGTACAGAACATACATCTACACAAAGAGACGAGAGCGAATAGACAACTAATAGAGAAGAACAAACAGCGTTACACACGAAAGACAGACAAGCATTCAAACAGATACACAGACACACATAAACTCTGACCCTGAGTCAAACAGCTACCAAACTTGCTACAGTAGCATGCTGTGAGGTGTGGCCCCTTTTTAGCCAATGACAGAGCAGATAACCAAAACAGTCCTCAGCAATATCACAAGTCTAACTGTACAAACAAGCAAACATCTAAATGTAACCAGACAAACACAACAAATATTTAAATGAGAGAGATCAGAGGTCACAGGTCAGAGTCTGCATGTGTGTGCCTTATCGAATTAGCGCAGATAAGGAGATTGGGAAAGAGTTTGACCCGTCTAGACTTCTGACACTAACCGTTGAAGATTTCCTCCTCAGTTGCTGCCTGACATGAGACAGATGAGAACATGGAGCAGGATCGAGCGTCACTGGAGGCCTATCAAGCCATTTTAAGAAATGGTTTCCAATGAATGAATAAAAGCAAACACACAGTATGTGACCCTGCCTGTGAAAAACCTATGTTTTCTACATAAAGTTATCCTTCATAATATAAAGTATATAACTTTGACATCTTTAATAATGACTGAGTAAGGCCATGTCAAAGACTGAAATCATAGTGAAATTAATATTTGAAATAAAACTGTTTTCTTAAAATTAGATTATGATTTTAACAGACTAGTTATGATTAAATTATTTAATATTTTGAAGAATGTTGGTAACCGAACAACGGCGGTACCCCCATTGACTTGCATTGTATCCATACAATAGAAGTAAACCTTTGTTCGGTTACCAACATTCTTCAAAATATCTTCTTTTGTGTTTGAATGATGACAGACTTTTTATTTTTGGGTGAACTTTAACTAAACATTTACATTTTCTAAAGAAATGTGAGTGATGCATGCCTATATGAAACTCATCTGTGATTATTCTTTCAAAGTAAAAAAAACATGTCTGCAAAACGAGAATAAGAAAAAAAAATGTTTATGGCCTGGTTTCACAGACAAGACTTAAGGCTAGTCCCAGACTATAAAATTAATGTTTGAGCTGTCTTAACTGAAAATAATTTGCCATGTTGTAGTTTAAAGTATATCAGTGCCGTTGCTTTGTCTTGAGATGCACAGCAGAAATGTCTTGGCTTAAGCTAAGCCTCGTCTGTGAAACCAGGCCTATATAATGTATATAGGATCAATTTTAATTTTATATCAACTTATCCTTTGAGTTAAGTGTTTGTTTCGCTCTTCAACCTTAAGTATGAGCACTTAGCACTACTCGTAAGATGTGAATCAATTCATATGAACAATTGATATTCTTCGAGAGATCAGAGACAGAAATCCTTCGCTCTTCAAAAAACCACCACATTTAGTTCAGGGCTGATCTATGAACGAGAGGTTTACAATGGAGAGAAAGAGAGTGAGCAATGAAGGTTTCTCTAGTGGAACTGCAAGTGACTGCATCTGTTTGGCAGGAACTCAAAAAAGTCTAACGTTTCAGCCTCCACGCACACACACACACACGGCTCAGAGAGATCTAGTGTTTCAGGCCTAGGCCTCAGGGACTGCTATGCAGGCTAGTTTATGAAAAACAGCTTTATGTGGAAAAAGGGAAAACGTTGGGAGAAAGAGAGGGAATCAGAGAGGTTGCATTAAGAAACAAAGACCACGTACACGCCGCAAAGTTGAATCTCCAAAAGTTTGCATGTTTTCTTTGAATCATAATGCACAGGACTGAAGAGAGACAGTTTTAAAATGTGCAAATGATATGCGTATTGTAACTTGGTTAAACTAAATGAGTAATTCTGTTCTGTTTATCTTATAAACGTGACCATTCTGACATGACCTGAAGGCACCACCTGCGTGTGCAGAACGGGATCAGAAAAGGAGTGACAACTGAATCACCTGCGGTGCGCACAGGGCCAAGAGTAGTAATTACTGAACATCAGCGTCCAGTAGAGGAAAGTCCCATGAGAGTCATTACCAGCATGATTTGTGTTTTTGAATAATGTGCCTTTATCACTCCAAATTCACCTGGACACATTCCCCCCTTCTATCTTCCCCCAGAAGCAAGCGCACAGAATCATGCAGGAAATGAAGTTAATGGTTAAAGTGAGGAATAGAGGAGGAGATGACATCTGCTCTGTCCTTAAACAAGCCGCAAATGCATCAACTCTCTCCCTCCCCCTCTTTCTCTCTCTCTCTCTCTCTCTCTCTCTCTCTGGCCAGGAGATCACAGCTGGGAGGCAGGTGCTGTCTATCATCCGGCATGAAGCGAATCGCAACAACCTCAAATGAACCGGCTCGGTTCCCGCCCTCAGCAGCCGTCAGGGTGAGCGGGACAGACCGCCTCTCAGAAACACCTACAAGCCCAGATGTCAAGCAGTGCCAGCTATCATTAAGCATCACTTTCCAGCGCATGATGACTTGCATGATTCATCCTCAGGTGGGCTCGGTTTTATCGTAATGGTGTAGGCTTCAGATGAAAATCCAAAAAAAAAGTTATTTTACGGTTTCAAATTATTTCATTTCTTTCCAGAAAGTTTTTTAGAGGGACTTACTTTCATTATTACATCAACAACCCGGACACACAGATACGCAACAATACATCATACCGAAAGTATTGTATTTCCATTCCTCACAACCTCGCTTTCATTCACATCGAATTAAATATGGCGTTTAATCCGACTAAACTCGATGGCTTCTTCACCACTAATAAGACGACTGAATAAGGTGGACAATTGACCGGCACAATTAACATTTTCTTTCCAATCTTTCACTAGATTTCACTTTCTTTCTCTCTCTTTCTCCATCTGATTTCATTTATCTGGCAGTTTCTGTCTCAAAGGATGCTGATGGCCTAATAATCCCACTTTCCTGCAATTATCTCTTTTTCCTCCCTTCTTGTCACCCGTGATGAAGAGGGGAAGTGTGTGGGACGCTTTCTGCACGATTCGAACAGTAAGTGTGTGACCGAATTCCCGCATGAGACTCCGCAGATGTCGGTACGGCCGCTGCACCGGCACTAAAATACAGAACCTTGAAAAGAACACGGAATGGAAAAGAAGGGAAAACCCGGCATCTCAGCCACAGGGTATGTGCGCTTGCTGCCAGCGAATCGAACGCCACCCAATGAAAACAGAAAACTAAATCACTAAGCAAATGTTTAGCTGTCTGAGCTGCATCTGGCGTTGTGAGCAGAGGGTCTGAGTGCTGCTGCTAGTAGCTAAAAAAGAAATCAAATCATATACAGTGTGCATCAGATCCAATAAAAGAGTACAACAAACCATTGGTAGGTAGTAGCAGGAACGAAAAACATTAATGCTATTATATAAAAAAAAAAATGGAATGACATAATAGTGAACAAATAATGATAAAATGTTACCACTATCATATTAAAGACATCAGTGCTTCAGAAAACCCCCGACTAAACTGCATCCGTTTAGAAATCCAAAACACTGATGAATCTTAATGTAAAGTCACTTTAGATTTAGGTTAAGGACCGTTAAAGAATGTGCTTTGGCTTGTGTGTAGCAGGCCTGCAAGCATTCATCATTTTCTCATTAGCTTTGAGTTGAAGTAATTACATTCAACAAGTTAATTACTTACATCAGCATCTCTGCTGAATGCAAGGACAGTAAGTTCTAGAACAAAGTGACCCCACGTTCTGCGATTATGAAACCTTCTCTGGTTCTTCAATCAGAGCAGCTGGAACCTATTAACACCGTTATAACAGCTCTGTTTCTCCTGCACATTTTTCTCTATGCCTCCCTCCTTTCTTTCCTCTGCCTCACTAATGTTTCAAGACTCCCTGGGTAACCGCACCAGTGCATGATGGGATGGCTGGGACAGGCAGAACAACACAGATATTCACCTGAAATGGATTTAGACTGCCTGATGGACAATAAAAATAATCTCATTGACTTTATTATTGGAGGGACTCCAAAAACAGAGAGAGTACTGCACTGTACTTTTTTGACTTGGAACATTTAGCTTATATTTTTGGTTCGTCAGAAAGTGGAAGGAAGTCAAAGTCGTTCTCTAGCACAAACACAGACATGATGGATTCTGATGGTCAGTCCAGCTGACTGTATTTCGGTTTTATCCCTGATCCATGGATGGTCAGTTAAATTCTAATTCTTTAAAGCTTGTAGCCGTTGATCTGCTGTTGGTTTATCTATAAAATACAGTAATACCCTTCAGTCCCAAACTAGGACTAGAAAAAACATACTTTGAGTGGAAGTGAGATTACAGAAACATACCCAAATGTCTGTCGGCATCAAGAGTCTTACAGTTTTGGGAAAGATAAATATATGGATGGAATCATACAAATATTCCTTAATCACTGTACAAAGTCATGCACATGTAGACACACAAATCTTCTAAGACCAGTGAAGCAGTCAGGAACAGTATGGGATATGAGAGGACTGTCCACAAAGAATGTAACATTTGATCAGCTGCTAGGATGAATAGTGCAATTGTTGTGTTTGTAGATAAACTACAGCTAGTTAATTTTATCAAGTAAATATCTTAAGAATGCCTTTACTGAAATATGGTAAATACAGTATGAAACCTACATATGAGGTTTTGATATTCATGTAATCTGATTATATCCTATTATTTCTTCAGCTAAACATTTGAACTTCATTGAAATTAAAAATGCTATTATACATCCAAACTGGAACTCATGTGCTCTCAAAATTTGAACACTAATCTTATCTGTCATTATTTTTCAAAAGCATTGTTTTATTAAAAAAATCTCTACTGTCAATCTAGATTAATACTGTAGAAGTCCAGGTTTGAGTGGACCAATAAACCTTTCAAAACAAAAAGTACACTTTGGCTGATTGGTTAAGAATTAAACGGCCCTTCAAAGCTTTTGAAAGGGAAAGAGAAATTTCCAAAGTAAACGTGTTCACTGCTTATCATTAGTGGACAAGAACTTAATGAGGTCTTTGAAATTTGGGAAGAACTGTTGAATATGGTTGTAATTATTCACGGATCCTGTTGAAGGCAAAGCAATTATATAATGGTAGACAGCCAATGCCTGAAAAGTTTGGACTGCTGGAATGCCATTTGTCTTCAGCACAGCTACCCACAGCATTACAGAGCTGGAAAAACGGAAGAGCACCTGGAATGGGCTTCCTGTTGACTTCTGAAATATTAACAGGGATATTCTGTGGAATGATCTCTCGAGAGTTGGGATGAAGGGTAACTAAGGGCATCAACACAAAGTGTATTTCTGATAAATTCATTTATTTTATTGTATAACTAAGGGTAAAAGAAAAGGTGGCATCTTGCCTATATATTTTTTGTTCAGGATACCAAAAATTATTAGGAAAAATAATTATTTAAATAATTTTATAAAATTAAATTATTTTAAACTGGTTTATTTTACTGTTTTGCTAATGCAAAAAACTACAGAAAAAGAGTAAATACAGTAGCCTATTGTTTAATTGTATGCAAAAGTTTTTATATAAACTCTCTCACTCTGTCTCTAAATATTTTGTGGCAGTAATAGAGCTTCTATTGTTTGAGACAAGAGGAAGCAGGAACTGTATCCTCAATGACCTGAATGTAACGTCTCTCTCTCTCTGTGTGTGTGTGTGTGTGTGTGTGTGTGTCGAGAGAGAGAAAGAGAAGGGTCTGTGCTGACAGCACCCCATAATGCACTTCCTCTAGACTCTTTGATTCCCCATCACACACACAAATATTACACACAGTCTGTGTTAGTACCCTGATCTTGGAGCTGTGTTTGACTGTGTTGCTTTAATAGGCTGGTCACGCTTGCTTATTGCTACTTGAAAAGAACTTTAATGTGGGTTCTGCCTCTTAGTGCTGTGGCTGACATGCTTTAATAGACAGGAGAGATCTTTCTCTACTCTTTTTTGCTTTTTGACTAAAAGAACAACACTACAAACTTGGTTTTTAAATGTCAGTAACTTCTTGAGAAATTAACTTAATTTTCCAACAAGTATACATTGTTTTGCTATTTCTGATTGTATTTCATTTATTGCTTTATATAGTTAAATGACCTGAGATTATCAAAACAAAGTCCACAGTGCTTACTTAGAAATCCAAATTTCTTTTTTACAGGATGTGTATTTATATGTTATAAGCTTGCATTTGAATGGAGTTTAAAACTAGTACTTTGACTGTAGATAAAGTACTTCTTATTCGGAGTAGCTTTTAGACTGATAAGATACAGTTTCAAAGCAGCTTCCCCAACTACAGTAGTGCAGACAGTGAGGTGAAGGTTTTAGTTCCCATCCCGGAGCAAGTGTGTGAGTTAAAGAAATATAGGAGGATGAGAAGAGACAGTTCTTTGGCACTCATGTATCTAGTGTCCACTTCAGCCAAATCACTCTCTCTCTCTCTTTCTACTTCAAGGTATATTATTACAGTGTGAGTAGACAAATGAAAACATTTGTCTGCCAACAGCAGAACCACAGAAGTCTCTCAACACGTCCAAATCTCGCACTCCTTCATTTCCTTTCATGTTTCATCGCTGAAAAACACACACTTACAATTCAGGAGACAGACGTCTCGTGACCCCCAGCACACACACACACACACACTCCAGCAACACTCATGTAAAACATTTTTTGTAAATGAATACATTGATACAGTACTAAAAGCTTAATCTATAAACAAAGGTGAACAAATGTAACATCCCATATTAGAGGATTAGTATGACCTGCATTAAATAAGACATCCCCCCTGCAGGTGGCAGTATAGCTTGTGAAGCATCAGCAATGTGACTAATGGTTTCAGATGGCTTTGATAAATCCGAATTTAAAGACTTTTATCAAGTTGTGAGTTATTAAAAAGTATTTTAGTTATAAAAAAAAACATTTAGTTAAGGCTTCTAAAATGGTACTGGGATTGTGTATTTGTGAGGTCAAAAGGTTAAAGGCCGCTTAGGCCCTTAATGGGGGATTTAGTTGCATAACAACCCAAATCTAAATCAATCAGAGCTCAACCTAAATAATGTCTTAACACAGTTAAGCACAACCACATCGTAACACGCACACTTTGCGTGACTGTTGGAGATTCATTCGGGTGGATTGAGGGATATACAGGAAAATGAACACTGGGCATGTTGGCCGTATTTAAACACATGGATTGCATTTATTGCCAAACCACTGACAGTAAGCTGAGACATAGTTTGTGTTTGAGAGGAATCTGGTCTATTGGTGGTTCTGAGGTTTCTTTAAAGAAATTCAACAAATAACTGTTCTTCAAGATATATGAGCATATAAAAAAAGAGAGTGAATATTTTGAAATACTAGTAAAGATGTTTTTGAGTTATTGGGTTATTTGCTTTATTTTGCTTGGGTCATCATAACTTACTCTTAATAAATTTACACAGAAGGAAGGAAGACTTGGAGGTATATTCCTTTGACTTGAGACAGTAAAATGTAAAAATCTAGTGAAAGCTTAAAAGTCTGAGATGAGGTAACACACACACACACACACACACACACACACACACACACACACACACACACACACACACACACACACACACACACACACACACACACACACACACACACACACACACAGCTGCCATGCTTAACAGCTATTTTAACCTTTGACCTTCAGCTTGTTATCGTTAACACGTAGCATGACCTGAACACGTGCCGTTATCTTAACCTCTGACCCATGACATGCCTCAGTACCCTCCAGGGAAACACTCTTCAAACAAGACCAGGGTGGATTACTTTCACACTGACACAGGGGTTACAGCACCATATTACATCATTCAGACAACAAGCAAATCTACAAAACACAGTGGAATTATCAATGGTTCACATTTATTTCCTCTACAGATGTCTATTAGTCCTCACCTCTGTGAAAAATTACACGCTACATAAAACGAAGTAGTGGCCAAAGTGATGTCCTACGTAGGCATGTAAAATTTTTGTACAATTGCATATTTGCTCTGTTTTGATGAAAACAGCCACAGAAAAAATTAAGAGACAATTTCGACTTTTCTGAATTTAGGTAAAATTATTATTTTTGTTTCATTCTGTGAACTACTAACAATATTTCTACTAAATTTCAAACAAAAATATTGTTTATATTTGCATTTATTACCAAACCCCAAATACTGCAAAGAAAACAAGTTCATATTCACTTTTAAGCAATACAACAGTAATTTGTACAGTATTTATACAAAAAAAATGTATGTGATAATGTCGATTTTTTATCACAGTTTTCATTGTCTTTCACAATGCTATTGGATGACTTTGTCACTCCTGAGATTTGATTTTGTTGAAATTCAACAGGCACTAGACTGAAATGACAACAATACATCTAGAAATGCTGATTAAATGAAAATTAGGAATGGTCTCTTAATTTTCCGCAGCTGTATGGTACAAAATAGAAAAAAACTCAACTTTTAAGGTATTTATTGTACATAATTTTCGGCAAAAAGGAAAACTACAGCATATCAGGGAACATAGGTTTAATGTTTCTCAATTTCTACTTCAGTTTTCACTCCACACACAACTATGCAACATGCAAACAAATTCTTTAATACATCTTTAATAAAAATACATTTGAACAAAAAGTTGGACAAAACTTTTGGCCACTGCTGTATGTTTATGTAGTTGAATTCGCTTTTAGAAAAATGGCGCTGGAAACTTCCTGGTGTCAGTACTTGAATCTTTTTGTTAAATGAAAGAAACATCATAATGCATTCTAATTAATAATGGCAAACACTTGTGACCTGGAGTTTCAAAGCAGCATGGCACATGAGAAGAGGATGCTGAGAATCAGCATGGGCTCATAGGAAGGAAGATAACGAATGCAACAGCAGGGTGTTTAAGCTCATCTGGAATGGTCCTGTAAATCGAGCAGCTGTGAGGGTGAGTGGACAGCTGTGTGACGTCAGCTATACTTGCATCTTGTTTATATTAATTGGCAGGAGGGTGTTGACATCTATCGATGCCTCTGAATTTTACATCGTTTCAGTATCACTTTTGTGAATCTGCTGAGGTCTGAGAGACGGATTTCAACAGTCTACAACTAAATGAATGATTTTAAGAGCCGTTCCGGCATTCTGACAGTGTACGAAGTGAGGACAGGTTGACACTAAGGGGTTAATGGTGCACTCATAAAAGTTTGTGATTTCCTGCTTAAAACAAGTCATCATAACAGAAAGGGAAAAACAAGTGTAGCTGACATTTGATTTGAATTCTTTGATTGCCATTTATGAAATCAACTCCTCTGAGTAATTTTATTTCCAAAATACTAATCAAATTGTAAGACTGAAACAGTGCAAAGGGAAATCAACTTAAGGGTCTATAGTAATGCATGAATCGAGTGGACTGCTTTATATGTGGATGTTCCTGTTGCTATGATGTCGGTTTAAAGTATGTATCTATTCTAAATCAAAGGAAACTGCATAGGTAGGACCACAATGCATTGGAAAAAATTCAGTGAAAGCATCCTTGCAAGATGGCGCATATGGCAAAACGCTAAAGCTGAACTCAACAATACTTTTCTCTCTCTCTTTTCTTCCTTTTAGTCATTTGTTCCAACCTTGCAGTCTACAGAGAAAAAATGTAAGCAGTGTGTAATATACTGTAGAAACAAACTGGCTGTAGGTTTTGTTTTGCTATATTTCCTCTCGGATGTCTCCCCCTCCAATGATTTCATTAGACCCCGAGCATGAGCCTCTGAGAGTGTGAGCAGGTATAAATTACTCTCATCTGGGACACTAAAACACTATCTTTCTATACTCGAGCAATACCGTTCACACACTCTCTCTCTCTCGCACACACGAACAGTAAGAATCAATCATGGACCAAACAAGGAGCCCATGTGGTGCCAGTGGTCCCCTGCTGGTGAAGAACCACCTACAGCCAATACACACATGCAGATACACGAGCGCACACACAGGTTTAAAAAAAAGTGAAACATAGAGGAAACAAGGAAGAATAGTTTTCTCGGATGTGGAGCTAACGCTCAGGCATAGAAAAACTTCATCACCCTGAACCTTCGGAGAGAACACTGCCACACACACAGACTAGGTCACGGCCATCTATCTATCTATCTATCTATCTATCTATCTATCTATCTATCTATCTATCTAAAAATGGCTCATGAACTTGAAAGCATTTTAATCGAGATAGTTTTGTGGGAAAGTGTAAATTGTGCCAGTGTATTTAGCGTTTGCATTTTTACGAAGCTAAATAATTATGTACTAAAAAGTTCTCAAAAATGCCCCGAGAATGCAGATCAAGGCAAAGGCTGAACTAAATAATAGTTTTTCGTCTGCCACTTTGTGCCATTATAACTTCTCATTCGTCCATTTGAGTTATTTCATAAGATTTTATTATTTTACTAATATTCTAAAATGTACCATTTTACACTTTAATTTGCACTGGATAATCTTTTTTCTTATATTTTAAACTGATGTTTTGGCATAGTGTGTTGTGTGTCTATTAAAATGACATCTAAACTCAAGGTGGTGCTATAGATATGCCTCTGTACACAGCGCTCACACACAGATAAAGAAGACATTTACTATACGAAGGATACTACAGTATAGCAGAGTAAATACAATTTACTAATAAACTGTATTAAAGTTTCTCTCTTCCTGTTACCTTTATACCTGCTCATAGTCGTGCTGCTTCACAGCTTGCTCTGTGAATACTAAATCGATTGCAAATGTGCCTTCTGACTTGGATTCCTCTTTGGCTATAACATTAAGGTCTCATGGAACATTTTCTTGGCAAGGTATGACGTTTTTTTTACCGTTTCCTTCATCTCTCCTTATTTTTTTCAAGGCTCGCTCTGCTGTTTTTTATCCCACAAAATTGTAACGTGCTGTTGGGAAGAAAAAGTAGTCTTTAGAGTCCTAGTACAACTTCAAACAAATGTGTATGTGTGTGAAGGGATATACCTGTAAAGTAAACAAACAGACGAGTGAAAAATACTGTCTATGAAGAGCTCTCAGTGTTAGCATATGGCTGGCACATGGCTTGATGCACTACGTGTGTACGTAGTACATAGAGCTCTCAGACTGAACATAATGCACGTACTAAAGCACTTTTCATAACACAAATGACTGAGTCAAGAGAGGGGGAGTGGAGGGAGTACAGTATGTGTGTGTCTGAGTGTGTAGTTGGTGTGCTTGTGTTGGCAGTGTTTCAGCATTCCACATTCCACTGTGATATTCTGCACTGTGACCTTAGAAACCCCCCCACACACAGAGCTTTTCTTTGACACTAGAGCTCCTCACATTCTATATCTCTCCAACTTCTGTACCCATGATTACTCTCAGATCTCAAACCGTCGCCTTGACCGCGCACTCTCTCGAACTTCCTTCCACGTCAAGCCGTAACTTGTAAATATTCAGAGGCGTGTGTATGCTGCTCTCTCAGAATTCCACGTAGCTGTGTGTGTGATCAAACACTGGATTAAAGTCTATCATCTTTGCTGAGTTCTGATAGTTAGTGAGGAATATTCAGACTCTTGTGCAGTCCTACAGGCACAAGAGCATTCGCATTGAATACATGGTGACAGCTGCAGTTACACACACAGCGCTCTCACCCCATCTGAGAATTCTAGAATCAACTTGAGCTCTAGAACTGTCAGAGTAATGTATCAAAACTTCAGAGTAATGTTCTATTCAGAAAACTGCTCCAGAACTCTGAGAAATGTTCTGTTCAAGGTAATGTCTCAGAACTCTTAGAAAAGGCATTTTATGTTCCAGAGATCTGCAAGTAAAAAAAAGTGTGAACATGGTTTATTTGTATGTGCTGTCTGCGTTGTTCTAGCGCCAGAAATGAAACAAATCAGTTAACAGCATAAATGCACAGGAAAAATCTCTACTGAATATAATTTGTATAAATTTACATGAACTTGCAGATACTGACATGTCATATTTTAGAAATGGGGTTACCAATTCAAGATTTTAAAAAGTATCCACTAACTATATTTTGCCTACAGTACTTATTTTGCATGAGGTACATTATTTCAAATAAGTTCACTATTAGCTTGCTAAATAAAGTCACACCCACCTCGTTAACTACAGTATGTCAACCTTAAACGACCTACTCTCTCTCTCTCTCTCTCTCTCTCTCTCTCTCTCTCTCTCTCTCTCACACACACACACACACACACACACACACACATTTTACTCACACACAGAACACCTTCAGGCGCAGAAATATGCTCTGCATACACATCAAACCCTGCAGACGCACCTGTGTGACAGGGTACGTCAAACATCTGTATGTGTCTCAAAGGGGGAAACATAAAGTGAAGAAAATGACAGAAAGAGATTAACAGTGCAGAAGATAAAAAGACAGTTAATCTGAATCTGTACTTAGAAACAAACACACGCACAGCATGTGCGCACATGATTTATCATTCTTTTGTATTTGCATGTCAAAGTGTGTGTGTGTGTGTGTGTGTGTGTGTAAGTGTGTGTGTTCAAACATTTTTACTTGCCTTCAATCAAAGGATCAACACTGGAAACTTGCATGCTTAGCTATCTGTACATACTGTACCATAGACTTCTATTGAGTTTTAAATAAAACTAATTATATTGACAACCTTGCCTCTTTAAAAGAGAAAACATTCTGTGTTTATATAATTTTTAATAATGTTTAATTTTTAGTGGTTTTTGTTTATTAAATTTAAAAAATATATATTTTTAGCTACCTTCTGTAAAATAATTATTTTGGCAAATATAAAACCAGCTTTCAGCAATCCTCATAAAATTTGACCATAATTCCGAGATGGGCAATATACTGCAAATTCACAATGTAGTGACATTGATTTTACTGCCTATACAGTATAAAATGAGCAGTTTATTGTCCAGCCATAATCTTGAGCTGCCAGAATAAAGACATATATATAATAATAAAGCAAGAATAGATACTGCATATACATATCAATAACTTTGTCATAGTATTATACTGTAATGAAGTGAAACAAAATAGGAAAGCGTCCCATGTAAAGGACCATATTACATATCAGCAGTGCTGGAGCGTCTCTCATCCAATCAGATTCAAGGAGCGGAGCTAACTGTTGTATGTATAATATTGTAGAATATAAGAAGTCCCTTCTTTCAAAATACATGGGTGAGGCCCGTGTGGAGAACTTCACCATGCCAATGCAAAGAGCCGGCCAGAACATTTGTGTGTATTCTGCAAATAAGCCTAACATATGTTCACTGCCAGATGTTACGTACTGTTTGTGTGTGTGCGTGTTCAAGATAAAATAAGGCTTAACATTGCTCAGCATCATTTAAAGCTAATGCACACACCATTACACACAAATTTAGATTTTGACAAGTGAGGACACAACAAATTTTGTGGTTTTTTTTTAAAGAACTCTTCACTTAAACCTATAACTTTTTCCTCACATCTAAGAACTGCCACCCTGTGATACTTAAATTATGACCAGGCAGGTTAACAGGCTAATGTTAGGCCTCAGATATCCTAGGGTCTAAATAGAGTCTAGTAAAGGGCATGGTATTTTATTACACAATTTCATTGTGTAAATATCACTGTATCTCTTTCACACTTATAAAATGAGTAAGATTCACAGAAGATTTGTGTACTTTAGCAAATCATTTAAGAGGTAAATGGAAGTGTTTGCTTTGCAGAAGATAGAGCAGATATCTAAATTTGTTTGCAGTTACAAAAAAACCAATCCAAATCCTTGAACTGTGCCATGCTAAATCACTATCTTTGTTTGCACAGTGTGCATATGTGTAAACATCTCCGATTCTGTGAGATTGATTGCAAAACCAGATCGGTTGCAACAGTGAATAAAAAAAATGCCGTAAAATATTCCTGAGCGCTGATGAAATCCAGAAGGCTTGTGTAAATGCACGTAAGGTGGCATTAGTTTGGCTCTGAGACTGAACGTAGCCTACAGATGGATATTTGGTTCATAGCTGGGGGGGGTTTAATGTGACAGAAAGATTGCAAATCATATGCATGTGTCTGAATATTCATGTGAGACGAATGGTGCGGTTCAAAATAGAGTAATGTACAGTCGTTTATTATGGACCCTCTCTCTCTCTCTCTCTCTCTCTCTCTCTCTCTCTCTCACACACACACATGTGGGAGGCAGCTCCGGGCAACTAGCCATGCTACATAAATATGCGCAACACTGAAATCCTTCCTTTCTATATTTATAAATGTATATCTCGCTCCCTCCCAGCTTCTGATGTGGTATGTAACATATTACTGTTATAAAAATATAAAATATGATTTTTATCCCAACACCTGGACACTGCTATGCATCGCCGTTGCCCTGATACAATCATGACTGGTGCCCAGGTAATGTATATGAGGGATATTTAGTTACCATGGCACCAGCCTAAATCAGAGCCAATGACACCACCGGTAATAGTCTGTGGAGGCAGAGCATGTGTTTGTGTGGAACTGCTGTCATATTGGCATAGAAATTTGTTAGAATCTCTCTATTACAGACATCATGGCGCAAATCACTCATGTCAAGATAAATTAACAAAATGAAAATTTTATTTGCACTTTCAGAACTGTGGTTAAATGCGTTTTAATCTTAAAAAGTATGATGTAAAATTCTCTATTAATTAAAAAAGTTTGAAGGAATGGTTTACCCAATAATTCTGTCATTATTTATTCAGTCTCAAATTGTTCCAAACCTGTATTTCTTTATTCTGTTGAACAAAAACAATACACTTTAAAGAATCTATCAAACCAAACAGTTCTGGGGCACCACTGACAACTAGTAGTTTTTATCCTACTATGATACTCAATAATGCCCCAGAACTGTTTCGTTACAAACATTCTTCCTTTGTGTTTAGCCGAACAATGACATTTATACAGGTTTGAAACAACTTGAGGGTGAGTAAATGACAGAATTTTAATTTATTATTATAACATTGCAATCGTCAAAAAAAGCCAATTAAATTTTTGCATTTCTGTTTGGTGATGCTAGTGGTGGAAAAATCTTTGTCCGGGCTCAGCATCACCCGTTCCTCTTGCACACCTCCATTTACCCTGACGAACAAAAATCTGAAGACCGCAGAGACCAACAGGTGCCAAAGGCCTAAACACACTCACACATTCACAATGATTTCAACACAAACATGAGCACCCTCAAATGTATGCCTGAACATGTATTAATGCAAATACACAGTAATTCTTCTATGCGAACACATAATACGGCACACACCGAGCTAATAAAAACATTCAAAACACGAACAAAAACCTTCTGTATGTTGATGCATATGTATAAGGCCCAGAGCGATCTAATGCAAACACACACACACAAAAACACACTATATATTTGCTTATTAACATACTAATCATGTGCTATCCCACCATCACTTCCTCCGGTAACATACAGGGGCCCTCTGTTTCAGGATAAACACACACACACTATTTCTCGCACTCTCTCTTTCACTTGTTTATCCTGTTATCTCTGTACACAAATGACAGACTCTCCTCTGCTCCGACTGAGGGGGTACGGGGGGCTGCCTTTCATTGTTTTAGGAGCGGGAAGATGCTCCTGTCTGATGAATGGGGCTTTCTGGAGCTGAGAGGCATGAAGCTTTACACACTCTCATTTACAGCCCTATTTATCACACTCTTATTATGAAACACACAGCTTTTCCTTTCTTTCCCATCCCCCTTTCCATTTGCTGTTTTTTCTCCGGTTTCATCTCTTGTTCTCTCTGTGTTCTTTCCTGCTTGTGGAGACGGGCATCCTAGAACTACATCCAAACAGGCCTATTCCCTTACACAGAAACGCATGCCAGAATCGATTCGCCGTGTTGCAGATGTGCTTGTCAAAAATGTTTTCTTAACAAACAAAAAAGCATAGCACCTTGTTTTCACAAGGTGTAAATAATACCAGGACAATGTATTTATGAAAGTCTGGCCTTTCAATGAAGAAAATCAAGTGAGTTTTGTTCCACTTGTACTAGAGGATCAGTTTAGCATGCATCTGTCTCCAAGTAAAGTTAACGCATGACCTCTCCCTGCAAACATGAAAACGTGTATGACAAAAAATTGACTTACTGGTTAAAATGAAAATAGAGTGACACACCAAGACGACGGGGGAGCGACGCTGAGGTTGAGCCCCCCGAGAAAGATCGAGAGAATGGGTGAAAAGGAAAGCAGACGAAGAGAAAGAAAGGATCAGAGGGAGAAAGGTTGGCAGCGATGAGTTTCTGGCACCTTCTACATAGAGCTCACCGTACAAGGGTGCCAAAAAATGGCAGACGAGGCTGCCCTCGTTCCCTCACTGTTCCTCCTTCTCCCTCTCTCTCGCCCCTTGGCTATCTCGATGATCCCTTTCTCCTCTTTCTAAAGAGGTTTTATCTAATGAGCTCCATGAGAATTCAATCTAACAGCTCTAATGCAAAACTTCTACTCGTATAGATTTGAGTTATGGCTCAGCTTTCTGTGCGTTTCACTGTTTACGCATGTGTGTGTGTTGTGAGTAGGCCCGCGGTGTTACTGAGCTCTGCATTGTGTTCTAGTACTCGTAACCGGAGTCGTTGTGAGTGGGCCATGTTACGGTCTCTCTGCCTCTCCAGACGAGCACAAACACTTCTTTAAAGTATAAGGTTTGGAAACCTGGGCTGGGCGATATAGTCTGGATTAAAATATTATCTGTGTTTTTAGCTTTTTTGATGAAACTTAATGCATATGTAGATATTTATATATGTGGAAATTATTCAATTAGTCAAAAGATTTTTCAGATCATTTCAACGACATAATACAAAAATACTTTGTTAACAGCAAAGTATAAATAATGGAGAAAATGAAATCTACCTGAATAAATCTAAAATTAACATTTAAAGAAAATCTCTGCGCTAATGCAAAAGAATGGATCATAAAATATGTCTAATGATGCCGTCTTTATGTAACATTAGTTAGAACTACATAAAACTATGTCAAAATCATCGAAATGCTACTTAATTTCATACCGCCAGTAAAATGACTTATTATAAATATTTTAGCTTTATCGCCCGGCCCAATTAGAGATTGCATGCTTGGCACTAATATAATAGAATAAAGAAAGACCGACAACTGAAAACAAAAAAGCTGCCTCTCTCCACTCCAGTTTTTCACTTGTTTTGCTTTATTGTCATGACAAATTCCTCGATTCAAAAACTGTCTTTAAATGGTGTCACAGAATTTTGATGTAGTTGCACCCTCAGCAGGGGCTGATATGGGTTTGTTTGTGTCAACATGTTTAAGTTTTACAGTCCTTCCTTTGTGCTCTTAAAAAGCCCATAAAAGCCTGCGGTCAGTTAAGAGCTGAAAAAGTATAAACCTGACACCTCAGTTAAAGCCACAGAGTAGCTTGCAGATGTATGACTTACACTTTGACATATAATAAATCAGTGACATTATAATACATCCAAAAGAGGCTTACTTATAACACAAGCTTAATATTGCAGCACGATCACATATTCTTGAAGTCCAAAACCTCAGATATAAACTGTATAATCGTTAATGTATGTAAACTCAGATTATGAAAAAGAAATTCTCAGTTTTTACATTTCGTCTCAGTTTTTATAGACATTTCACCCTAGGAGGTGCATTTTCATCTATTTTAAGACTCCATTACACTATTGGTGGAAGCCGGGATAAGAGAGAGAATGACAGAGACAAAGAATGGGAAAGGAGACACTTGGAAGCCAAGAGAGTGACGAGAGAAAAGGAGACGCGTTATGTACACTGGCTCACAACGAATGATGTCTGATGAAATAATCTATTTAACATCTATTCCAAATATTTCAATTCAAAGCAAAACATTCAATGCAAAAACCATCAAGATTAGAATTAGTGTAAAAACAGTTCAAGAACTTAAATAAAAAAACAATGTTTATCATTTACATTATTAGTATAATAATAATAACAATTCTTCTTCTTCTTATTATTATTATTATTAATAATAATAATAATAATAATGACTAATAAAAGTTAATTACTTAATTTTAAGTTTTAAATACTTAAAATGCTCTACAACTTGCTGTTTAACAGTATAAAGCACATTTTTAACACCCGTTATCGGTTAATTCCCTGCTTATTGTTTAAGCAGATGAACATTTAAAGTATGTTCTTATAATAATGATGTATTAACAGCAGTAAAATCTCAAACAATGCTAACATGAAATGGCTCTAATAATATAAAATGATTATTGTAGCCAAGACCATTTCCCTCTATTAGAATGACTTTTCTCCATAATCACACAGCTAATAAAAACACATTTACAGTAACACACACTTCATTTCAGTGTGTCTGGATAAGTAGTTATTTTTTATAGAAAGACTGAAAGTCTTAAAATTACTGAAAAACCGAAAATAACGCCCAAGAAATAATGATCAAGTCAAGTGATACGCAATGTGGATACCTGCCTGAGTTAAGTTTAGAAAGTTGTTTCAAAGTGAACACCTAAAGAGTTCCAGTAATGTAAAAGTTAATGTAAACACCAGCTATGAAACAAAAACGTCAATTTTGCAGCATGTCCAGGATATTGTGTCACAGTGGTAAAATTAGATTTAAGGGTTAAATGTGTGTTTTTAAAAGGCAAGAATGAAAGTTGACAATGAGTACGTGCCCTGAACTCACACACATACACACACACACACACACACACACACACACACGTATCTTCTCGCACCAAAGGCGTTGCAATTGTGCCAACTAGAGCAATTACTGTAGCGACTCCCGTAGATGTCAGTCTTTCTCTTCCCTTTTGCCTTCTTATAGACACAAAAGAGGTTAAAAAATACACAATCTGAGAGCGTGAAAATGAAGGCCACCTTTAATGACGATAAACAAAGAGTTTATACTGTGAGTAAACAATCACAAGGACAAAACAGACACAATACAAACAAATAAATTAAGTGAACAGCTGTACCGCACTATTCGAAACAAAGAAGGCAGAGGGTTTTTTCACACAATTAAAAACACAATTTGAGCTTTCAGGCTATTTCAAAGGGTGGCCTACAAACAAGATTAATTCTGGTGTTAGTTTGTATTGCAAGATAGAAATAAAAAAAACACAATTAAAATAAAAAATAAACTACCAAAATGCCCCTAACCAGGGTAATGCATTGGGATTATGTGCATCTGGGGTTGAGAAAGGCCCCCCGAGCTCTGGCACAGAATGCCACGGGCCCAGGGAATCTGTGCGGCTGCCCTGCAGGGTGCCAGCCTCCGCCGAGGCTATTTGGAGCCTGATAAAAGCAGCAGTGCACACTGGAATTAGCCTGATAAGATAAGACCGCAGCACAGAAGCAAACATTCTGAACGGGCAGCGCGATGGCCAACCCTGCTGGGCACAGAGTGTACCAATGTGCACAGTGACCAAGGGAAAAATTAAGTGTTCGGCTATGCTTTAGTTTTTTGAAACTTTGTAAGTCAGTTATTTGATAAAGACTTTTTAAAAATGTCTTAGTTGTAAAGAAAAAAAAAGAAAAAAAAGGGATTTCGTCTTTGGGTAGTTAATTCATATTGATTGAAATTATGAAGGTTTTAGATTATAAATGTATAATTTAGGTGTCCGGGTACCAATTCTTCAAGGCTTCAGACACACACACACACACACACACACACACAATAACTATAAAATTGTTATTAAAATCATTAAAATTGATCATATTATGAAAATGTGTCAGCATTTCATAGATTTCTAGAGACAAATAAGTTCGTATACCAGACTAATGCTTAAATTTGTAGATTTTAAAAATTATACTATACAAGTACATCCAAATGACCAAAAACCTTTTATGTTTCATGGTGAATTCAATCCATAAAGTTCCATTCAATTTCCATTGATTTAAAGTTTTCCGGTCATGAATAATCACAATTTCAAAATTCGGATATTTTCAGCTTCTCCACAAACATGGGAACCCAAGAGTTATTTAAGCTCTGGCCACAGAACACAGATGCTCAAATCCCGTGTTTATATTTGCGCGGGATGTGATGGTGATTATGGGTGTGTCACCTTACTCTGAATTCTGACCCCTATAAAATAAACACGCACTAGTATCAGTATCTGAACTCCTGTGTGACTGTGTGCGTAGGAAAGACAGTGAAATAAAGAGAACATATCCCACTAACCTGGCATATGGACGAAGTAGGCCAGGTACAGGTCCAGCTCTTTGACGGACACTCCGATGTGATGCGGCTGCACGCACAGGGTGTGGTTCGAGCACTGCGGGGATTTGAGCAGTCTCTCTCCGTCCGTGCTCTCCAGCGGGCTTCCCTTGAAGAGGATCACCATCACCAGGTCCAGACGCCAGACCTTGTCCGCCTGCCGCAGGCAGTCGATGCGACGAATCTTGCCCTTCTGGTCGGGGTTGGACAGCACGCAGCATGGTGGCTTCTTCCCCGTGATGGTGAGCACGAAGTCTTCGCGGAACTCTGGACGGATGTCCTTGCGCAGTTTGGCCAGCAGCCGTGACGCCCACTTCTGCTTGATCTCGGGCTTCTCGCCCAGGAGTTCGTCTTTGACGGCGCGCTCCTCGTCCTTGGACATGCGCTTCTCGTGCTTTTTAAAGTACTTGCGCTTACGGGCCTGCAGGTTGAACCAGGTGTAGGAGAACGCCCGCACGTGCGGGAGTAGAGCCTCGATGAAGGGATGGAATTCATCCTGAGGAGAAGGAGAGAGGCAGAGGGAAGTGGAGGAGAGAGGAAGCGAAGAAGAGGAGAGGAGGGAAGGGAAGAAGATATTAGAATCTCGGAGCATGAGTATACTGAGAACGCGTTTGGCTCGGCAATGCTCTGAAACGGATGATGCGTGTGTGCGGGATCACAAATGCGCACACACACAAATACCCATTACATATATAATTACTCCCTGAATACTATAAAAGTAATTTACAAGTAACACTTTGACAAGATACATATGCATATAAAATAATGCACGTCATTTATAATAAAAATAATAAAAAGATGCATTTTATAAAACCTCAAACCACAAATAAATCTGTAATTATAGTTTTAAATTTACATTTCGTTCTGTTTAAAGTGACCTTTTGTTACATTTTTAAAAGGGTCTCTATCAAACCAGAGTTCAAAACAAACAATGATGTTTTTGAGGGACAGACGCAAAAGAGTCCATGACAGCTGCTTACTGCCGCTTGTGCCAAACCGCACAACCAACCCCTGCTACCGCACATCCTGATCCAAACTACAACGCAACACTGCACGGACACCGAAGCAGCGGTACACACAAGACATGCAGCACAAAGCACAACAACAAAATAAATGTTAATAGTTACCATTTTGTACTTTCATCATAAACCGTGCTGGTCGCTGCTGAGTCAAACAAAAAGTGAAACGTCCTCTTGCACTCAGCTCAACACTACATGCCCTGACTGTTACTGTACAACGCCACAGAATTTCTTTCTTTTTGCAAAAAAAACAAATTATTTCACATGGCAGGAGAAATAAAAGGGACAGATTTTAAAAAGACAAAATGTAAAGTAAAAATCAAGTCAAAATAAGTGACAAGAAATGAAAAAGCAGAAGAGAAATATTTAATAAAAGCAGTGAGAAAAAAATTAAGTTTGAAAAAAAATTGGGATTTTGCCAGTGCAAATACAAACACAACAACAAAAAGGAGTTTACATGTAAAAACACGAAAGCAAAAAATGAAACTGATCGTAATCAAAAAGTATTGTACTCACAGTTAGAGGAAAAAACGTACACAAATAAAGACACAAATAGCGCAACAAAGAGAAAAAATGTTTGGCAAGCAGTAAGTGGTGTTTGTTCAGATATGCGTGCTCTGCATTCGACAGAGAGCGAGAGATAGACAGAGAATGAAAGACAGACAGAGAAAAAGAGAGAGAGACAGTGAGGGTGGGGGGGTATAGAGAGGAGCGAATGAAGAGCAAAAAAAAGAGGACCAAATCAATGTTGGAAGAGCGCATACGACCGCTGGCAAACCCGATAGAAGCTTCTTTTTTTCCTCTTTTTCTCTCCAACTCTATCTCTCTCTTTCTCTCCAAGCTCTTTTCCTATCCATTGCCTCAGAGTGTGCCAGCGCAAAGCTGAGCCCACCTATTTGGCACCGGGTGCCCGATCGCTCAGCCAATACGCACGCTTGAAGGGCTGAATGGGAGGGAGGTAGGAAAATAGGGAGGGTAAAATAGACGGAGCCACGGTGTGGGGGGGGGGGTGATGCATTGAGGGGGAGACAGTGTAGGGTTCGGTCAGTGGGTTGGCTTCTTACTTTGCCAAATTAACAAGTTTTTATCTTGTGCAACTGCAAAGTCCATTAGTTTTACATGCATCAATCGGCAGTGTTGCATGTATTCCCTTTCTACTCTCATTTAACCTCTCTTCTCCTCGAAAATCAAACTTGAGTGCACACACACTTTTATCAATACACTTGCTATCACCTTCAGCATGCAAGCAAACACAGGAGTGTCCCCACATGCCCTGTCCCCTCCCTCCATCGAGTGCCGTGTGAACACACGGGCCAGAACTCCCAGCAGACAGACCAGCAGCTGCCTTTAGATTCAGCGCACAAACAAAGAGCGAAAAAAAAAGCATATTTTAGAGAAAAACTTTCTTTCTCTAACTTTCTCTAAAAACCTGTCAACATCAGACAGACCTCAGATGATTTTACGAAATAAGTTTATGTTGTTGTGATCATACAGAAGAGTACATAGGATTTAAATTTTTACATTTAACCTCACATGCATACATACGAAGACATCAAAAAGATTATACAGTTTCCATGCACATCTTGCAAAACAGAAATTCCACTTAACAACAAGAATTGCAATTATTCATTAAACATCCAGTTTTCTTTGCATCCAAGAACATCACAAGTCATTCTTGCGATTTCAGCAAATTTGCCAGCTAGATATCTTTGACATATTTACATCAGCAAAGTGCAACATTGTTCAATGCATCCGAGAATACAAAACGTTTATGTCGTGTAGTCGATATAATCAACAAGCCCAAGATGTATTAACAAGGCATTGTCTTCATATAGGGAAGGTGACAGTTTAGCCAATAGACCATAAACTCTCTTACACTGGCCCAAGGACATCAATCCATCCCTGTTGTCACTCCTTACAATAAAAACAAAAACATTTAATGACCATACCATGTACCAAACTATCAGACATTTTAAAGGTATTCAAAGGTCTGTCAAAGGCCCTGCTTTCAATGATCCATTATGATCTGTGGACAAAGCCAGAAGAAATTGCTAACTTGAGCAGATTGACATCAAGAGATTTAATCTTGTCTAGTCCCTGCAATGTGTTTACACAACATATGCCACTCACCCAGGGCTACGCGGCACCTTAGGGCGAGAAGCATGCCTACCCGAGAGCCGGGTGAAGTAGCCTCATTTCCATAGCATGTTTCAGACATGCAGATTTTGCAGTGGATGATAAGACAATAACACACCCGGGCGTCAAGTTTGTTTGTTGTTTGGTGTGCAATTTCTTTTGCTTATTCCTATCCGATTTAAATAAAAGTTGTTTAAAAGGTCTACGCAAATCATGTCAGTCGACTGTGAACTGAATTCATCTGTCTGATTTCTTCGTATTTTGATTTGCCTACATTTTATAGGCTAAATCAGAATCATTCAGAATGTTGTTACAGTATCTGATCTGGTTTGTCAGACTGCACGAATATCATGTCTTGTGCACTTATTTCCATAAAATAGTCTGTAAACAAAGATTTAAAAAGGGTCTGCATTAAATGACTTAAGACGGTGAGGAAAGAAAAGCCTCAGTGACAAGTTCATTGCTGTTGCATGAATTATTGGTTCAATAAATCATTGCAAATCTGAAATTACATAATTTTTAATGTAGCAGATTTGATCACAGTATGAACTTTGTGTTGTTGTTGTGAGATTAAACCAACATGCATGCCATAAACAGTATAATACTGTATGTCCTCACTTTCCCCCACAGTGTTTATTCACTGCTATATGGTTATGAATAAGGTACGTCTCTCATTCAAACTACACCGTATCTTATCTCTGTATAACACTCTTCTGTCTAAACAGTGACCTTTTTTACGCAAAACGAGAGGACAAGAGGAAGAAGTTTGAGAAGAGAGTGAGATTTCCATGAGTCTCGCTTGGCTGCGTACTACTATGGGGTTTTTTGGAGCAGGGTTTACTTTACAGAAAAAGAGAGAAAAAGGCAGAGACTGAGAAAGAAAATTCAGCAACACAAACAAACCATTTCCAGAATATGTGCTGAAATCGCCAGTTGGTTTGCATTAATTACACAACACAGTATATGACATTTCTTTCTCTACAAAATTCAATTTTTATCAATGAATCAAAATATTTACTAGAACAAATATTATTACTATTATTTATGTGAGGCTTATTATAAGTTTAACATTAAGTTCACTTTACTTACCATGTAATTTTTACAGATTGGTTGTGGTTTATGGACCTCACTGACAGGATAAATCAAATTTAGAATAAAAAAGTTTATTACCAAAAGTAAACAGTGACTAAGTCTGAAGGAGACTAATAGCCTATACCAAATAAAACAGTTGCTCATAAATGGGATTCTGCAAAATATAGGCTACCATACCTTTGTCGTCGGTCTGCACTCTGTGATGAACGCGGTTTTTTTTTAAAATAAATTTCTAGCTCTCTTTCTCTCTTTATATTTGGAAACGTTTTGAGTCATTTTCTAAGGTAAATAACACATGACTATACGACAACAATCCTGTGAACCGTTTGCGTATTTTTTTAGAATTCGCGGCAAGCTCGAGCGCCATCACTCTGGCTCAAGAGAGAAAAAAAGGCACGAGACGGAGCCTGAATGGTGCGCAATGACTAACATGAACTAGGGCTCTGTTATTAGAAAGAACCATTTCTTCTAAAATATTAGCAAATATTAACAAAGCATTTAAAAAAAATTATAATAATAGAGAGAAAAAAATGTCCCTTTAGAGGGCTTAAACTAAAGGCTTTTATAGTCTGTCAAAAAAAATACGGAACATAACTGCGCTCCACTTTTTTTTTTTTTTACGGACTTAAAAATAAATAACGAAATCGAATACATTAAAGATATTTCAGACAACTCCAGCCAGTTAAAACAGTTTATATAGCTCTTATAATGCATGTGATATTTACCTATCTGTTAAGTAGGCCTATAATAAAATCAGCCTTATGCCAAATTTAGATAAATTAAAGACGAAATTGTAAAAAAAACAGCTAATAAAATATTTATTTGTGCCATAAATATATTGGAAAATCAAGAGAATTTTGTTCCGCATATGTGCAGTCAAATGTAATGATTTTCCTTAAAAATAGAATATAGTCAAAATTATACAAACATATTCACAGGAACATATTTTTGACTAATAGTCTATAACCTATTTCTATGCCGATAAACATAAATCTACCATAGCCTAAGCTACTATTCGCCATATAACCTATTTTAAAACAAAATAAGACTCCACACACAACGTTTGCAGGCCTTAACAAATTATGAATCTCTGACTTGAGCTGGGAGGAATTTAGATTAGGGGCTAGTATACACCAAGATTTAACATTTATCTGTCACTTAACCTGGTAATTTACATGATTAGCCTATAGCAATTTCTTCCTCATGCCTTCGTGGTATGCATACACAAAGAATAAATCATTGTAGCTTACTAAAACTTAAATATTGAATAGGATATATAAAAACTTTTGAATACCAAGTGGAGACAGCTAAAATAAACCGTCTACTTATAGACAATAGAGGTGGGTTTTTTGAAAAGCTTTTGTGCTCTGTGTGCAATTACTTCACTTTTATAAACTGACACGTTTCCAACACGTGTGGAAATCTGGGAATAATTAAAGTGAGCTCAGCGCTGTGCATGGTAAATAGTTTCAGCGCACAACAAACCTGGAGAGATGGAATTAACACAGCGAAGGCAAATAGGTCATAGTTCATGTGACATAAGGCTACTTATAAAACCTACGTAACATCTGAGAAAAATAAACCATGTGTAGGCCTACTTAATACACGATAGTGGAATGAAATAATTGTATAATACAATCACTTATGTAGTTATGGCGTCTCTAAACCGTCTGTTCGTCCATCCAGGTGTCATACTGTCAATCACATGCGCAACATTAGCAGTGAGGCTAATACACTGCTGTCTATTAGAGACGCCTGCTAGATGGAGTTGTGAAAGTTGAGGCATTCGCGACTTGAATAATTTTGTTTCCATCCGTAATGTGTCGGTAGATCAGAGATCTGAACTCGGTTTCTCTCTCAGCTGCGGCCGGGGAGATGCTGACTGCTGAAGTGGAAAGTGGAAAAAATGCGGAGACGAGCACGGCGTGACACTACAGCGCAGCGACAAACGCTCTGACTGACCGACGACCTAAATAAATAAATATCACTATTGTGTGTGTGTGTGTGTGTGTGTGTGTGTGTGTGTGTGTGTGTGTGTGTGTGCGTGCGTGCGTGCGTGCGTGCGTGCGTTTTCTTTGGTAAGAAAATACAAAGCTTACATGTGGGGACGTCTTCAAAAGTAAAATGAACCCATTAATCAAAATAAACATTTTAAATGATATATACACTTTTTTAAATATATATTTTTTTTACCTGCCTACCTATATTTTTAGGTTTTCTTGATGCTTTTTCAAGCAAGTGCAGTTGCCATTCACACTTAAAGTAACATCACACATTTTCAATAAGGAGTTTAATTTCTGCTAACATGAGCAATATCAACAGTTGCCAATTCAACAAAGTTAGGCAGAGTTCAACTTTATGCAAAATCAACAGCGTTTCAATGTGATGACAAGTGATGAGAGTGCAAACAGCCTGATACAGTTGGATGCACCAGTCAAGCAGAAAGGCCTACTAGCAACCAACAGCGCAGAAACCCGACGACCTCCAGCGATTCATTTGTTGTCGGTGTGAATGGGGCTTAAAGCTGAAATCCTAGAAACGTCAGTGGTGCTCAGTCATGAAGCAGTTGAGTTACAGCATATACACCCATCACAAACTGTAAATAACTACAGTGTAATTACGGTTGATATTTCAGCAGCGAGTGCCAAGTGCCAGCTTTAAACTAGAGATGTTCGGAGCTCTCCAACACCCTCTCTCTCTCTCTCTCTCTCTCTCTCTCTCTCTCTCTCTCTCTCTCTCTCTCGCGCGCGCGCGCGCGCTTTCATTCGCATTCTTTTCTCTTTCCTCCGCCACTCTGCGAGGCAGGCTGCCAACCCTTCTCCTCAACTGGGCATCGTGCCCTACCCTTTATGTAAATGAGGCACCCACCACCTCCTGTCTTTCTGCTTTCTTTCTGCCACTCTCTCTTTCTATCTTTCTTCTCTTCTCAACTCAGTCTCTCTCTCTTTTTTGCAGTCTCTGGTTCTCACTCTTAACCACAGACACGCACTGGTCATGTCGTCTGTCTCTTTTTTGGACTCCAGCTCCCTACATTTCTGTCAGTCATTTTAATTATTCTCAAACTTTTCGAATTCTTCTTCTTTTAGATAGATAACATTGCTTCACTGTATCTTGTACACTGAGGCTTTAAACCATATTTCCTCATTGACCTGTTCTGCATCCCTAGATTCATTATGTCACAACTGTACACACACACACACACACACACACACACACACACACACACACTGTGGAAAGACCAAACATACAAAATAGTTACACTGACAATTCCATTAGTTCTGCTAGTCAATGATTTGAGCCCGTGTCAACTAGTCAAAAGTCTTGCAAACAGCTCTGACAGCCCTACAGTAAAACTAGTGTTGTTCATACTCTGAAAAACCTCTGGCTGACAGACCCCTGATGCTGTCATTAACATGACGTAAACTTTGACTCACATAGTTAAGCTTAACAAAAAATGCACACACACACACACACACACACACACACACACTTTGCGGTGACTGGATGTATTACGTTACAATGGCAAAAGGTGAATCTGAATGGCCCTAGCTGCATGACACGCTCACACATGCGTACAATGAAATACAAAAGCTATGAGGAAACCCATTGTTAAGGAAAGAATAGAGTTGATGTGGAAGCGTGTATGGGTGTGCAATGGTTTGTGTTTTGGGTTTAATGACTTTCTTATGAATGAACCTATTTTTATTTCTTTAGAATAACTGTTTATTTAATCATATTAATATAAATTATTAAGATATTATATATGTTAATAATTAGTGACCAGGTCTTTCAATACCAGTTGCTGTTACAGATTTGGTTGGGTAATATATACAAAAAATAATGACTGCAGAAGATGAAAAAACGAAGGTTGTTGGTTGGCATACTGATATATCACTAATAATGACATTATTCAATTTAATAAAAATTTATCATTTTTAATAAAAACAAAAACGAAGGGGACGTTCTATCTTAATTCACTAGTTGACTTAAGAATGACAAAATAATAAGGAAATCTATAAATACTGCTGGCATGACACCACAACTTGTAACTTATCCCAAATGATTTCTGCACGTTTCTTTACAGAGAACTCTTGGTCAGCATTCGTCTCATCTGTCAGTGGTTTTCTCTCATTAGATTTTGTCCAGCATTACTGCTGTCATTTCAGGACAGGTGCAGTGGTAATGAGTGGGAAACACTGCATGCACTGAGGGCTTTCCCATTATAGTAAGCTTAATCCGGGGGGGGATGTTTGCACACCACAGCTGAGGTAAGAATGTGTGTGCATCTGTGTTTACAAGTATGGCAATACGTTGGTCAAGACTGGGGCGTGAGAACAAGTTGTGCGTTTACTGGCATCGCCTATATGATGGAATCTGAGCCTTTCTCAAAGCTTGAATGCATTTTCTTTTACTGCGTTTTTAGCTGCCTGGCAGGTACAGGAAAAGTAAATTGTGACATGTTACCGCACCTCTCCTTTTTCTCCACATGACAACCGCAGCCGTCATTATCGTCATTACCACCATCATCATTATCCATTAAAACAAAGCTTGCTAGACTTTGGCAACCAGACAGCTGGAATCAAATCTGAAACAGCTGGACTAAAGCTCTTTAAAGCACGGTGAAGACCCGAGTCAGAGAGAACCCTCTCCTCACACATTCAAATATAACCACTTCATCTGTGTCTGGAAACTACAGAAACATAGACACATAAGAAAGACTTTTAATGCTGTAGAATCAGATGACTAATTTCACACATAAATAAGCGAATTTACTCACATACACAGTTAAAGAGCAGCTGAAGTGTTTTAGCACACTGTTGCACCGCGCTGCCTCTGCCTCCATCTTGTCTATGGATCCCAGACTTCTCTCCAAAATGCAGCGAGATATAAATCCTGTACACACGCTAACCCGACCTCTGTTTGGCTGCACTGTACCGGCCTGCATGTTTGCTCAGGTCTCATGGCACTGACACCTGTGGACAGGTGCGCCAAAAAAGCCGCCAAATGGATTCAGGGCTACTTCATTTGTCATACTGCCTGACGGAGAAACAGCTTTATATATTCTGATGTATAACACTTCATACAAAGTGTAACTGAGCTAGGTTTGCATGGAAGTTTAACAAGAGTTAAAAATGATCATAACGCACCAAGAAAAGAAGGGACAGATAGAAAAACAAAAACAGAGAGCGAGAGAGAGAGAGAGAGAGAGAGAGAGAGAGAGAGAGAGAGAGAGAGAGAGAGAGAGAGAGAGAGAGAGAGAGAGAGAGAGAGAGAGAGAGAGAGAGAGAAAGAGAGAGAAAGAGAGAGAGAGATTCTAGGTCTCCACGGACCAAAGAAAAACACTGGCTTGGTGAACAGACTTGACATCGGTTAACCAAAACACAACCCTTCTATAATAAACTTAAAAGAACAGCTACCCAAAATGAAAATTCTGTCATTATTTAGTCACCCTCATGTTGTTCCAAAACCTATATGACTTTCTCCGGTCTATGAAATACAATAGCATATGTTCTAAAGCAACTTTCAAACTAAGCTGATCATAAAGCTCATCACAAGTTTAAAGGATTACTAATCCTAGAAGTCTTGTGGTTCTGAAACACCAAATAAATATGACTAGTTTCTCAGGTTAACAGTTTACAGTGCGACTGCAGAAGTTAACAGGGTTGAACTTGAATGTAAAACAGCAAAAGTATTTTAGTGATAGTAGATGTGCCACTCCGTGGAGGACTGCGAGAGTGCGGGGCTTCACAATAGACAAAAACAGGAAGGAGTTAAGGGCCTTCTCGAGAGCTCAATGCACAATTTGTCCAGTAGAAGAACAGAGAAGGTTTTCGCCACAGTACCCCAGGGCCTGATCCAATTTCTTCCGTTGAGCCCGTTGTGGGATTTTACCCAGTACATTCACAGTACTTGGAGTTCTTAGACCTGGAAATCAACGACTACACAACGACTTCTTTAAATACTGGTGGGGTGTGGCGATGGATCCATGCCAGAGGACAAAATCAAGAGTAAAAATTACATGGTCTCCCTGTCCCAGCCAGTAACAGACTGTACGAAACCCACAGGTCTGTGTTTCCTGGATCACTCAGATAAGATGAACAAAATACCTAAACCCAGCAAGGTGCATTTTAGGAGCATGAGACATTGATCGAAGCGATAATATCTGGCAACCGTACAATTCAGATGCATTCCAAAAGGCTGTGACCACGGAGAAGACCACTGCACAATGCACAAAGTTCTCCGGACAAAACTTGGCAACCCTAAGAGCCTCTTAAATGGGATAATATGGTTAACATTCCTTTGCATCCCCTTAAGAAATCCAATATGTGCATATCAATGCTGGTACCCGAGGCTTTACCTCTTAAATACAATGAATAAAAACAGTGTAGTTAGGACTGGGAATAGAGTACCGGCATTGACTACACGTAGTAATAAACAAAACAGCTAAAACAACACCTTTAAGAATTATAGTACATATGTAGTCTTTAAAAGGGATAATTCACCCAAAAATAAAACATTTTTCATCATTTGAGAATAATGCATGAAGACGGTTGAAGTTATGAAGCAATTGTAAAAGTATTTATCAATTTTAAGATTAACAAATATTTATTTTGCTGTTCTTGAAAAGACTGTTCTGATGAATGGGGTGATTTAAATGAGGCGGGTCTAACACATTGCTGTAATTATTGGTTATACCATATGAAAATTATTATTACTATTCACCGGCCCCGGCATTTTCAAAAAGTGGCCCCTGAGTTGTGTAATGTGAGTCTCTGCAGCTTGTGTGTATGGGCCAGTGATGAGTGCTCAAAATGGAGGCGATAAGAACAAGTAATCATAAGAAAGAAAGTAAGTTTGGCTCACAAAGTTCTTTATTATAAGGGTTAGCACCCTATTCATGCTTTTGACTCAGGTCACAGGAATACTTTACAACATCAATGACTGAACGCAGAACAACCCTCCACCAATATTATGTGATGTCTTCCATTATGATCCTGAATCAATTGATCCGACAGCCGCCGTAATGATGTCATGACATCATCTCCAACACGGCAGCCAATTGGACACCGAAACATAAAACGTTCATAAAACGGCACGCATAGACAGTTGACTCGGGACTTAACGATAAGCGCTGTCAGATGTTGCCAAATATCGAGCTCATTTATTAATTCTTTGAGAGTTTAACAGCAGACAGAATGTTAACCCGAACATGACCCAATTCCTCAGACTGAGGCCGATTTCAATGCCAGGATCACGATTACATCCCTGCCAAAACATTTCGAGCGAGCCTTTAAATACTGCCCTTCTCTCTTTCCTGTGGTGGGCGGCACGGGTGAAAGGCTGGCATAACTCAGAGCGATGACTGTGCTGTGCCTTCAGGATGGAGGCTGAATTTTACCACCTCGGTGAAAGCCAGTCTAAACACACATATCGCAGGAGTGAGGCTGGACGCTGGCAGCGTAGCACCACTGCTACGGACCTCATTCACGGAGGCTATTTTACTGGATAAAAAGACATCGGAGAGCCCGTGATTAATTGAGGCATTTGACATCCCAGTCGCTGATTTTTCAATACGTTTGCTCCTGAAATGCCAAGTGTGTCTACAACAGAACTTAATTGAAATCTCACATTGAACATTGACTACTTTTGTTTAGTTTAAAGTTGTAAAGTTATATGTTGGTTGAAAGAATAAGAACGTGTGTGTGACAGTGCAAAGAGAGAAAGAGCGAGAGAGCGAAACAGAGTCACCCTGCACCCATTTATAACGCCCATACAAAAAATAAACATCTGTTAAAAACAGATTGATTACAATTTATGTTTTTCTCCTCACTCTTTTTTTTACCATTTACCCAAGTCTCATTCCTCTTGAAGGTACATGACCCGATTAAGGTTACATATTAAACACACACACGCACATACTCTCGCTCTCTCCAGCGCCCTCCATGCCTGGACCCCTGCCATCCATTCTTCTAAAGTAATGCTCTATGGCTTGGTCTGTAAGTCAATGATCATCACCTCCTCCACGCCTTCAAAAACCACCATCTCTCTGTGCACTCGTTTAAAAACCACCATCCCTCTCCAATCATCGAGAAACCACCATCCCTCCCTTTTACCAGATTCCTCCCAAAATGCATTAAGCGAAAGCCTGATCAGCAGTCAGCTTTTCGAACCAAAATCCTGTCCATACCCATGATCATATGCATGACCTAACTAATCTAAGATCAGCAATAATGGCGGTTGGTCCAACATCATCCATAATATTCCATTTGGATGTACTGTAGTTTGCTGTTTCGGCACCCAAAAAAGACTCTCTATATTGCACAAACATTTGCGGCATATCTGCAAAAAAAGAAACGTGCATGTAAAATAATAAAGTAATGTGTTTTAGAGGGCTGCCAGGTGGTTACAATCCCAGCACAATCAGGCCTACAATCTAAAAAATGATGAGAATCCAGCATTGGGTCAAAAAGGGACAAACCCAGACATTGGGTTAAATTAACCCAGCAAATGGTTCATATTCGACCCAACAATGGGTTTAAACAACCCCAACACAATCTCACAGGAATTCCTAACTATTTTATGAAGTGGCTAAATGGTATGAATTTATAATCTTATCCATACGTTTTAGTACAATTTCCTTTCACACCAGTGACGTCAGGTTTAGGGGTGGAGTAAAAAGAACGTACTTAATTCCAGCATTTTGGTTTAAAATAGATAGGTTATTTACAACCCAACAGTCTCTTTTGAAAGAATGGGTTTAATAACCCACAATTGTTTTAGAGTGTATACAATTTTTTATACATTTTTGGTCCAAATGAATTACATGCCATAATTTAACACATAGGACCAGATGTTTGCTTAAACCATCATGAAAAAAAATCAACAGTGATAAATGTGCATATATACAAGTATATTAATCAATTAAATTAGTAGTTCAAATAATCTTTTTATACGTTATTAAATAAACTAACAACATTAGATGCAGATAACTAGAAATTACAGAATGTAAACAAAGAGTATATCTATAAAACAAGTAATATTGATGTTACCAAGTTCTAAAAGAACAGACAGAACAAATAATCAAATAAATATGAAAAATAAGACAACATTTTCTTATAAAATAATAAAAATAATTTAGCATAATCAATCATATTTTTGAGGGAGATTTACAAAAAAATGTCCAAGTTTCCAGCATTAACACTGTAAAAGTGGCAAAAGTGTGTGTGTGTGTGTGTGTGTGTGTGTGTGTGTGTGTGTGTGTGTGTGTGTGTGTGTGTGTGTGTGTGTGTGTGTGTTTAAAAGGGGTAATGTCTTTCAGGAGAGAGTTACGTATGTTTCTGCATTCCACAAACATGATGCTTAGATTAAAGGGATGGGTGTGTGTGTGTGGATATTACACATCTGCGATGGTTTACTGTAATGCGTGTTGACTTTAAAAGCTAATCTGAGATTGACCACAGCTGGCCATAATTATCTGCCATTACGGGCAATTTCAATGATAACTATCATAAATAATGCTCCGTTAAGATTAGATATTGCAATCAATTAATCCCTAACAGACCTGAGCCAGATTACGCAGGATTACGGGATGTACCTCAATCAAATAACATGTGGTCACTGCACCATATTTCTCAGCCCGAGGTTGTGTTGACTGAGTCAGACTGGTATGGACATGATTACAATAAAATGTTTGATATTAACGCCGCCTCTGTATAAGGTTTTTGAATGTTCATTTCTCACTGGGCCTGTGTTTGAGTTTGGTATGAACTATGGTAGATACTAGGGACTAACTCATGACATCATTGCAAACCCAATGGCCAACTGGACACAGAAATATAAAAATCTTCATAAAATCTTTCAAAGCATCACTAGATAAGCAACAGTCTAATGACAAATTCAATTAAAAGTCTGTATGATTCTTCAAAAGCTGTCATTTATAAGATGCCTATGTGGTCTGTAAACAGCAAGGCATATTGCATATTGATTTGTTTGTTCATGAACTCATAGAAAGCAATACCATCTTCAAAGCCTGCATTGGCAAATAATGGGTCCTGAAGGTCATGTGTACATTCAAGCCAAGCGCTCTGGTGGAATGTTTGCATAAATGACAGAAAAGACTAATTGCTCTTTTTCCCTTCGAGATCACCGCACTCGCAAGCACTGTGGTTCAGCATTCATAGCAAAGTAATGCAAAATTCTGCATGTGTTTGGGAAGATGTGTGTATCAAGTGTTATTCTGCTGCATACTTTCTAAAAACCAAGCACGACAATGTATATTCTTCATTTTGTCACATTTGCTCTCAAGCAAACCCATTCACCTTTCTCTTTCCCTCAAGGCCAGTATGTCTGACAAAATATGAAAAAATGATATTCAAGTTTCCCTCGCTGATGGTTCCGTGACAGCTGAATGAGTCATGATTTAATTCAAAGGTCAAACAACCATATGCACGGCAATGGCCAACTCTACAAGTCATGCAGGCAAGCTTTCAAATTGATGTATTTCAACAAAAATTTAAAAATGCATAACATACAGCTTTACCTAAAATACAGTGGTACAGTAAATCTGTGGTTGTAATTCCCAACTGACTGCACGCTTTCTGATACCACACTTCTCTAACATAGAGAGATTGAGAGAGAGACTGAAAATAATCGACCTTGAGTGTCTTAGGCCATCTGTACAGCAGGCCTCTTCAGCTACTGTGCTACTATAAACACTATAAACAACTCTGTATTTATCATCAACACAGAGAGCCACAGGCTCATCAAACATACTCGCGCACGGCACGCAGTCATCGACGGAAAGCCCTTTGTAAAACCGCTTTGTAACTCTAGGACTTTTCTCTCTCTCATTTCATGCTCAGCTGAGGTTCTAAAGACTCACGCTGTGACACACCAACACATCAGAGAACAGAACTATGGGACAGAAACAAAACAGATAAATTGCACCAGAACAGAAAAGAATAGAACAGGGTACGTTAGAATACAATAACCGTAAATGCACAGAGCATATTACGAAAGAATAGAATAGAACTGAAAAATATTAAATAAGCACATTTCAAAAGAATGGAATAAAATAGATTAGAACTGAATAGAACACAGTACTTTACAAAAAACAATACAACAGAATACCCCTAAACAACCTGAGTAGAGTGAATAGAATAGAACAGAATAGAATAAAATAAAATAGAACCCAGTACATTACAAATAACAATACAACAGAATACCCCTAAACAACCTGAGTAGAGTAAATTAATAATAAAATAGAATACATTAGAATAGAATAGCCTTAAACAACCTGAGTAGAGTAAATGAATAGCATAGCCTTAAACGAAGTACTTTACAACAGAACTGCTCAAAACAAAAAATAGAACAGAAGAGAATACAGAAGAGTACATAACAACGGCATAGACCAGAACAGAACAAAACACAACACATTATCTTAAGTCTTCTAGAAATTTTATGGACAAGAGTCAAATAAACCATTCTAAAACCCTGAACTCAAGGTGTGGTATTCTACTTACCCTGTTAAATTATGAACAATAAACAGAAAGCTTGACAGAGTATAAAAAGCAAAAAACCTTGTTCTGGCCTCAACATAATGCTGACCTTTTTATGAAATTTAGTTATTTCTGGCCAATGAAAGACACCCAAGTATAGTCCATTACAACAGCACTGAGCCAGATTGTCAATTATATATAAATGAGCAGAGGAAACAAATTCAAGAGTTTGGTCACCTCTATGAAAGGAGGCATTGTTACACACCTGTGCTAAGAAAAGTGATTATGACAACCCATTAAGGAAAGTGTGTTTGGCATTGTGCGTGCATACTGGATGTGTGTGTGCATCTGCCTCTGCTATAGGGTAGAAACCGAACGATAACACAGTTGTTAAGAGAAGTAGTGTCAGAGGGGTAGCAGAGATGCAGAAATAAAGAGAGCAAAAGATACACAAAGCAAGTCAGATTAACAGAGAACCTGAAAGAGAAAATTTGGCTAACTACTGTTTGAAACACACACACAACCTGGAACAGCACAATATAAATCATATTATACCTCTTTGCACGAGATGTATATCTACTGTAACAGCTATACTGACATATTTGTCCTTTTTTAAACCTGAGGTTTCATCGCAGCACTTGACGTGCACGTTCAGCTGCCAGCTAAAACACAGCACATGTATTTTCTTCTTCGGTAAGCCAAGAACGTAAATATAAATATAATTTAACTCCGGCCTTTCTTTTCTGCTCTCTGCTGTTACCACACCAAACACCATACTAGCAGTACAGCCAGCTGTACTGGAGCTCTGCTAAAACTCATGTTGGCTTGAGTGGGAATGCACTGTCGAGCCTTTTCAGGATGATTCATGGACCATGGTGTCTGAGACCTACAGCCAACGGGAAATGCGAACTATTATCAGTTTGCACCGTCCATTTATTGGCTCCAGATTACAGAGGTCTACCACCTCAAACAGAGAAATATGACTTATGATATTTGATCCTATTTTGCATTGTTCCTTTTCTGACAAACTGGTCAAAATAACAAAAAAGGCGCAATATTTTCAGATCATGAATACTGCAAAACAAGTTCATATTCATGTTTAAACAACACAATACTACATGTATTTTAGAATCAGTTAAAAATGAATACATGGTGGAATAAGTTGCATTTTTTTTCATAACATCTCTGTCTTTTACATTGCTGTTGGATGACTTTGTCATTCCTGAGGTTTGTTTCTGTTACAATTCAACAGACACTAAACTGAAATTGCCATAATACATGGCAAAACTGGAAAGGTCTTATTTTTTTCCGTAGCTGTATACATAAAAATATATATAGAATAAGAAACTCTGATACTCAACTACTGGGAACTACTGATCCACTGTGGCTTAAATTTATTTGTTTCTGCAAGAACCTCAGGTGAACTGTGAGCGTGCTATGGAAGCAGCTTCAGGCACAAAAGTGTTTACACTCAGTAAAATGGGATTTAATTGAGAACGACGTTTTATATAAGCTAGACTTTGTTGAGAGTAAGACTTTCGCTATAGAATTAACCTATGAGGATGATTGTAATGGTGCGCCCCAAGGCGACCGCCCCGGTCCCAACGTGTTCTCCTGCGCTTTCTGCAAGTATTATATTCAGCATTTCTCACACACTTTCTCCCAGTTTTGTTTCTATGCATCCCTCCACAGGCTCCGTAGTTTCACAATTTCCCTCCTGGGCTGAGCAAGATAACTGGAGCAAAGAGCAGTTGTTGTTCTTGTGTGCTCCTCTTTAATCTGTCTTCCTCTCATCGCAGTCTATTCAGTCCAGGTGCGCAACACAAAGGTCTGACACCAAATGAAAGAATGATCATCTGTTTGGTTGAATTAATTCTGTCTAACATTACACTACACAGTCCAGTTAATAAAAGCAAATGACTGATCAAACAAACCGAGAAAGATAAATAAAAAATGTAGGTTATAGTTTGTTTACTCAACGGTCAGTGAAAGTGAGAGCAAGACAGGAAATTACTCAGACAAAGCACTCAATATTACAGCAATTTGAAACTGGTGTTAAAATTGTTAACAAAACAGGCTTTCATGTTGCATTCAGTGGGGACCCATTCAAAATGCATTTCTTTCTGTCTAACACGTTGCCCCTTTTAAATGCACTTGTAGCAGTATTCAAAATTAATGAAATTTTAATGTTAAACACTTGTCCCCAAATTATGTGTAAGTGTCCTACTAAGGTCCTAGGACTCCCTAAACGACATTTTAAGCGGTGGCACAGTTGGCGACCCGTTCTTAACTTCCATTACGCAGGAAGCCGGAGACTGCCCACCTGTTCCGTCTGTTCCAGTAACCCTTTTATCGACGTTAATAATTCATTTGTTATCGTTTACATTTGTTGCCGCTCTGTATGGGTCCTCGTTCATTTTTCAATAATTAACCGTAATTAAATGAGAAAGACGACAAAAGCACATCTCCGGACAGTGTGGGTGGCTTTTCGGGATCTCGAACATGCACGCTGGCGGGTGCGCAGATGCGCATCCTCAGGTCCGTTCCCTCTCTCTCTCTCTCTCTCTCCCGTGTCTTCATCTTCCCTCAAGACACATAAAACGTCCCATAAACCGCTAAACCTCACCCAAGTTTTTATTCCACGTAAACGTGGCCTGCCGCAAGATTTATCCAGCCTGCAATTGGAATCGCATCTAAATCCAAAAGAGGGATTCGGTTGCGCGATTGCATGTTTTATAATCGCTTCGATCAAAATCAGTGACGTTAACCAAGTAAAAGATGTAAATCAGTAGATCGGTATGATAAAGCTTTAGGGTTTGACACGTTGGCTAAGTCGTTATAATGATGATGCACTGCGGCCTTTATATGAGTCCAAGACTGCGTTTGGTCCAGCTCGCTGTAATTAAAAGAATAAAAAATAAAATGAAAAACATTATTATTACAAATTAATGTGTTATTAAACCCTTGGAAGATTTAATTCAATGTAACAAAGGGGTTATTAATTGTAAATCGGATTAGCCTATAAAAAGTAGCCTATTATGAATATAAAGTGAAAAACTAAGTTAAAAAAGGTTTTGAGTCCAAAACATGGCCGGTTTTGAGCATGTTGAACAAGCCACTTATTTATTTATTTGTTTGCTTATTTATTTTACAGTTTATTCATTAGCAAATTTCTGTTTACGCTTCCCTGTACATTTGATCCCTACCAAAGGACCGTTTCTCGTCTGTTTTACATTACATCTGTCAGTGAGATAATCCTCAGTGAAAAGGCAAAGATCGAAATATTAAAACTTATTAAAATGTCGGATAGCCTACATAAAGCTTTACAAAAAAACCTTCATGACTAAACAAATAATATGTATAAATAAATAATTAGCTGGTAAATAAATGCTAAATTAATAATCACGGCTGATATAGCCTACAAGTGCGCTTACTAGGCCGTTAGCAGCCTCGGGCTGTAGAAGCAGCGCTCATTTACACAAATACTGCACACAACTGCAATTAGACATTTACTTTTGTGTATGTATATATTTTTTTTAATACACACAAATATTTTAGATATAAAGCTCTTTTGTATACCTTCTGCAAAAAGGCTTCAACAGGCCTTCAGAGATATGCTTTAAATAAAAAAAGGATGCAGTCTGACATTTGTGTTGACATTTGTAATTACCAAGAAACAATTTATTTGCTACAAAAACAAAAGCCAAACTATGTGAAAGGACAGGAAAAATTGATTTATTTTAAACACACCAGAAGACGTCTTGGATACACCTACAGTTTCGTGACCTAGTCAGCCGTGTGGGAAAAAGAGAAAGGCGCATTTGCAGCCAAGAAACGAAAGCCAAGACTAAAAACTCCAAAGAAATAAGAAAAACATTAATTAAGAAACGAGATAAAATAACAATGCAAGTAAAACTTTAGGTAGGCCTACAGGACATTAGCAATTGAAAATTAAATTACTCATGCCTGACCCCAAGGGAATGTTTTTTTAAGACCTATCCATTGTGTGCCACAGGAATATTCAAGAGCCAGAAAGAGCGACTGCCACAAAACCGGGCCAAACTGTGCGAGGAGTCTCTCTGAAACGGACGAGATTTTAGCCGCAGCTCCCTTCCTTCAAGCAACTTTTGCGCATAAAGGGCGCATGGCTGGAAAAACATTTCCAACTTTCATAATTATTAATAACAGCATTATAAATGTAAAGTTCACACTTCTTGAAAAATACTTGCTAATTTAAAAGTAATGCTTGCAGACAACATAAGGAAAAAGGCTTCAAGACTAAAGGCCGTTATGGACAACTGCCTATTTAAATTTAAAAGAGGACGAAATCTAACACTATTAATGTGTCAGCAATTATATCACATTGAACATTGGTGAATATTAATTGAGTACCAGACTGTTTCGCAGGAAACAAATGAAACAAAGCAAGTAAATGCGTTTATGTTTTAGCCTTCTCGTGGCCTAAAAAAAGTTTAATAGGCTACATTATTTTGTTATTGCACAAGTTTGACCTTCTGACAAGTATTGTGTAAGAATATATAAAGTGCTGTAATAATATTTTAGAATGCCTGGTGACCATAAATGAAGCCAATGGCCACGTTTGGCACATCTTATGTGGCTCGGATTGAACTTTGACCTTGTATCCGTGTATTTTTAAAGCAGGTGAATAATTTAAATGTAACACTAAATATGCAAGCAGCATAGGGCGGTCTGCGTATAGCGCCGCTTCACAACGTTTTTAATAGAGCTTGTAACAAGTTGATGATTATAAACAAATATAAATCAATATGGTAAACTACTATGCAGTTAAGTTTTTTAACAGCAACAGGTTAAACACTTATTTAACATAAAAGAACTGCATGCACACGTGTGATTTACGCAGCCATTACATTAAATAAACATGTTATATTATACTTAATATTAAGTGTGAAACGTGTACACTTCTCTGTTCATTTGTATTATGTCGATTTGCCCCGGAACTAAACATTCCTACAAAAATATGCATTTAGTTAAATATGTCTAATCTACCTGCCCTGTGTGAGCAATCTACCTATTTCTGAACTCATTCAGTCGCATGAGAAGTTCGTGCACGGGAGCAGTCGGGCACACCGTCGGGGTCATCTCCTCCTAAAACAACACATACGTGACAAAAGCAATGCAAAGAAATTTCTGCAGTTGTAGTCGTATTACAGCTACTGCAAATACGACCAACTCGTTATGCTTGACGCTCTCCCTCTCCAGTCCTTTTATATAAAAATGATTTGGGAGAAGCGCCATTTTCTCTTCGAACCCATGTGCAATGAAACGCACGAGAATTCGGCAACCGTAGAGCGCGCGTTACCGGCGACATGAATATAAATGCACGGGTGAAAATAACGTCGGAAAAGCGAGGTAATATATATTCCTCTTAAAATACAATTCGTGAGCAACAACAGAGACGCGGAGAAAACGCAGCAACTGTTGTAAAACGCAGCGTGCGGGGACGCAAACGCAACAGAGCAATGAAATGAAAGCATTTTACCTGTGTCAGGCAGTACGGAGAGTACATAGTTATCTCAGAAGCGGGAAATGAATCGCGTTTTGAAGTTGAGTGGAAGTTCGCCGCGCTCCTGCATCGCAATTGCTCGCCGTCCCCCCTCGCGCCTACACCGCGCCGCTAACTCCGCCTCAATGGCAGAAAGTGAAAGCTCAAACTTTAGGCAGAAAAACTTTTCTCTCCTTCTCTCTCCCTCTCTGCCCTTTCTCTAATGAAAAGGTTAAGAAGCTGTTTTCTATTCTATACTAAAAGACCGCCTGCTTTTCAGCTGCTGAGGGAAAGAGAATAAATCATGGGTATTTAAAATAGACGGCAAGTTTCAGAAACAGCCAGAAATCAGGGGTATTGTCGTAACCGTGCAATGCATTTTCCAAGCATGCAACAAAACTCGACAATTAATGTGGGTAGTAACAATGAGCAATTGATTAATATCATCCAGGTTGATTTTGATGTTATTTGTATGTCAATAACTGGACTATTAACAGAAATGCCATGTAGTCCATGTCACTAAATAATACCATTTTCTGTTTTGATCACACATTGTGTGAAATAAGGGTTTGTTGAACAATTTTGCCTATGTCTTGCTGTATGCACATAACGGCCATCAGTCACCTTGTTCTCTAGATGTAAGTTAGAATCAATAGATGAGTGAGTGCAGGATTTACTGAGGCCTTTTTAAACAATGCAAACAGAAGATATGAGCGTGCTCACACGTTCAGGATGCAAAAAACGCTTTTACGTGTACTGCAATCTGTCCTTAACTAGTTAATAGAAAGTGAGTCATCTCTCACTTTCACTGTCTCTCTGTGACTCATCTACAGGCCCTGTTCGCACACCACAGGATTACAGGGTGGTCTCCTAAATCCACATCTGTTTTGTGGCAAACCACAGAGCCCAGGCTGCCTAGCGGCACGCTCGACCGTGCTTATCTTGCACCTTCTCCAGCCGTGAAACTCTGCCGTGCCTGCGCTGTCAACTTTAAGAGGCAGATTAGCTTGCTCTTTTATTAGGAATGGTTTCTCAGACTGATGAAGCCAAAACCACAAAGGAGAATACCAATTACAATACACTGGAACCCAGGACAAGGCTTAATCAACAGACCAAAAAATACAGACCATCAATCATTTGAGAAATTCTGCGTTTCCAGAAATGAGATTTGATCCATGTATTCATTTTTGCCACAAACACGACAAAGAAAAATAAATGTCCATACTAATGGGAAAGTTCAAGCATTTGCGCTATGATCAGTCCTGCCTGGTGTACCGATCACACAACTTCAGTACAACTTTGATACAGCATGGTAGCCAATTTGTTCTATGTAAGTTTTAAATGCCATGCCAACATTTACGAGGCAAAACAATACAGTAGGAAAATAATTTTTATTAAAAAAAAATTCTAATGCAAATTGTGTCCCCAAGACAGCCAAGTTACCGACGCCAACAAAGGAAGAGTGGCAACATTGAGAGCTAAGAGCAAGGTCAGAAAGAAGGTACAAAGGTTGAATGGCATTACCACACTAAAGGGCACAAATCCAAAACCGCAGGCTTTGTGCTTTGCACCCACCGATCTCACAGCCATTAATCTAGAAAATAGTACGAGGTGAATGACAAACAATTCTGCTTCCAGCGCACGCATACTTTCACACACATACACACAAATACATACATGCACGCACATGCACACACACCCAGTTCTTTGTTAAGCAGACCCACGGTCGGCTTGCGGTTACAGCAGCGAGGGCTTCCATGAAAGTGCACATAAGAGAAACATATGCAAGTGATACAGTCCGTGTGTGTGGTTTTAACCCAACACAAACACACGCACGCACGCACACACTTTTTACTGTTCCCTTGTGGTTGGCGGTTAAATAATTCTGATGATATTTTATATAGATAATTCCTGCAGCTGCTCCTCCACATAAACTCAGCATTCCTTTCAACATTTACCACCATCTTACCATATGAACATATAAACACAGCGTTTGAGATTATAAACAGACTATGAGATTTATGACGCAATCGTACGCGCTGTTCCCTTGAAAAAGGTTCGCCTTTTTCAGACACTACGCAGGCCGCAATACTGAAAAAAGCGACTGCATTATAGATTATATCTTGGCTGTATCAGAGTTTAACAGTTTGCTTAACAGATTGCAACTCATCTTATCTGAATCTGAAGTCCAAACCGGTCTGGCCTCACAGCACATGAATGACATCACTCACAAGAAAGAAATCAAAGTGCAGTTACACATATCACGGTCCATTTATTAAACTAATTAACAAACAAACAAAACAGCAAAGGAAAAAGTAGGAAGCAAGGAGGATCGCTCATACCCTGTAAGATTCAGGCACTAGGAAGCACTCGGAGATGCCCGGGGCCCGGTGGGGGCCGTCATGCACCAGATATGATTCTGTGGCCTGTGGTCCAAAACAAAACAGGAAAGGAAAAATTTAGCAGGATAATGCAGTCAGGTAAATGCAACAAAACTCTCACAAAAGGTTGAATTATGATGCAAAAAACATAACCTTCCATTCAATTACATTGGTAATGGTATGATCATATGCAGTAATGCACAGTAACAAAGTTTAAATTGAATATTTTGAATAGTTGTAAACATGAATTTATTCATCCGCTATGTCGATTCTCCTATGTAGGAGTGCTGGAGTCCATCCATCCCAGCAGATCTTGGCCATAGACAGGGAAACACCCTGAACAGGTGGTCAATGAATATGAACAATAAACTTTTAAAATCTTTTGTATATAACGTATAATTTCAGAAAAAAGCAGAAGAGAAAGAAAGAAAGAAGCTTTCTTACTTTACTTGGTGTTCAGTGAGCCATTACATTACATATTACTTTTATCCAAAGCGACTTACATTGCATTAATACTATACATCTTGTTTCTATGTGCAATCCCTGGGATTCGAACCCATGACCTTGGCGTTGCTAGCGTCATGCTCTAACCACTGAGCTACAGGAAAGCTAAACGCCAACTGAGATCTCATTAAACAACTCTCCACCATCTACACACGTACACACAAATAATGCATATACACAATAAACTAACCACTAATACACGTTTCTGTGCATAAATATCAACATTTATTCCACACACACACACAGCTCATAATAAGTCCCAGGCTTTGGCAGCGGGTTGGAGCAGTGGTGAATAACAAAGGCTATTCATATCCATCCAATGAAACTTTTCCCACTTTTGCCTCACTTTTATAGGGTCTTAGCTGTAGCGCGCTAAAATCTCATTCAAGCAAAGTACAACTGCTGATTCGCTTTATTAGTATATAAACTAAAATTCATAATTAAAGAAAACGCATGTTAGTCAGAGGCGAGTTCACGGTTCTTATTGTTCTTGGAAGCTTCTGGTAAAAACGATGTATAAAGAGACGTTCTGGAAGAGGTTGTGGGAAGGGGTTTGAGAGGCGCAGTTTATTAGGCAGTGAACCACGTTATGCAGGTGAAATCTTCCCTGATGTGTTTCTTTAAAAACAAAATTTGACTGTTGCTCAACGAACGTTAACCACAAGCTCAAGTCTAGTGAAGAGTTCTGGCCTTGAAGGGATAGTTCACCCTAAAATGAAAATTCTGTGATAATTTACTCATCCTCGTGTAATTTCAAACCTGTATGACTTTCAATAGAAGTGAATGGGGACCAACATTTTTTGTTAACATTCTTTAAAATATCTTCTTTTGTGTTTTGCAAAAGAAAGTCATACATGTTTGAAACGACAAGAGGGTGAGTAAATAACAGAGTTTTCATTCTGGGGTGAACTATCCCATTAACGCTTTTGGCAGAATTGTCTTTTTTGATCAAAAACACTTTTATATGTTGATCTGATAACAGATCCGACTGGGGGATTTTATCTATCGATTACACAGTGCTTCCTTTTGTTTAGTTTTAGGGTACTGATACCCTTCTTCAGTAGGGTTCCATAAATTCAGCCAAGCGAAAATGGAAAAATGGTCCAGTAACTTAATTTCATGTATTTTCATTTACTTATCCTAACTTTCCAGCCTCAGTCCAAGTCAGAGTAAAATAACTGAGGACACTCGGCGACGTGTTTTGCGCTGTTGACGCGAGCCATTTCTTTGCCCTGTCTACAGATGGAGAACAGTAGCCTGGAGGAACTCTCTGAATTTCCCCATTACCCTAATTTAGAGAGGAGGAACCCTCACTCCCGTTCCCGTCCTCCAAAAGTTCCCATTTTTCTCCAGCAAGCTATTAATTATATATGGGCTGTATGCATATGGAGCATATGCAGGGCCCATATGGCCGGCACTCAGCCTGAATCTCAGGCCTCTACTTAATTAACATTTTAGAGGCGAAGCTCAGAGAAAAGAGGGACATTTCAAAGCAGCTCTGGGAGCCTCTGACCTAATTGGAGTCAATGGAGATGTATGTAAATGTGTTAATTACGACAAGTTTCCTCGCTCTCACTGATAAATAGCGTCCTTTGTTTGAAATGTTTAATTGGTGGGAATGACGGGTTGAAATGAAGGCGTTCCTCCATATATCCTTATGTGACAGAGAGCATAAGAGAAGGGTGTATATGGGATAAAGCATATGGCAATATGGTTGTGGTTTAGTGGAATGCTTAAGTGGTTAAATTCCTGAAATCTCAAGTCTCTCTCGCAAACACACTTTTGTGGTCTGAAGTTTAAAGGTGAAGTGTGCCATTTCTGCGCCAAACAGGAAAATACGGACTGTTTTCAAACATTTCCTGCCTTACATTATTTAGGCAAACGGGCACTTCTTGCTCAAACTCACATAGTTGGTTACACTAATGCTTTAAACGTAGAACACAAAAAAGGATTTTGAAGAATGTTAACTGGCACCCATTCACTTGCATTGGTTTTGTGTCCATACAATAGAAGTGAATGGGTGCTGTTCGTGTACCAACATTTTTTTACTCAAAATATCTTCTTTTGTGTTCTGCAGAAGAAAGTAAGTCATGCAGGTTTAAAATGACAAGAGGGTGAGTTTTTGGGTGAACTATCACTTTAAGCTATTCATTCACTCAAACGCAGTGTCTACGTGTACTCCCATAGACCTCCTCATATAACTTTTTCAAAATATTACCACTTACACACACCTGGCTTTCTTCCACACATTTAAAAACCATCTGGCCGGAGAACAATCAGCCCAGGTCCCACTGATTTTACCCTTTTTTTCATTTTCTTTGTCTTTTCATCCAAACGACACAGCAATTACTATTAGCACCATTGTTTTTATCATTATAATTTACTAGCTGGCCATTCGGAGCCAAATCAGCCGGCATATAAACCTGTCCTCTATGGCAACAGCATCAAAGAGAGGAAAAAAATTGGTAAAGGAGGAATGAGAGAACAAGTGCTATATAAAAGGATGAAGCGTCCGTTTTCTATGCGTCTGCCAGTAGCACCTCGGGGAAAACTGTTGGAAAATGTGATTTTTCACACCAGCATCTCAGAGGCACTACCAGAAGGAGAGAGAGAGAGACTCTGGAAGGAATGAGAGGAAGCTAATTATTAAAGCTCCGTTTAGAGTTTTGACACGAGTTTGCTGGCTCGTGCCAAACCTGTTTGCACCCAGCACCTTTGATCTCCATGTCCACGGCTCATCTTCTGTGCACGAGTGCTCCATGTGTTTCAATACATGCACTTTTTACCACAAGCTTGCATTGATGTGTACATTCACACTTTAGCATAACTTTGTGTTCGTGTGCAGGTGCACGCTGGTGTTGTAGTTTTAACAAGGCTTGTGTAGGTGGCCTTGCATTATGGCATCTCATGTGCCAGCGCAGATGCCACAAACACAAAACGTCCTCCCATGAGAAGTTTACACCCAGAAACAAGTTCATGCAGCTGTCCACCAATCACTGCAGGGCACGGCATCCATGGCAACCCTGGCATTCTGACAACCAGTCAATCTAGAAAAGACACTTCTGGAATTCACAGCCTGCATGGGCCCAGACTGAAGTCCAAGTCTGCAAGTTTGCCGAATGGGACTTGCAAACTCCCAGGTTTGCAAAACGCATTTAACCGCTATTTTGTCCCATTTCTGTGGCGAGAACATGAATCCTCGTTTAACGTAGTTGAGACTGTTTCATCTAACTTCACCTTGTTCACCGAGAATAGCTTTGCATTTCTTTTATTGGGTAGATCTCACAGGTGCGCTTGGCTGAAGAGGATGATCATCGCTTTGAAAAGATTTGTCATGATGAAAAAATGCTTGCTGCAGGCAAATGTGGCGTTTCATATTCAGATCCAACCCCTCAGCCTGCAAAGGCCTGTCAATCTCACATCTAAGGTCTGGCTTAAGAAACAAAACTCTCCATCTAAACAAAACCCAATGTGCATGCAGTCCAAATATTTATGCAGACATAACTGTTACGAGTATATAACCCTTAAACTAATAAAAACTGGAAGTAAAGCTGTGCTGCTGATCACTCATCAGTTAGTACTGTAATACAGTAAGCCTATGCAAGTGCTTGTAAATAAAAAATTATAGGCCTATTTAATAAAAAAATATTTCCTCTGGAGGTGAAGACTATGATGAAAAAATTTGTATGTTTGGAGAGATTATACTTTTTGACTGAACTGAAATATTACATTTAACAAACAAAACAAAAATAGCAAACAGCTCAAGAAGAAGAAAAAAGAAGAAAAAAAGAAACTTAAATTAGAACAAGCTTAATTTCTTGTGAGACACTTTCTATTAGACTAAATTGAATGATGTTATAAAGTTTTGTAATACATATTATAGCCTATTACATAATTATGGTATTAATTACACTGAACTAGTAGAAAAAACATAATAGATCAAATCTAGACATTTAACTGAACAAGCATCTACAAAACAGAATAATTCGAAAAGATAATAATTGCATATATTATAAAAAAGCAATATACAGACAAAAGAGTAAATACATTTGAATCTGCATGAGCGAAAAGTAATTGTTGAAATTGCGCTTTTTGTTTTCTAAATAGTTCCCTGGCATTTGAAATCTGTTGGCTAAGATTTATGCAAACAGTGGGAAAGATATTGAATGGTAGCACGTACCATTGTAGTTCAGGGGAATTTGCCAGCTCTCCTCAAAGACCCATTTTTCTTTAAAACCCTCGGCGTCCAAAAAAGAAGAGAGGGAGCGGGTGCACCAGTCGGTTTCTTCGGTGATACCGGAAGCGAAAAAAGAACTCAACAAGTAGATCTGTTTCCCAGAGTTTGTAAAAGTAAACCTTGCTGCGCCGCTTGAACGGAACCACTGAGGGATTATCCGGCTGCCTCTCGTATATATCGAGTAGTTCGATATAAACACCTAAACTAGATTATATTCTCCAGCTGTCATCGGCTTCTGCACGGGGAAGACTCGCTCAAACGGTGCCGAGCGGGGAAGCGACGGTAAAAAGTCTGCAGCCGCGTGCACGAAACGAAGACGTTCTGGATGATACAGAGCGTGACAGTGAGTGATTTCTTTCGTCTTTATGTCCTCAAGTCAGTTCCTGTTTGTCCCGGGCAACTGCATCACCGTCTTTCGATCCCGCAGTTGTCCGACTCAAGCTCGCAGCTCCATTACGGGACCTCCGTCGGTCTCGTAACACACCTCCTCAGTGTCTCACGGATGAAAGCGAGAGGCGTCCTCAAATGCCGCCGCAGTCACTCACCTACACTGCTAGTGCACATTGCGACAGTCTAATCCGTAGACGGACCTGCCAAAAGGATCTCGTCTGTTGGCGAAAGCTCACTGACGCTGCATTTGAAAACACGAGAGTAAAATGTCCGGTTCGCTATTTTAGTCTCCTGACTGTGAGTAAATATCGGTCGTCGCCTCAGTCGACCCGGGGTAGCGGGTCGGGGAGGCGTCGAGCTGGTAAATTATTGATCAATGTAGCAACTGGCGGCGCTCCGCGGCCGGCCGGCGTGGCAGCTGCAGCTTTGGGGCATTAGTAGAGCTCTGGGAAAATCATGGACGGCGCGGATTACTCAACGCACACGGCTGTAAAACGGGAGATTATAAGAAAACACGAACAAGTGCAAGGCAGAGAAATATCAAGGTGGTGTATCTTGAGTGCACTGATAATAGAAAATGCTTTGGCGTGTTGTTGCGCACTGTGCAAAACTTTTATAAAAAGCCATGTTGTGAAATGAAAGAGGCAGTCGATAGGCGGTGCCACCAGGCATGGTCGCGTTTAGCCGGTATCCCGCTGTGTGCCGGTGTCTCGTGCCATGCTTAAGATTCTGTTACTTCCGAAACTGCAGAAAGAAGCACCAGGAGCTCATCAATAATGAAAGAAAATGATGTGAAATTCTATAGCTTTGTCACAACCTTACAACAGGTGCAGAATCAGATGATTTTAATAAAGTGGGTTTTTTTTGCATACATTTATTAAGGAGGCGTCGATTAGATCTGTTGGTTTTAAAATGTAATGCTTTGACTGCTCAAGATAACACAGAATACACATTTCAGATAAAAAGAAATGTGATTACCAAAATATTAGTAATATTTATAATACATCTTTATCAGTTTATTCAGAGCAGTACATTCTTACAATATCAAGCAGGTCTTTTTTAAGAAGCAATATTCTAGATGTCCAACGCAATCTCAAAAATTCTAATAACCAGAGAACATGTTGTATTATGGCAAAAAAAATCTGAAATCTTTGCTTTATTAAAATGTAGCCAAAGTATTATTGATTATTTTAACATAGGCCTACATAATTTGTATGATTATCATTTATAATTGTATAAAGTTTAAAACGTTTCTGTTTTGGTCAAAAAATAATTGTAATAAGTAGGCCTAATAAGTCATTTAACAAGGCGACGACAACAACTGTTGAAGAAGTTTCTATATACAAATTTGCTGGAGAATTTGTATTTCTTTTCATTTATTTATAATTAAGAGAGAAAATGACAAATAAAAAAAGCAGAAATAATCAGATGGTCTAAAACCATATCAAGTTATCAGTTAAACGATTTTTCTTGTCTTTGGGCAATTAATTCAATATAGACTCATTGTATACATATGAGCATATGTGTTTTACCTTAATAAATCCCCATAAGCAAAAAATCTTAATTCAACTTAATTTAACGATACAATGTCATAACAAAGAAATAACAATAATAATATTGATACGTCTTAGTAATATTAGCAGGCCTACTATTACCTTTTTATGGGCTGTTTGCATATTTTAATGACGGCAGAAATAATTTCTATTAACTTTCACCTGACTATTATTAACTAATTTGTTTATGATTTAACACAAATGTATGTAACACAATTTATGTAAACACAAATATGGCAGAACTATTTTAAAATGAAATGTTCACATATATATGGCCATAAATAAACAAAAAACAAAAACAAATAAAGATACAGGTCTGTGCAGAACATGTCGCAAAAAGTGCTGCTTTTTTATTGTTTAGGACCTCTAGTAGCCTATATTACAAAAAAAATTAAATGCTAATTTTTATTTTAATATCTAAATAAACAATTTATTGTTTAATTTTAAATAGATTTAACGAAATGCCAAAAAAAATCTCTTCTTTGCAATTTTTATGAGGTTGATAGTAATCATAATTAGGCTATAAAATTCCAAATAGAATTCGCAATTAATGAAGCCAATTTAAAATGAAATCCACGATGTATCACTTTCAGATTGGAAGTAGCCAAAATGATAAATATATATATATACAATAAATTTAATATTATTAAAAATGAAAGGGGAAAACGATATTATTGTTGTGAATTTCTTGTGATATCATTAACGAAGAAAAAACGAATCAGCTAAATAAATCCAGCAGGCAAAATTTACGAGCATATTATATTGGACCATTCATTTTGCAAGAGTCAAAAAGCAACGAATAAATTTCGTAGTGTGAAATTTAAACAGGACAACTGAATGCATTATCAAAACCATTGATAAACATTCAACATGCATCGTAATTTATTGTTTATAGCCTATTACTTACACAACACTTATTCATTTGGCAGACGCTTTTATCCAAAGCGACTTACAAGTAGGAGAGCATAAAACATTTTGTCAACACACTAAACAGTACCGATAGTTAAAGGCCGTGTTACTAAGAGGATTATTTTGAATTGTATTTGTTCTGTTTTTGCTATAGCCTAATAAAACTGAGCAGTTATTGGTGTATTATTTGGAAAAAATAACGCGCAATTCTACACAATAATGTATCCCTTATAGCCTAATGACTCATTTTGCAGAGCATCCTTCAACCAATCGAATCTTTCCCCCAAAAAATGATCTGGTATATCCCAATATTAATGCATTATTTAAAAAATGAGTTTGTTTTTATACATACTATTATACATAGTGTGAAAAGTATAATGGACAACCACTGTTCTCTCGAACAGCTACCTAGAATTCAGCCTCGGTTTTGATCATCAAAAGGTGCATTTATCACCTTGTAATCGAATTCTGTGAAACTGTTAAATGGTCGACGTAAATTTATTGAAACGACTGGCCGATAAACGTCTAACGGACCCGAAAACAAGGCTTCTCGCAGAAATATCTGTGAGAAACGTTTCCCGTTGGCTCTTTTTCACACGGAACAATTATAAGCAACAGTAAACCGTGTCCTTAACGATCGAATAATGCGTTCCAGGTCGAGTTTGGAGAGAACGGAGCTTGCCGTTAATTGCGCTCGCACAGCGAGAGCGCGGAGGAGGCCAGTGAGGGTTCAGGCATCGCTGGAATCACGGTTCAAGTTAATGAGACTCAAGAGCTGCCCTGCTCACCGCAGGACCTCTTAATGTGACCGCAATGCAGCGTAGGCTGCGCCACGCTGTTTTAATGCCTGGCAGGAGACAAGACATGAACAGTAATAAACTACAGTGCAGGGTCTCAATGCAGTACTGCAGGGACTCGAGTGGACTATGAAGAGTACTTCACATGTGTAAGAGCGCAGAGAACTTTTGGAGTCCTATGAGGACAATGTTTAACTGAGGACACACAGGATGATAAACGGCCTTAAAGTTGAATGAACTAGAACAGACAACTAGTTAACTACATTACCTAGTACTTTCATTTAGATAAGTTAGATAATGCATTAAAGTATGAAGTCAATCGGGAGCCCTTTTACGCATTAGTAACCTTTGGTTGTAAGGAAATGTATTTTTCATTACTAAAACCTGAAAAAACGTAGCTCATTAAAAAATATTTATTTTTTATTGCAATAAATGTCACCAACTTAGCTTGGTGCTTAGTGTTCTTAAAGCTAAATGGAAACTTTGTCAGCTGCTTCAGATAAAAGTATCTGCTAAATAAAAAGATAAAAGCATCTTTTTGACCGTACAAAAATGGCTCATTGATTTCAGCTCCTGATGTGCAACAATACATGTAACAAAACGTTTAATTTATACAGGCCATACAAGCCCCTCTCGGTTGACTCTGGCTCTGTAGTGCAGTTTTGAATTACAAAACGTTCGCTTTTTTCTTCTTTTCTTGTATTCTGTAACAGTCTGCTGTTCACTTTGAGGAGAAATGGAAGACGCAGACGAGCTAGAGCCAGAAAAACAAGAAAAACACAGTTATTCCCAAGCAACAAAGTGGCAAGAATGCAAGTCTTGGCGTAGACCGTTGCTTTTAACATTTTCTCATCGAAAAGGAGACTTTTTAAAGTGCAAATGGATTTAAGACAAGTCTTGACACGAATAAGTTTATAATTTACTGCAGGACAAATTCTGTAGAAATTACAGTATAACTGGCAGCAGTTTATCAAAAAATCAGAAAAAAACCCCAGAAAAAGGTTGATGAGGATTTTTGGGTCCCAGAATGCTTAGCATGAGACTGTTATTTTATAGTTTGCTTTTTGTAAAGATAAAGACTTATTATGGTTTAATGTTCAGTTATCTTTGAACAAACTGTTGCTAATAAATTAGATAAATATAATACCTACAGTAAGTTACTGGCAAACTGCTGCATAACTACAGCAATATTTTTGTGGGAAATGGCTAGTTTTAACATTGTTGTAAGTCATTATGAGGTGCAAAAAATCTATAAAAGTTAAAGTTCACCCGAAAATAAAAATTCTGTCATCATTTCTTCACCCTCATGTTGTTTAAACCTGTATAACTCTTACTTGTGTGAAAGACAAAAGATTACATTTTGAAAAATGATTCAGTATTTTGTGGGGTCTGTTCTGTAGAAGAAAGTCATACAGATTTGAAATGACAAGGGTGAATAAATGATGACAGAATTTTATTTTCAGGTGAACTGTCACTTTAAGAGAAAAAAACTGCATTGTTTTTTTTCTCAGTTTGACTGTCTACACTGATCATCCATACCTCAGTGACCACCAGCAAATTTGTGGGTATGGTAATTTGGCGAGGGGTGCCAGATCCGTGCGGGTACTCACATATAACGAAACCAGGGTTTTATTCATTCTCTCTTTCTGATCTTCATTTCTACAACTGTTTATCAATTAAAATAAACATTATAAAGTGTTCAAGGGTGTGGCAAGTGACAAATTTATCTCCAGTTGCCACAACAGGCCTTGTGGTCTGATAGCTGTGGAGTTGACAGTCCAGGGGATCCAGCAGAGAGACAGACAGCACAGGCACTCTTTCTGCGAAACGCCGGTCCACAACAATCTTAGACAAGGTGGTTTTTGACATACGTGACCAAAGCCTTGTACAATACTCGCTCTGACATTCGCTTAGTCAAACATCAGTTATCACAGAGACCACAGGAAATATTGGCACATGTTGTATACAGGTATGAAAAAGACCAAACATAATAATTCACAAGAAAAGTTCACTGACAAAAGTTTTACCTATAAATCTCTTCCTGTTTTAGAACTACAAAAGCAGCAGACTTTTTTAATTCAAATTTTCCACTCAAACACACACACAACACAACACACTCCTTTAAAACATTTCACGACCCACAGTGTGTATTATCCATAGGGTACATTTTCCAGAAAACGTAACTGTGGGGCCCCAGAAGAACCCTAAGAAAATGCTGTAATATTTTGAAACTTTAGGTCACTGGTCAAATTTTCCATCAGTGTCCATTGCCCAGCATAAATGATGTAAGCAAGCGTTTAAAAACTTAAGGTGAACAATAAGGACATTGTTTTTGTTACAGTTTTGCTATTTAATGCGTAATATGAAAAACACGGACACTATAATGTGAATACTTATTCACTATTCATTAATTGAATAAAACATCTGGTGTCAGTGTTTGACAGTTTTGCTATAAACTGGCATTGGGTTATATATACAGTAATGCACATAAATAACAAAACTCTGAATGGAATCATGGGAAAGTTCAATCCTAACCTGAGGCCTTGAGACCCGCAAAACTTTCTCAAACTCTACACATAGGACCTTCCTTAAAAAGCCAAATCATGTTTTGTCGTGCTGGATCCCTGCAAACTGACCTTATCATTACCTGGGCTAATTCACAACAATGTCCTTTACTGTCAACTAAACACGGCAGGCACAACAATGCGATGTCATTGTGTGCCATTGTTGAGACTGAATAATTTTGAACGTTTTTCAAAAATTGTTGTAAGGAATTGTTGTCTAGACTTAGTTCTTGCCGCCAGCTGGTCCATTACATGGCCTACAGTAGATCGGCAAACCAACCAACTGCAAACCCAGATTCCTTATCTTAGCTTTGATTGGTCGATTGACTGATGGTTGACTACTCATTCGCTCCATCTTCAGAATTTAGTTAATGCGAGTTAATATAACCACCAAACTATCGGTATCAGCAGATAGCACTCTGAATAATCGGCTATCGGTATCAGTGGAGAAATATAGAAAATCTGTGTATCTCTATTATAAGATATAGTATAATACACAAATCAAATGATGTCAATAACAAACACACATAAAAACGCTTCATATATTTACCTACAGTAATTGTTTTCTTCTGGGATTTGCTGGCAGCAGGAAACTTCTGGCTGAACATTAGTAACTATTATTCAGATTTTACTTGAGGGCATACAATGTAAACAATGTTTTACTCTTGGCTGACTGTATCTTGGATGTGTATCTTGTTGCTTACTGAGTACCAACACAAAAGTAGTTTAATAAAATGATTTTATAGCTCGATTTTTGTTGACTTTGTGACTCCTGACTGTGAGGCTTTTGTTTTCAACACTCTTGTTTTTGGATGACGTCCTGTTTATTAAATGAGGGAAGTTTGCAAGTTTTTCTTTGCCGTCTGTTTTGTATTTGTTTCTGCTGATTCTACCCTACCCTGAGTCTTTCTTTACTCAGAATTTGCAACCCTTTCTTTTTTCTTGTTTACCTTCTATAATCCTGAGCCTGAACCGTTTTCATCCGGCCCTGATTTACGGAGTGAGGGATTCAAATCACAATTCTCCTCCGACTAGTGACTAATATTTTTAAATGATAAACCGCAGGTGGTCTACCAGTATGCTCAGTATTTTCTTTCATGTTTTTCTGTCATGGCTTTTATACTCTCACACTCTTTGAGATTACAGCTTTATATCCTATATTGCTTTAAAACAATATAGCAATATCCTTAACAACCAAAATGTTATACAAACATATAACTCATGAACCATAAAATAATGTTTCTTCATAAGAAGAGTGTTCTTTGCTAAACGTACTGTGCTGCACGTAACCACTAAAGAACATTTATTTTTAAGGGCGTAACTTATGAAGTCCTGACACTGTAGAGCAAAATGGAAAAGATCTCAGAATATTCACAGGCACACTGAGGAAAAATATTGGCACAAAGTGTCATTTTTATAGCGGTCAAGGAAACTTGAACAATAACCAAACTCGAGGAGTGGTGCAGAATGAATATTTAATGTGTAAATAAGGCTATAAAAACACTATAGTAATGATGTAGTTTAATGACTTTGTGCGCTACTTGAATTATCCAATGTAAAATCTCACATTAATATGATTCATTTAGAGTTGATCTTTCCAAACCAAAAGACATCATTTGAAAATATTAGTATTATACATTTACATTTATGCATTTGGCAGACGCTTTCATCCAAAGCAACTTACATTGCATTATACTATACATTTGTATTTGAGTATGTGCAATCCCTGGGATCGAACCCATGACCTTGGCATTGCTAGCGCCATGCTCTAACCACTGAGCTACAGGAAAGCATACGACAATTGTCTGAATATTACATAATGTATAATATTAATAATTAAATATATATTCATCATTTTGCTTTGCTTAAACAGAGAAAAGCAAATAGAGGATAGAATGATCCACACAAGACAGCATAAGGACAAAAGAAGCGAAGAGTTAATTGTTTGGCATTACCGAGAATCATTTGGCAATAAAATTTAACGGAGACAATGAATATTTATGATGACTTGCTCAAGTTACACACACACGGACCCTCCAACACTTGGTCACAGCACATGGAGAGCCAGCTGTTGCCGGCTGACCCGAGCATCTGCAGTCTTAGAGAAAACGGGAGATTAGAAATAACAGTCGAACTGTGAAAGAAATTCTTAGTGTTGTCAATCAATCTCTCTATTTTTTTTACATTATTGTTGAAAAGTGCCTGATGTGCCGTATATACGGTATGGACACCATCTTTTTTCTGTAACTTCTGTTGATTTCAAAGTATACCAAGACACACACAAACACACCACACCCAGTCTTCTCCCCGTCTCATGAGCGCCAGCGCTCAGGCTATGATGCCAACAGCGCAAAAACTCATGCCCAGACCTTCTGCTGCCCCAGATAGCAGTGTGTGTGTGTGTGTGTGTGTGCGCGCAGATGCAGAGGACAGTGGGGATTAGTGAATAGAGCTCTGCATGCTGCCTGCCTCACACACATATAGCAATATAGTCTTTTAAAAACATTAAAAAGCACACTCTGTAACTTTGAACCTCATTATTTCCCACAACACAAATGTTGTGTTTCTTCTATAAAGTTTCTGTAAATTCAAACTAATTTATTCTATTTCTAATTTTAGGTTCATGGTTGGACAGCGGTCCTTTTCGGCAACTGAACTACAGCACAGAACAAATCCTCACTGCACTTGTCAGCCATGCAGCATCTACATTTACTGTCATTACATTGCACATAGCACAACATTGCACAACATAATTCTTATATTGCACATAACTGTTGTTTCTATTTGTACAGAAAGACAGAGATAAAGACCGATAACAGACATATGGAGAGACAGATGATAGACAGACAGATATACAGACAAACCGCAAATGTAGATAAAGTTTACTTTCATGGCATAGTTTAATATTTGCACTTAACATTAAAATTTGTAAAAAAAAAAAAATAGTGTGATGAATAGTTATTTAATTCAACTTAAAGGGATAACTCACTGAAAAAAAAAAGATTTACACTCATGTCGTTCCACAACCGCAAGATCTTTGTTCAAGTTCATAGACATTGTTAAAATAGTCAATGTGACTACAGTGTTTCAACCTTTATTTTTTTAAACGACAAGAATACTTTTTGCATGCAAAAAAAACAACTTTACTCACCAATTTTACCAACTTTAATGCTTTTGTATAGCTACAGAAGACCTATAGCCACAGACCTATTTTTAAATTAGCAACGATACTTGTTTTGTCCTCATTTTGGAGCCGTGATATAAAAAACACGATTATCAATAATAATACTACACATCTGATTACAGACGGTTTCAAAGCAACAACATAAACAAACATTACTGCGCATGCGCGCTTTGTGGCCCAAACTTAACTTCCGGTGCACATCCACAAAGAATAGAGTCACTGCAGATTATTTCTGATAACAAATAAACAAAATAACAAGCAACAATAGCTAGCAAGTTAAAAGTACGTCTAGACAGTATTTTTACGTATTTTGAGTCATTGGCCAAAAAGACAGAAACACAAAATAAACAAATTTAAAGAGGACTTTAAATGTACTGTGTACTGTTCATTTTAACACCTACAGACAGATATGAAAAGGGACCAGCACCCTCTACAGAACTTAAGTATTATTACATACAAAAACAAATAGATACACCTCTAAACTGGCCTGTGCCCTATATATATATATATTTATATATAGGCTATAGCTGGCCATCCACCTGCAGCAGTGCGGCCCACAGCTGCGGGCCAGACTGTGTTTTTATCTACACACAACACAATGTACGGGTTAAAAGGATTTGCGAGTTTGGCGCATCGTAGCTACGGTGGTATTGTGTTAGTTCAGCGCCGCTAAGTGAATTAAAAGGCATCAGAGCGTACGGCGCTATCAGCTTCACATTATCTGCTAACCGAGAGCCCCGTCTCGCAGGAGCAAAACTCTTCAGACGCCAAGAGTTACTAAAAACGTGCGAGAGGGCCTGAGCGAGAATGTGAGACAGAAAGGCCATTAGTTGACGCTGTGATTATCAAGGCAGTTTAACGCACGCCGCTGCCTCTGCGCGCGTGAGTGTGTAAAGTGCCTGGCGCGAGGTGCTAATTTAGAGGAATTAAAGAGCACTAGACAGGGCGCTTTTGTGGCAGCAGTTCCCGGTCTAATCTGCCCGCGCCTCAACGGACACACAAGCACACACACGCGGAGCTAAAAGTGGGCACCAGGCCCATGTTACTCCAGGCTATATGGAAATCTCCCACCACAGCGAGAGGGAGACAAACATATACTTTTCAAAACGCACTCTCCACGCGGTCTAATCTTACAACATGACACTTACTTATTGCGCTACACTGCAGTCGTGATCATATTAAATTACTATTAGCAATTTGTGGTTTGGTCTTGGTGCTCGAATCGCTCCCCAGGCTATCAGATCGAGCGATCGTTTCACTTTTCCCTCTGTGCTTTGGTGAGAAAGAGTTTGCCAAGCAAATGCATGTAAATGCCCAACGTGATAAACACCAGTTAGGAAAACATGGTGTAACAAGGCTCTGCTACAATCTGCAGGCCATTGAGGCCAAAAGACATGACCCTGAGAGAGAGAGAGAGAGAGAGAGAGAGAGAGAGCCTTTATGATCATATATTTTACTCCAAAGTCACTTTACATCCCATCACAACATTTGCACAAAAAGGTTGGTAATACGTTGCAATACGGTTGTATTTGCTAATATTAGTAAATGCATTAGCTAACATTAAAGTAATTATCAAAATATTTTTTTGCATTTATTATTAGTTAATGCCACTACAATATTCATGTTAGTTTGTGCATTGTGCATTAACTAATGCTAACAGACTTCAAAATTGTATTATTAAATGCTGAAATTGACAACGTAAAATGAATAAATGCTGTAGAAGTGTTAGTTAACACATTAACCAATACAACTTTATTGTAGTAAAAGTACTCTGTCGTGTGAAAAAACACTATATATATATATATATATTAGTATTTATTTGTCATGACAGTATTTGTTGAACTGTATTTTAATAAAAACTGTATAGCTTCTAACAGTAATACAAAATATAATTGAAATTAGGTGGTTGATTTTTTTATTAAAATGTCAATTAAAAATATTATTTAACATAAAAAATATATAGGCCTATACAGATAACAAAACTTTTTTAATTTCCTTTTTAGGGTGACACACAACCAGGTAATTTTCGTGACAATCATGCCTGTGTGCACATACAATAACACATCTGATTACCATGAGTTCACGTGTGTGTGTGTGTGTGTGTGTGTGTGTGTGTGTGTGTGTGTGTGCGCGTGAATAAGCAATTGTCATTTAATCGTCTGATTTCAGAACCACAGCTTTTGATACAGTCGTACAATTTGCTGTAGAAAAAGGACACCCCAAAATGTCAGATTTCTGTGTGTTTCTCTTGCCCTGCCCCCTTCTCTTTAAACACCCTATCAATTTCTCTGTACCCACTTATATCCCTTAATAACTTTCAAAGGTTGCCGGGCAACATGTTGTTCTTTTTTAAGTTACCATGGCATTTATTTGGCATACGGTATCCTTTCTCACTGAGAACATGGGGGTTGCCATGGTATCGGTGGGCACCTTATAAAGCAGACTATTGTGTGTGTGTGTGTGTGTGTGTGTTGTAAAAACCAATGCCAGGTTCCTTTAAGTCTTAGGCACTCTAGATGCCCAGAATGTTGAAAATACTGGGCTGCATTTTAACAGCTACCACACACACAACAGCGAATATCTCACTTTCTCGAGGAAAACCGCAATCTGTGTGTTGTTTTACATCAAAATTAGATTTGACATTTTGAACATTTAACACTAAGATAGGCCTGCAAAATCATAATTGTTGATTATTCATCTCGATATTGTAATTGCGATTATTACTGTCGATTAATAGATTTTACTTTGAAGATTTGAAATGTTTTATAACTTTCTGTGATGCAGCGGCATAGCACAAATTGTAAGAGCATCATATATGACATCTGAATTTTTTTAATCCCTATTGCAAGTTCTCAGTAGGTCATACACGAGTCATTCAGTATAGTCTCTGGCGCCCTCTTGAGGATTGAAGAATTGAATACAACATTTGAAACATTATATTAATAAACAAACGTGTGTTTTATATAAAGTTGCGGAATGAATGAACGTGAGAATTCACTGTAGTATATATCGTTTATTCTTTAAATACGTCCAGACAGACTTTACTTTATAGCTTTCCTAAATTATTAAACATCAGGGTGGCCGGCTGATTCCAGCTGTTTATTCCACACAGAACTCGTAGTTAAGGGTAGACATGAGAGAGCTCAGGCCAGAGGTTTATTGGGTCAAACACGACTAAGATCAATAATGTATTAGGAAATAAATTCAACACTTACCAAAACACATGTCGACTACACCTGCTGTGAACGCGCGAGCTACATCCGGGACTTTCTTCCGTGTGGTAAACGTACAAAACCACGTTAAATAAATAAATAAATAAATAAATAAATAGAAATCTTTATAGGAAGTCACTGACATAAAATCAGTGACATAATCAGTGACATAAAAGTGCTTAAACTAAAAAATTTGCTTATCCACCTCACAACTTGGCTACTAGCCTATATAATGTATAGGGTGTTGGTATTACATAGGATATTTCTTGGTTTGTAGATGCACTTCTATTAAAAGGGCAAATATTAGTTTATTACTTTTTTAATATAACTTTTATAGCATGGATCAATTGTTTTTACTTGATGACAGTAGACAACAACAAAATAGTGTAAATATAGAATAAAAGCCTATTCTGCAAATGCTGTACAAATTTGTACAAAGTTCAACAATTAAGATTCTTTGTGAATCATGAGAGAGAGAAAATTTTAAGATAGATAAATCTGAGCAAAGCCTGGATCAGGGTCATTTGGGGTCATGTGGGGTCAAGTTAGGATTTGGCATGCAGGGTCAGGGTCTAGCACACACAGATGGAGCACAACACTGAATATATTTCAAAGACTGGCAAAGCAGCCGAGCCACACCATCTGCCTCACACACATGTACACACACACACACACACACACACACACACACTTTCGTGCATCCACACATCCACATACAAAAAATATAAACCCTTTTTTAGAGGTATGTAAGAGAAGGTGTTTAAACTCCCCTCCACACACACGGTACAATACAATTCAACTAAAACGAATAAAAGCCCCCTCTGCTCTGTTTTCTTGTTATATAGATTCTGTGCCAAATGCAGGAGAGGCGTTAAAGGGTTTTTAAAAACAGATAAACTCAGCCATCTTGCAGGTGTTTCTTTTAAAAGACTCGGCCGACGAAGCCAAACTCAGCCTGGCAGAGTCTTAATGCCCCCTGACTACTGTCATTCTCAGGAGACGCATATCATTGATAACGTCTGAGCGTGTGTGAGTGTTTGTGCTGCACCTGTCGGATGGTGGGAGGCAGCGCGCGAGACTAGAGATGAGAAAAGAAACCATCTGCGTTTCTAAAGGAATGGAAGGGAAACAGAAAGAAAAAATGTGGAAGAAGATCTGGAAAATCAAGAATGCACCGAAGGACATGTTGTGTATTAGAAAGGGACTGCGTATGTGTGTGGTTTTGTTTTTGTTGTTAAATTGGTTAGATATGGGGATGTTGACATGATAAATCAAGTTATAATCAAGTTAAATTAAGTTATATTGCACACAAAAACAAGGCAATGAAATGCAGATATAGCATCTAACCAGAAGTGCATAATATATGTACAGACAAATAAAAAGAACTTGTGTTCTTAGCAGTATTCAAGATCTGCAAACAGTGTCTCTTTTTGTTATCTTCACCAGTTTGTCCTGTTTTCATTTATTGCAAATAAATGCACATAAAAAACAATATTTATAAATGCTGTCACTGGTTCACAAAATGAAAAAAGCAATGATCCTTCTACTTAACATGTACCAATAAATAGTAAATTTAGAAAAATGTCTCTTTATTTTTCAGTGGCTGTATAAGAATAATGATGTTGATACAGAAGAGTGATTAATTTGAATTTCTTTGGGTGTTGTGTACTTTCACATCTAAGTGACATAAACAAATATAAACTGCTTTGTAAAATCAATACAAATTGTCACATTCGCACATTTTGGGTTATTTGTACCTAAGAGGTTGGTCTGTAGTTATTGATACACTCACAGTTCTCTACTTGGTAACTGTTTACAATAACATTTGCAACAGGTTTGAAATGTGCTGCTTGATGCATGCAGTTAACGTAAAACATGGACTGAGACTAGAATCCAAATGATGTCATTTCCTGTTGCCACCTACCTTTTCAGCATTATAATGGAATTTGTACGAAATTCCCAAAACATGATGTAGGTTTATTTCAGCTGAGTTGCATCTTGTTTGATCCTAATTAGATATCCTCTCCCTCTATCGTTACTTAACTATGGGTGACAAGGGCACCTTGAGCTGCAGATGTTCTTGTTGATGACAGATGGTATTGGCATCATCTGTGTATGTGTGTGTGTGTGCGTGTGTGCAAGCACGCTGGCATCACGCAGGGAAAGCGGGCAGAGCCCATACCGGCTTAGCACCACCTGCATCCCCTAAATTGTAGCTCGAGAACCCTTTACCCCCTTCCGTATATACACTCTCTCTTTGTGTATGTGTGCTTGGGACTTTCGACATACCAAATACATAACAGAGCACGGAATTATCCCAAAACAGTTTTAAATTGGCCATGAAAATCGTAGAATATCAATGTCCAAAAACTAATTTACCCAAAACTGGCATTTTCAGGTAAGGTTCGTGCCTGCCTGATGGGAACAAAAGAATCTGAATTCATAGTGAATCTCGATTGCAGTGTTTGAGGTAGAATGGCGATCCAGGATGTGTAATTGATAGCAGAGAAGCTCTAATTGTCTCATTTATCTTCGTGCAGACAGCGCAGGGCTGGTGGAGCGATTACTTTAGTCTGGCCAACAGATTTAGGCAAAGTGAGCAGATGATATCCAGGCCAAAATCTCTCAACCATTTTATTTATTTCAAACTAGTTGTGGACTGATGGGTTCTGCAATTGCCAATAGCATGCATATTGGTATATACTTCCATGAACGGGACAGTTCACCCAAAACTGAAAAATTGCTCAAGCCAATGTTGTTTGATTACCAACGTTCTTCAGAATATCTATTGTGTTCTGCAGAAGAAACAAAGTCATACAGGTGTGGACGTATTTGTCTTTAACATCGTCGTACATCATTTACATCTCTTATTTCTAACACATTCGCAGCCATTCTGCTGTGCCACAACTCCTCTTACTACAGCTACTTCTGTAACAAGTACAGAAGTTTTGCACAACATCTGTGCGCCGCACTCAACAAAAGACATTTAAAAGCTTGCGGATGTCACTCGCTACAGCATTCCGAGCTTTGTGATTCTGGAATCAGTGTCCCGAATCAATTAGTGATTCTCTGGAGTCGGAATGACATTCGAAATGCACGCTCATCTGTGCCCAGTTTCGTTCTCGCTGCACGAGGAGCAAAATGGCTCCCGCGGGCGCTTCCCGCATCTCTGAGTGATGAATTCTTAAAAAGAATTCCATTTCCTCTTCCTCTTTCCCCTCGTGGACTCAAAAGCCATGTGCCGAATGCTGAAGAAAGGAAAATAATGAGCAGCTCCCCATTAAAACCTGGCATACGTTCCCATGAACCTCTTTGCCTCTTTTTTGTTCACCGCCAAGCTTAGAAATAAAAAGATATTCATCATTATTTGTTTTATAGTCGCTCTTTATGTTTTCCAGAATGTGCCTTTGTCCAAAAACCTTATCTCGCAGTCTTTGTACACAAACAGCTGCTTTTAAGCAAAACCAATCTGATGTGTAGCAACATTGTTTTCAAGATAACGTGATGTTTGCGACATACATAGCACACACAAATATTTCCTTCTCGCATTTTTCTTGCATCTCCAGTTGGTTTCCCTGAACTCATCGCAATGAATTATGGGATTGTCTTCTCCATTCGTGTTGCCTTAAAAGTTGGCCAACAAAAGCTGTTGCTGTGCCTATGATGCCTTAAAATGCTGTCTAGGTAAGCAGCTTAGCAAGTTTTGGAACGGAGCCCTTGTCTCCTGCTCTCTCAGGGTAAATGAACACAGTCATTCCGATGCCAGCAGACTCTGCCACACATGGACGCTGAGCTCCGAAACACGCACAGCGAGGCATTCGACAGGAAAATATGACATCAGGCAGAGCTACACAAGATGCTTTCGCCAAATGTCTAGCCTTAATTACACTAATGAATGCAAATAGAGTTGTTATGTGACATCACCTGCATCTCGCAGGTCTTAATCTATAATGTCCAATTAATATGTTCGCGCATCCGACAGGTCATAGGCAGAATGGAGGAGAGCGTGTGCATATGTGAGCTTTTGCCAGGGGAGAAATATTTACTGTTAGTGTAACAGAAGCTGAAGAAATATTACACTGAAAATGAAACGGCTATTAGGATTTATTTTAATAATTGTTTTTAAATACAGTTTTTCTTAATTATGTTAGTGTAAAGTATTTCGAGTGACCATTGTGACTGTGTACTGTATAGCAAGATTTTCCATATTGATTTTTTTAGAGCTGTTTCACCTGTATTGTACATTTTTCACTGCATTGTGCTGAAACTTACCAGTACAATTTTACAGTGTGTGTATATAAAGAAACTTGCCTTAAAATCTTGAGATGTTGCATGAGAAAATGTGTAATGACATTCTTGTCATTGTTTTTGAATAATGGGTCTTATATCAGACTGTTGCTGTTAAGTAAATGATCTAAAAGACATATTATTTATTGGATTGTTCACATATACTGTAAATGCATTTGGCAGGCGTTTTTACATCTTATCAATTCGCATAGAAAATATCATTACACTCTGATTGAAAATTTGACTAAAAGTGACATGAAACATGCGAAAGTGTAAAAAAGACATCCGAATCTGACTTCTTACATATTACATTTAAAACTGGCTAATATTTTTTAAAGCAAACACTTTTCAATGTAAGGGTTTTACCGCTTGTTCTAAATTGGCATGTTGTGTGTACAGATCAAAATACTCTGATAAAAGTTTAAACATATGCAACCAAATTAGACAAAGTGTTGATCTACCTTTTAATCCAGATACACATACCTACCCCGTAAGACATAAGGCACCCTCATGAGCAACCTCTTTTATTCCATATGTTGCGTAACATAGAGTTGGCCAGGTTCTTTTATGTACAGCAGCTTTGGGCACCTCAACCGTAAAGTATTGTAGGATAAAACTGAAGAACTGGAAGCCGGCGGTGCCCTGCGGCACAGACTCCCAGCGGCAATCGTGTGCCAGCCTTGCCCAGCTGCTCCCTGGCACCCGTGCCCCATCCATGTCATTGCGACCATACCATCTCTAAGTTCACCCTGGCATTTCGCACAAAAGACCCCGAGGCACATGAGAACACGGTCCCTCTCTCCGTGGTTAGACCAGTCAGGTCCAACAAATCCACCATCCAACCATGGACCGTGTTCAGACCCATGCCCGCGTTTCAAAGGCCTCGATCAGTGGCGCATTATTAAAAAGTTGCAATATGCAAAGGCCCAACTGGTGCACTCTCAGGAGATAGGCAGTTTTGGCTACATTTGGGGCGAATGCATATTAAAACTGTGCAGAATAATACGCCAGGTCTGAGTGATAAATTGTATCTGCTGCTAGTTTACATGTTATTATGCATACAAGCATAAAAGCTTTCAACGTAAGAGCTCCATTCTAATCCTCCAACAAAATTTCCCTAGTTGCCCATTACACTAATACACCATGCTGAAAATGTCATTTTGCATGGAACCGATCCCGCGTGACGCTGCTTGAATCACGCGCGCCAATTTCCTCTAATGCAGTTTTAATGGCGCGTCTCTCCCGCGTGCGATTCCGCCCTTACTTGCTTGCTCAACCTTACACAAATACTTTGTAACCCGGGTTCGCGTCGTTGTCATTGTTTACCTTTAACGAGCTTGCTGACGGTGGTTAGATTTCCCCCAAGCACTGGTTTTTGGCACTGGAGGAGCGAGAGCTCAAATGAATTCGAGCCGGCAGCGTGCAGTGTTGTCATGGCAACGGCTGCGACGATGCTGCGACGTGTGGGCCTGGAAAAACATCCGCATCTGTTGCGCAGGAAAGCGATGAATATGAATTATTGACTTCATATAGATGGTCTGCGCAGTTTGATGCGAGGACTGGGGGAGGGTGCGCGTCGTATAGGCTACTTAAAAGCGCAATGCAAATCGCAGTAAGAAGCAGTTTTGACAGACTGCCAACGATATGTAAAGCGCCCCCTTGTTTCGCCCTCAGGCGATGTTTCCGTACGGGATGAGTAAACTCGACCTTTTTTCCAGGTGCCAGAAAATCGATGAATGCAACTTTTATTTTAGGTTCACACACGTTTTTAGGGGTTGAAGTGCAGCTGTCGTGTAGGGTGATGGGAATTCCCACAGTATTGTAAGGAGCGATGAGGAGTATGGTTAGCAACAACACTTCATGTCACATGTAGAGGACTATGTGCGTACTCTTGTTAAAAGATGGTCTCATTAAAACAGCTAATTAGGTTCTTGCTTTATTGAGGATGGTTATTGAGTTCCCCGGCTGAGAGAAACTGCCTAAGGTGGTTAGCTGGTTTCCCAGCCTGGGCAATCTGGTTAGGCTGGTCTTTTTTTTATGGTTTTAAGGGTTTTGGGCATCTGTCAGCGGGTAAAACTAATCCAAATCCAAATGCCAGCTTGGATAAACTGAGAGACCAGCAAAGACCAACAAACCATCTTAAAGCTGGTTAAAACTGTTTGTGGGGAACCATCCATATTTTCCATAATCCATAAAGGTTGTAGCCTATTCTACTTGCATTTACTTCAGGCAACAGCATGTTAAAATATTTCTTTAGTCTTACAAAAATGTCATTTTATACTCTTAAAATGATTTTCCTGTAATTGGTGTTAAAGAAGTGTGGAGATGTAGGAAGACATGAAGAATTTAGAAGAAATGCGCAATTCCAGCATTATGGATGTGACATTTTGCGTTAAGGATGTGACACAAACAAGAGAATGTAATTGTTGCTACACTGAACCATCTGTTTATATTTTACTAAAGCCCTGTTTATGGGGTTTATAGATCATAAAATATCAGTCTTTCTATTTTTAAAAGGGAAATCAACTTGTGTTATGGATGTGACAAAAATGACATTGTTTTTAAGAGACTACATTGTAGGATTTCTGTGAATTAAAATGCACAAATCAAGCAATAATATCTAACAAATGGAGAAGAGATGGCTCTTCATAAAACATGTGACCTGGACAACAAAACCAGTGTTAAGGGTACATTTTTCAAAATTGAGATTTTTACATCATATGAAAGCTGAATAAATAAGCTTTCTATTGATATATGGTTTGTTAGGATAGGACAAAATTTGGCTGAGATAAAATAAACTCTGGAATACCAAACTTGAGTGGATTATTCCCAAAGAGCAGCGGCGAGTGAAGTTTGTTGGCGTGTTTCCGGCTATTTTTGTTTGCAATTTTGCAGCATCCACTCACAAAAATAAAGTTTTTATATATTTGCTGAAGAAAATGCACAAAATATATAATACCTTTATGGATGTGACAGTTGCTTTATAAACTTGAGAGACCTCACATAGGTATTTAAACCACAAAATGTTGACATCTGTGCTGTCAGTATTGTGAAAATCTTTGGTAAATCTTTGGGTTTTTTTTAATAGTAAAGTTGACATTTGCATGAAATTGCCAAGGATATCTGTGTTTTCATAGTCATTTAAACACCGTAGAGACTGACATGTTTTACCGTCACATGTTTTATTGACCATTAGTATTTAGGCTGACTTCAAATACATTTGTTAAATATTTCATTGGGTCAATTCGTGTAACATGGACCACATTTGGACAATGTACATGAAACTTGAGTGAAGGTAGAGCAGGTCTCGTTAAAAAAATTAATTACTGAAATCATTCAGTACAGCAGCGACACTTACTGGTGACACTTCGTCCTAACATGTAACAGACGCTCTTTTAAGAGTGGCATCGTCATAACAGTTTACACAAATATACCGCTGAAATATCAGACGGCACTCACAGGGACTCATGTTTAACTTATTCTGCATGACACACACATACATTACAAATCTTCCACATTTGTGTGACTATAAATTAATAGGCTAATCTATGACTGAGGAAACCGAGCGCTCATGCTCTGCTCACCTCCGTCCGTCAAACACGCACGCACACACATTAGTGCAGCCCTTAACAATAAAATAGGACATTAATATATTTTCATAAATGAAGCTTTTGTGTGTTCTGAACTTTGACATCTTCGCTACTCGTTTCGCATTTGCACTCTTCAACGACCATGACGCGTCTCTCCCGCACCTCTGTCCCGCAGCGCAGGGGCACCACAACGTAGAGCGATTTTGAGGGGCCGCAGCGGGTGCAGAGCGCGTCTCGCTGTGCACGAGACTCCCCGTTGGATGGGACGAACATAGACGTGCACTGACCAAAGCACATGTTATTGTGAACGGTTACGGTGTCACAGCCGTCCTCCGTTACGCGCTGTGAACAAACAGTTGATTTGGAAAACATGACTTATTGAAAAAACAATTTAATAAATCAAATGTATATAAGAGAAATGAAAATGTGTTGATAATGGTTACATAAACAATTAAAACAGTCATAAATACATCATAGGCTAGCCCGGCTGTCCAAGACATTTTACTATTTTAAATATTGACTGAAGTTGAAACTGCTTTTTTTTAATCACCTCGTTTTTACGATGCATGCATGCACATATTGCCCAGTTCTTGAAGTCAAAATAAAGTTCTTAAATACCTGGGTGAAGGGAACAGCGGCACAGGTCTGTTTGGACATGTCTTTATGGTTGATGCGCACGGCCTCTCTGCTTCTATCGCTTTTCTGCGTCACTCTCTGCCACATGTCGAGACCCTGTTTCTTCGCATCCCCGGTGTTGCTCGCGCTCAGGTGAGGAAGAAGGGCCGCAGGTTTGTTATGGTTTGTCAGGACAGACGGTGCGGGAAGCCCGCGGGCCAAGAAAGCAGGAAACGCGCTGCGACCCGGTGTGCTTCTTTGTGGCGCGTGATTTCCAAAAGCACCGGCTGCTCGTCTCAGAAAATGAGGGCTCAGTTTGACAACTCTGACGTTTCCCCGAATAGGTTCGTCTGGCCCATTCCCTGAAGATTCAAAATCTTTCCCAGGATGTCTGTGAAAGTTCCGTAATGCTGTGCGCGGAAAAGCGCCAACCAAAGCGCACACTGACAATAAGATAAGAAAGATCATATGAGAAGTCATTTTCACTAACAGTTAACAGTTCGTCTAACGTTGATCTTAGTTTGAACTATTCGCACAAGGTTCAAGGTCCCGTATGGACACCTTGCTGTCGTTGTGGACTTGACAGCAGAAATGACCTTTTATATTCTCCAAGGGTTTTTTTATGGCTTCTCCAATAATCCTCATCATTGCTTTATTAGAGGGGCGCATAGCTATTGTACCTGTATGATTGTTTCATGACAACAGGTGAGCTTTCGTGGGGTAGTGACAGGTGGACCTTTCAACTCATCATATGACATGGTGGGAACTAAACAGCGATGCTCTTCACAAATTCAGGCCTCAACTCAAACATGGCACTTGAAAAAATCTCTAGAAATTTCACCGTAAAATAAAAGAGTGAGTTGTGAGTGTTGTGTGTGCTTTACGAAAATAAACCATGTTTACTAAAACAATATCATGGTTACTATAGCCTACACATGTGTTGGGTGTAACTAGGTAAAAAGTCATTAGCTACTGTAATTTAATGACTTTTCCCTTGAAAAAGTAAAGTAAGAGATTTACTTCTGATGTAATTGAAATACTGTGTGGATATGACATCAAATGTAAAGTCTAACTTTCAAATGCATGCTTTAATGTATCCTCACATTTGTAATGCTTGGTTGGTTAATAAGATTTATGCCTAGTTTTATATTATTATTATTATTATTTAAATGAATTAAAAGAGCTGTTTCATATCCTTAAATCAATGAACTTACCCAGGTTGATATAGAAAGTAATAAGTAATGAAATACTTTTTGGAGAGAGTAATTCAGTACAGTAATCTAATTACACTATTGAATATATAATTACTTTTTCAGAGTAACTTACCCAACACTGAGCCTACATGGAACACAAATAAACAAATGTTATTTTGTAATAAATTCACCAATTTGCCATTAATCGTAAATTAACTCTAACGTAATAAAACTATGGTTTCCTTAAAGCAAGTATATCAGTAACATATGGCTAATGTATTTTTTGCAACAACCAAAAAAAAAAAAAAGAAAAGCTCTGTCCCAAAACAAACAAACACTTTTTGGCAGGATATTATTTAGGGTCATTTTTATTCATATTTTCTAAATATTAGAACTTTTCTCCATTCTTAATTTCTGACGACAATAAACATAGATTATGCGCAATGAACCCTTATTTATGTATTTTTAGCCAAACGCTTTTTCTCACGGCCCGTGAATTGTTTTCGAAGCACCTGCACACCTGTAGTTCAAACAGATGAAGTCTGATATAGAGCTCAGGTGATAAACATGACAAGTATCCTACATCATTACGACCTTCTTCAAGAATCTCGCAAAACTTTCCCAAGGGAACAAACAACAAGGACTGTATGGCGTATTTTTGATTTAATTGACTAAATTAAAATTTTTATTATACAAATATCTCAACATGCACACAAATGCCCCATCGTTTTTATTAAATAATAATATTTTACATTTCCTATCCTGTAGAATAAAATCCAGGAGCACACATAAACATCCAATATAGTCCACATTTTTACAGCAGCTTATTTTTCATATTTGTTTTCCATAGGATGGGGTCAGTGTCTATTTTTATCATCTCGGTTTGTTCTTGCAGGGTAAAGACTCTCCTGGTTCGAGTAAACAGTCTTTGTTGGCCTAGAAAAGACTGCGGATGATTAAAATTTCCGGCCATTTCATTCGCTGATATCTGATGGAGAGCTTCAGTCTGAAAGTCACAATGGTTTATTGTATACTGACATATTTTTCAATAATATAGCCAATTGTTGTGCAGACACACACACACTGACCATGCTGTGCCAGGCATTTGCAATGTGATTTTCTTCTCTGTAATGTCTGCTGACATCCGACTGGTCCCTCTGAGGAAAAGTCAGATGCCTGGAATAAACAAAAAACGGCAATTGAACCAGAGAAATTGCATAAAACTGACAAAAAAGTTCTACTAAATATAATTTCATGTACACTATTTACTTACTCTGCTAAACTCAGTTTGGAACCCATGCTCTTTATTACAGTTACAAACAACGCCACCAGGTGGAGACAGCAACCTACAACCAGACAGAACGGACTGTAGTTAAATGTCAGATGACAGAAATAATGGGAACAAAGAACAATATTTTATACCTTCTGATCTCAGAGCAGCAACGCATTTACATTTGTAAAAGCAGCTGACAGTTTCGCCTGCAAACAAACACTTTTTGTAGTTTCAGGTTCTAATGATATAACCCTATGTGAATGATAATGTATGTAATGTGAATTTGTGTTGTGGGTAACACTCCACTCCACTCACCTCACTGTTTCCCTGCATCCACATTGTGCTTTTTGTGAAAACCTTTTTTATATGTTGTGCATTGGTCGAGGGATGTTGCTGGTATTGTGCAAGGCAAAGCAAACACAAAGGAGGATTTAGAGAACAGAAGATGAAATATGCTGACCGCATCTCACACACGGATGAGAGAAAACACACAAACGTTTACTTAGTGTGGCACGTTTCTCACATTTCCAGCTTTTTCTCTCTCTATTACAATTATTGGATTGGGTTTATTAAATAATATTATTATAATATTCAATTATACACCATGAGAAAGCTGTTGGTGTGTTTGTGGCTGGTTTGGTAATTCCAAGAATCTCACCATAGTGACGAGACAGAACTGTGTGTTCTTAGGAATATGTTTTTCTTGTCAATACGTATGTGTATTAGTGGTGTACACTCTCCCCTCTTCCTATGAAGGCTGTTGCACATCTATCAAGTGCCCACAAACCACAGAGTGCACATTATGTTCAAGTACTTGTGTACATTTGTGTGTATGCATGTGTATCTATGTGTAGGGGGAAATGTGGTGAGGTTTACAGACACAGTTCTTGGAACTGAATCTGGGACTTGCTGAAAGGATGGTGAGTCTCTCTCATTCGGGGTCTCTGGTGTTGATAGACATCTTAGGATGAACATTAATTTGTCATCTAGTTGACCTAGTAATCTGTAATAAAGATAGATTTCGCAGGGGCTAGAACTATACGTTCCTGTCCCATCTGACAAAGGCCCTGTCCCACAGCATCAAAAGAATATCATCTGCATCAGTAGCCTATTTCTCACTTGCAACTACAGCAAACAGTTAGCAGTTACCATACGAGGACACGTTATTATAGCCAGAAATCAATAAACAAAGTACTGAATGAGTCAAAGCGACTGTTTTCAAATGAGTAAAAGCTTTCTGAGATGAGTACAGACACGGAGAGCTTCACAACCAACATCTGTGGTCTGAATATATTCTTATTTTCAACGAGAATAAATATCACACGGCTGTATTAAGAAATATCTGTTTACTTTTCTTTGTTTGGATCTTTTTTGAACCAGACATCAAAATATCAGTGAACACGGGCGAATATCCGCCACTAGACGGCGCTGCTGAGCCGAGATGCGTTTCGCTTGAAGATCGTTTCAAAAGTCCGGTTTAAATTCGTTTTAAATGATTAAACATTGGAGTATTAGAAAAATTTAGAGCGAGAAACTAAAATAAATATTGATGTCTAAAAGGCAAGAACATTTAAGTTTTGCGTAAATAAAAGATTATGAATGGCAAACTCTCATATTAATCTATATCTATATCTAGCCTACTCTAAAATCTACACTACACATGTAGAGGAAATGTATCGATCTTTCTGTTCAAAATGGTCTCTTCCCTACCAATGTTTACAATTTTAATAAACAAGCATAAGAAGCAAACAGTTCAGTTAGTTTGTTTTTGTGTAGCTACTGGAAAAGGGAATGAATGAAAAAATGACTAAATTACTACATTTGCTGACCACAAAGATCCATTGGTTCAGTCACACCAAACCAGTTACATACCTAATGGTTTACAAGAATCAGTTTGAGAATTACACACAAGCTAGTGTGTGTGGTGTTGATGTTTTAGCAAACATTAGTGAGGAAGAACCCCAAGTAAAGTAGAAATGTGAACAGTGCGGCAGCCTAATGCAATAATTCAGCTAAACATGAAAAATATAACATTAACCTATATATACTGTTTCCATTGAACACGGACCATTTTGAAGAATCCTTACTTTTCAAGCAAAAAACTCACAAACAAAATAAAAAATAACATGATTAAAACTTGAGGATGAACTTCTGAAGATATTTTGTATAAATTTTACCTGTGTGACTACGTCTGTAAACTTGTGTATGTGTTCGTTTCTGTGTTTGTGTGAATGTGGGTGTGTCAGTGGACCTGAGCATTACACACTCTCTCCACTCGTGTGTTTAACTGTCGTCCAGCCCCAGCAGACTAGACAGTCTGCAAGGAGTCTAGTCGAAACGACACCTGTTTGTCCGCAAACAACCTGTACCCGGACTGAACCTTTGTGTACCCGTCTGTCCGGCTGCAATTACTTCAAAAAAAAAAAAAACATCAGCTTCCATTTCAGACGCTCGGCTCCCACACACACATCTTTCAACTTGCCTCCCTCTCTCTGTTATTGATAAGCTCGAGTCTCATTTTTACAGTCTGATTATGAGGCCGCTCTTATCGGTACGGTAGAGTACTGTAGACAGACTGTAACTGCTGTCTGATCTGCTCAGACACAACAAGCCATTAGAAGTCTGACTTTACACGCAGCAGTGCAGAATTCTCCAGCGGGGTGTAGCTGGTCTAACACTTTGATGTTGTGTAAATCTGTGTGGTACTGTGGGGTCTGTCACTATCAGCAGTTTAGTCAGACACAAATATATATGGGGAAATGGGGATTAACAGTGGTCCAAATGTAACTGTGTGGTTATTTAACTAGACTTCTTTAGGAATTTAAATTCACAAAAGAAACGTATTGCATGTTTTAAAGTTATGTTTGAAAGATGAATGTATATGTTTTTATGAAAGATTGTATAGACGGTTTCAACATAAACAAACGTTACGTTGCGCATGCACGCTTTTGTGGCCCGGTACACATCTGGGCATCCGTGAACATGTTACCTTGAAAACGTTTTTACCAAAGGTTTTTACTATACTAATAGCATATATGTCAACGTCTTTAAAGCATTTGTTTTATTTTCAGTACCAGTGCCATTTTTAGGATTGTCACATCAATAACGGTACATATTCCTCATGAATGGACACTGAAAATTAAAATAAAGTCACTATTTAATGTTCTATAAAGAGACATCACTTCTCCATTTGTTGGGTATTATTGCTTCAGGTTTGTGCATTTTAATTCACAATTCAAATTTGTCACATCCATAACGCACATTTATTTCCCGTTTCTTGCGCATAGACAGATATTTTTCTGATTTTTACATTCTATCCACAAGGGTTTAGTAAAATATAAACAGGTGTTTCAAATATATTCTCTTAGCATTTTTATGTATCATCCATAATGCAGGAATTGCCCATCCGCAAAGAATAGAGCAGATTATTTCTGATAACAAGTAAAAGAAATAACAAGTAAATGACATTAGCTAGCAAGTTAAAAGTATGTCTAGTAAGTATTATTTTGGGTTATCGGTAGAAGAAGCGTTACTTGGCTAAACTTAAATGTGACAAAGTTAGATGACACGTTTAACAAATGGTTTATTTCATAAAATGAATATACAATAAAATTCAACAAACTGTTTATTTAATGCAATCATTATATAATATTTTTTAAATTAAATTATTATTAATATAAATAAAATAAAATATAAATGGTTATATTATCTGCCACTAGCCAGACCGATCAACAAACACAGACCGGAAGTTAGGGCCAGGCCAGGCTTGTGTTATGTGGAGCCTAGTTTGCTTGAATAGTAAATAAAAATAATAACATTGACAGGTAAAACACTTAAATCTATTAGAATTATCTGAAGCTGCGTATTACAAAAAAACTGTATTTTTTTATTGTGCAATATCTAGAAGGCTGATGTTTTGAAGAAGTAGTATATGTGGCATTGACGTGGGTGTGGGTGCCTGTTTTAGGAACAAAGGGCATCTATCTTTAAATGTTCCTCACAGATTCCTCTTTTCTTTTCTCTGTTACAGTTCCACAGATGTGTTTCCTTCCTGAAAATAAAAGCAGTACTTCTCGCTCTCTCTTCCAAATTCGATGTATGGAGGAGGCAGAATTGCGTAAAATTATCAGTAAAACGCAGTTTTGCGGTAAGGTACTGTGACATTGACTCCCTCAGGATGCCTTGACCCCTTTACCATAATCCTGTTTCCCAAACAAAAACTACAGGAAACCTGCTGGGTTTCATTCTGCTGATGGTGAACTGTGAAACACTGACTTGTAACATTAGTACAAATACGTCACAAAACCTTTTTTAAAAAGTCGCACGACAGATATTTGCTTATTTTTACAAGACCTTAAAGCAACTACTTCAGATTTTGAAAAGTAAAGTGAACAGGTCACAAAAGATGAAGTTTTTCATCTGTTATCTATTATCATGCTGGCCCTGCTCTTTATATGACAGCTGGCTGAAAAAGAACAGCTGCGTTTGTAAGTTGTTTCGTGCTTGAAGGTATTTAGCAAAAACCAAAGAATGTCTCTTTTGTTTGTGTTTTCTGTATGTTATTGTTTGTTAAACAATCGTTTACTCAAATTCATTTCAAACAGGACTGAGTCAGTACGCGGCTTAGCTGCTCCGCAATTGTTATTGGTGCCCAAAAGGTTTAATTATAAACAAATAACTGTCTGCTCATAACCTATTATTTACTGACAGCTTACAGTCAACATTCAAAACCTAAACAATGTGGTTGTACAAACATACAGTATAAACTATAAATACATTTCCAGTTTGGGCTAGGGCTTGGCGATTTTCATGAATAGGATTTTTAAGATATTTGTGCTGAAGACATAAAATTACAGAATGTGATGAACATCAAATATTGTTGAAAATGAAGATTAATGTGCAAAAAACAGCAATGCAATTTTACTTTCCCTTTACATGCAAACTACCAAAATCTATTATGGAGGTGGTTTGATTTTCAGAAAACAGACACTAAGAAAATGCCATCATTTGCAAGGTATGCAAAAAGTCAAATATGATCTCTTCTATCAGCTCAAGTAAACATTTGGAAACGTATTGAGATATCAAATGTAATGTATAATTCCCTGTCCTAGTTTAGGCACACTTTAGATTCAATACAACCTCATCTGGCTAATTCATATGAATTTGTACGATGTAAAACATACAAAATGTATGAAGCCCCGACCCCAAACCTAACATCACTGGACAAAAGCGAGGTCATACTGCAATGTATGATTTTTTTAAACAAAACTATAATAAACTGGAATAAAAGAATATCTGAATGTGCAACCAACTGTACTTTGTAAGAAACTTAATATAGGATAGTTTTATTTGCTTAACAGAAATAAACATTATTGTAAATACTATTTCTTTTATTCAATAAAAAAATATTAATAGAAAGTCCTATAATAAGTGTTTACTACGTATATAAAATTGGTCACTATACAATTCTCAAAAGTCCACGTGTTAGTTCGCGGTTCACTGTTTTTCTATAATGTGGAAAAGTAATAATAAAGAATGAGTAGGTGTACTGTCAAACTTTCAACTGTTAGTGTACATAAACATGATGACACAAGTTGTCTGGAACTGTGCCAGAATGCCCACGTATTACCGTACATGACACACGGCCGTAAGATTAGATCAGTGTGTGTGTGTGTGTGTGTGTGTGTGTGTGTGTGTGTGTGTGTGTGAGAGAAAACAGACAGCTAAAAACAACCATTCCTAGACATGAGGTCATCAGGGCTTTCGAACCAGATTGGCAAGAGCAATAAATTTTGAACCATTGGTTGATTCATGTTTGTGTGCCGCTGCATGTTCTCGCTATCTCCACCTGCAAAACATTTTCACCCTCGGGCCGTTTCCAGCACTGCGAGCTTTCGGAGTGTGTGAGCTCAATCTGAGTGATAAAAACATGGAACATTATGGAGTTCTTCCATCCAACCACATACAGTGGAGAAATAAAGTTGGAGTAGATGCAGAGGGAATTCAATAAGAGTTAAAAAACAAATAAAATAGCTTTTTGCATTTGTAACATGTTTACTATTAAAACAGGAAGTAGGGACATATGACTCATCACCTACTTTTAATAATTAATAATCTTTACTTAACTAAGCTTTTAACTGTGATTTAGTACTTGCTACTACTGATGACTGACAGGTGGGATGGGGGAAGGACTTTTTTGATCTAAAGAAGATTTTATTGGATAAAAATGTGCATAATCCCCTGTGAGATTAGTCATCAATCAGTTTAAAAATAATTTCCCCAAAGACAGTGTTTAATGCATAGTCTAAACCTAAAACCAGTCTTAAGCGTCATCATCTGAAAGCGGAATAAATAAGCTTTCTATTAATATATGGTTGACTATTTAAAACTCTTGATTCTGAGGGTGCAAAAAAATCGAAACATTGAAAAAATCATCTTTAAAGTTGTTCATCAGAGGCCGCTGCTAACAAGAAACAGGTTTGTTTTAATGCTCTCTATTGGCTTACCGCTGTAATGACGTTGTGGAGATTAGATGAAGCTGAAAGCTGAAATTCTAAGCTTTACATAGATACCAAACTTGAGTGGGTAATTCCCAAAGAGCTGCAGCAGCAAAGTTTATAGACGTGTTTCCGGCCATTTTTGTTTGTGATTTTGCTGCATCCACTCACAAAAATAAAGTTCTGATATATTTACGGTAGACAATATCTTCATGGAACATGATCTTTACTTAATATCCTAATGATATTTGGCATAAAAGAAAAAACTATAATTTTGATGCATACAATGTATTTTTGGCTATTACTGCAAATGTTCTCGTGCTACTGAACCTACTAGACTATATACAATTGATTTTAAAGAAAGCATATAAATAAGCAAGGATTAAATGAACATGATCCTACAAGCCTCAGTTTATTGAATATGGGTCAGTTAGGATGTGGCACCATGAGGAATCATATCATCATCTTCCAAAATATGGCTTGACCATGAATTTTGCATGCAATGTTTGTTAAGACAAAGTATCAGTACAGAAGGGACTGATTAAGGGCATCCAATGTTTTGTATGTGCTCTACAAGACTCAAATCAGATTAAAATAAAAAAATAACGGCAGACATAAGATATTAAGTAATGTAAGCCATAAAGACAGCAGGCAAAAAAATGCAGGCTAAGGAGGATATTTGCACTTTTATCTATTATTTTTCTAATATGAGTTGCTATGCTGTTCCACCATTCACGTGCAAATGGCAAATAGACGATTATTTCTAACATTTAGACTAAAAGTTAATAAACAACAAACTACCTGTGACAGGAAAAGGATAAGCAAGGGACCTTGATGCACACTTCTCCAACATTTACAGTTCCTGCAAAATCACAAAACAATGCGTGATCAGATGTTCTCGCTCCTGATATACATTCACTGACATACAGTTCTTTATGCTTACCTAATCATAACTTAAAAGTATTTTAAAAGTTAATAAAATAGTTAATAAATACTTGATACAAAAAATATGTGTACATGATGTTATCCAAAACATACAGAATGAGAATAACAATAAAGTATTATATCTACAAACCCATTTCCTAAAGACTTCCATAGCACTGTCCTCTAAAAGGATTTAATCTTCTGTGAAACACCACCAGAGAAGAAACGGTGCAGGATGCTTCCTAGTCATCCAGCTCTGAGGCTTGAGGCCCTGAAGGCCTTTACTGCAGCTGGGTAAGCGTAGGGTCAGTGTCCCCCGGTCCCATGTGTCCAGAGAGGTGTGGTGATGTGAACTGACAGCAATGGTCGTCCGCTGAGCCCAAGCATCCTCCTCACACACAAGCTTTAAACATGCCGACGGACGTCCCTGGAGCATCATTGCATGACTTCGCAACAAAGACCTCAGGAGGTAATGCCGCTCCACCTTAAAATCTAAAAGGGTATTCTGTACCAAAATGAGCACAGCTGATTTACAACCATACTTACACAAAACAGTTGGTACCCTTACAGCTCATTGAATCAATGCTTCAATTATATTAAAACTCTTTGGTCATTTTTGAACGCGATGCTACTGGTCTAATTGGATTCAATGATCTAAGCTAAGCTATGCTAAAAGTGCTAACGCCAGACCCGGAAAACTCAACTTATCAACTCTGGGGGAGTTGGAGAATGAGCTTATTTCCAAAAATAGTGGAGTGTTCCTTTAAGGCTGGTTTTGTTGTCTATAGGGTCACAAATAATTTCTCAATGTATTAAGGGTAAACAGAATAGTTTTGTGACATACATGGTCAGTAAAACTTAATGATGCTCTAAAGAATCAAGACAATTCTGGGAATGACTAATGTTTTGGAAACTCTGTTTTAAGTATAGAATTTGTTTAAAAATGCTATTTTCACAACATTCCCAATTCTGGTATTTCTAATAGAACCAGTCAAACAGCAGAGACACAATCTGACAACATCACACCTACATTGCCAACAAACCTGCCAGACACACCCAAGCACCCATATTTCCTGCTTAATAAACACAGACAAGTTTGCTGTAAGAATTCAGAGTGGCACAATATCCTGTTAAGATTAATCATCACTTAAACTAGAACAGAGAGAGAGAGAGAGAGAGAGAGAGAGAGAGAGAGAGAGAGAGAGAGAGAGAGATGCATTGCAATGAGCTAATTGAATATCTATGCAAGAATAATTGGCCAATTAGAATTGAGTATTCCAGAGCTCTGCGTAATAAAATGTGTAATTTATAAATTTGACATTTGTGTTTTTGAATCAAAACATGGTCAAAATTTGCTAGTACTATAGTTAATACTACAAAATATTGTTGTGTACAATACTGTAACATACTACAGTTTACTATAGTAAATACAAAATGTTTCATCTAGATCCGTGTATTTAGGAAATTTTGCTTTATTTTGTAGATTTGAATTATGAACATGGCACAGCATCGTGATACTACTTGGTATTGTCTTACTTCTCTGGTATAGTATCGTAAGATATATGTTATCTTGACAACCCTAATATATTTATAAACTTCATTTGATGCTGATGTAGCCTTACATTACAGTATCCAGGAAGCAGACTGCAAAGAAATTCAGAATTTACATACATTGGACTACACCTCAAAACTATGGGCGTGTTCAATACAATTTTTCTTTTCTGTAGATGTGCTGAAATGGTTTAAAATACACTGTAATTATGCTTGCGCGTGCATGTGTTGTGTGTGCATATGTGACATGAGAGCGGGTGTGTGTCTTTGTCTCTCTCGCTGGGTAAAGTGACATTAGCACTGAATCAGCAGTTGTTTGTGAGTTAGTATGAGCTGTCTAGTACCATCACTGTCATTATCTATATATGTACTGTCTACAGTATCTGTCACTTTCCTTTTCTTCACTGCTCTCTCTCTTCACACCCAGTAACTGGATGTACATTTGAATGTACTGCTAAACTCAATACTTCAGATAGACGAGTGTATAGAAAAATGTATGTAAATATGTATAAAGAAAAATATATCTGTCTTGACAAAATGAAGCAATTTAACTTTTCATGAATAGTTCCTATGCAGTTAAGCCATAGAGGTGTGCAAAAATGATAATTTAGTTTTTAACAGAGTCATTCTGAAACCATCTTGCATTCCCTATTCACACTTTAATGAAAATCATTAAAATAAAAGTTACAAATTAAACAATTTAGCTCCATTACTTAGTTATTTGTAGGTGTGGCATGAAGCAAAGATTAATGAGGAAAAAATGCAAACCCGACCGTCAGAGATTAAGCATTAAGTGTTTAATTGCGGAAGAATTAGAAAACCGATTGTTCCTGCAGTGGTCATGAGTATCTGTTGTTGCTGGCATGGAATCACGGCTGCTCTTTTAACCAAACCCATTACAACACTTGACTTTGTCTACAGATCAGATCGCCTGTGATTTGAATCTGACATGTGACCTGGCAAATCATGACAATCTGACAATACATGTAAGAAACAAGATCAATCACAATTTAGCCTGCAAATATTATAGGAGGATATTATACTCATAAAATGACATATACTGTAACATTATACTAAAATGTAAGATTAAAATAAAACAACGGAATATATTAATAGTAAAATATTATATTAATATTAAAACAATAATCATTGCTTATAAATAAGTCATTTGTATGTGTTTTTTAATATTATTTAATGTTAATGTTATTATATGTTCTTTTTCTTTCTCTTTTATTTATTGTATGCTTGTTTAATCTGTTTTTTTTCCATACAGCTGCTGCTTTGATATGATGATGATGAAATTGTAAAAAGCACTATAGAAATAAACTTGATTTGAAAAAATGTATCCACAAAATAAATATTAAATGAAATCTTTCCTTCTTAAATGCTTTGTGCTGTTTCTAACCGGAGTGTTTAAGAAATATCAATATAGTGTCACCTTGTACTGTAACAAATGAGATGCTCTGGAAATTTTCAATCTAGTTAATATTTCTCTGTAATTATAGGATCAATACAGCTTCATGCCACGGCGAGATGTCAAGAAGTGTTTGTTCGTGTGTCTGTAAGATTAAAGGATGAAGGGTCATTGTCTTGTCAGTAATAGGGTGTGTTATTTTATAACTCCTGAGTCAGTAGAATGATGACCTCAATATGACTCTACTACACACACATACACTTTCATTACAAATAAACATCCATTTGCACTTTTCTATATTAGAAATTTATATTAATAGAGGCATTCTTACCGTTTAGAAATATGGTGTGTCATCCATTTGTCAGATACTGAATACATTTTTTGAAATAGTTGAGATATCATTATTTCTCAACCGTTCTGTTAGATCACACTGTTGACTGTTTATCATCACAGGAGATTTTTTATGCAATCTCTGTTTTTAAACTGTTGGGACTGTTCATAACAAACTTTAAAGGGATAGTTCACCCAAAAATGACAATTCTGTCATCATTTACTCATCTCCAGGTTGCTATAAACCTGTATAAATGTCTTTGTTCTGCTAAACACAAAGGAAGATATTTTGAAGAATGTCAGTAAATAAACAATGTTACTATATGATCTATATAACATATAATCTGACTGGATAAGATGCTCCAACAGTGCAGATATAGACGGTTTCAAAGCAACAACATAAACAAACGTTATTGTTGCGCATGCATGCTTTTGTGGCCCAAACTTTACTTCCAGTACACATCCATAAAGAATAGAGTCCCTGCAGATTATTTCTGATAACAAGTAAAAGAAATAACAAGTAAATGACATTAGCTAGCAAGTTAAAAGTATGTCTAGTCAGTATTATTTTGGGTTACCAGAAACACCATTACTTGGCTAAACTCAAATGTGACAAAATGACAGGACCCATTAAACAAATTGTTTATTTAATACAATTATTATACAATAAAATATGAATATAAATCAAATAAAATATAGTTAGACCGAACTTCAGGTCAGGAGCGCGAGTCCGATGAAACCGTCTGTGACCAGCACTGCACTGGGATGCTTAACTGTTTCTCATCACTCTACCACGATAACACCTGAAACGATACTACAAATAATCACACACAATCACTCTCTCTCCGTCACGCACATCCTGCCTCCTTGTTATCCCTGTACGTGACGTTTTTAACACTTTTAACCAGCTCCGGTCAGAAACACAGGTGTCAGTGGAAACGCAGGTGCGTCGCTCGGCTGTGAGGCCTAGACACACAATGGCACACAGGCTCGAGTGGAGGGAGGGCAGAGAGCCACACCAGAATTCCATCGTCTGGGTGTCCTTCAAACGCACACAGGGAGTGTGCAAGACACACAGAGATAAATAAAGAGATTGATACATCACACTGATAAATCATTACGTGTAAATCCTCCCAAATGATCACCGCACGCAGAGATAAACAAAAATGCTGCATTGTTAATGCCACTTAAGTGCCGAAAGACACATGGGCGGTCTGTCACATTCTTCGCGTACGGCATGGTTTAAATCAACGGAATAAAACATGATTCAACTCAAGTGTTTCAACAATAGCTTTTTTAAGTTAACTCCATTAAACTTTTAATTTAAATATATATATTAAATATATAATATATGGTTTGATAGCTCACCCCAAAATTACAATACTTTTCACACACAATTACTTGTCCTCATATCATTGCAATCTTAACTTTCTCTACATTAAACAGACTTTGTCTGAGAAAATGTTTTTTATCTCTATACGCTATTCTTTATTGTTTTATCTTGCGGTGTCCTTGGAGAACGCAGCCGGTAATTTCCACCCTTAGGGCACCTTGAGGTGGAATGGAAACGTGTTTATTTTTGCTCACTCCGTAATGTCTCACCCGTGTTCGTTCATGTCCTGAACTTGTTCCCCTCCTCCCTCGGGTGTGTGCGTGGGTGCTACTCTTCAGCGATCCCACCCACACCACACTGTTTATCTGACCAAAATAGCCACTCTAGACTGGAAAAACCCCCATCCAAGACACAACGCAACAGTTTTTCGGTGAATGGGAGAAATCTTCATACATGCCACTGTCTGGTCCTACAGGAGGTGAGATTTGAGAAATCCAAACATTTAGACAGGCAACTTGAGGTCATGACCACGATCCAGAGTTCACCAAGACCACTTGGAAATATTCTGGCGGGACATTTCAGTAGTGGTGTTTGCTAAGGGAAGCATCACTAATACTGCTTTTACTCAACGCCCTAATGCCAAGTATTAAAATGATTTAAAAAAATGTCATCATTGTCATCATTTATTCATCCGTATGTCTGTCATTCAAAACCCATATTCATGACTCTTTCTTCTGTGGAAGTCAGTGGGGGGCAATATTGCTTGGTTACCAACGTTCTTCAAAATATCCTCTTTTGTGTTCTGCAGAAGAAACAGGTTTGGAATGAAATGAGGGTGAATAAATAAATAAAGGGGCGAACTATCCCTTACAGACATTATTGGGCTTTATAATTTTCAACCTGGCAGATGCTAAAACAGGTAACTTGCATTAAAAAAGAAATCCACCCATGGGCATGAACTTTATAATCCGCCAACTAATCAAGCACATAGCAAAAGCTATCATGACATCCACAACAACACAATAGAAATAGATTTTGCACATGGAAGCATCACTCACATTGTCTTTAGAAAATGACCAAATCTAGATAGCTTTGTCATCGAGATAATCCAGCATGAGCTGTACAGTGCAACTATTATTGATCATACCATCGAAAAGAAAAAGGAGTCGCCTGCTAAGGAGAAGAAGATTATTGTCTATAATTATAATCTGTTATCATCACCATGCTGCCTCAATGATGTCATCACTGGATAAATATTCTCATGATTTCTTAAAATAACAATCTTACATTAAAAGCAACTATTTCATCTTGTAAATAAGTGGTGCTTTGAGAAAAGCAATGATTATTGATTCGTATATCACTTCTAGGTTCAACCTTGATATCTGACTGATGTGTGACTTCTGTCTAGCACTGCAGTCATGTCTATAATGTGTCTTGTGTTTGATTTAGACCTATATAGTGCTGCTATCCCACTGAAACCTTGTATCTTCGTATTTATTTATATTTTGCCATAAATGAATTATTATTAGTCACCTTAATGTTTGCCACTGGATTTTGCAAGTATCTAACCAATAAAAAGTATTAAAAAGGGCTTGTCAACTTCCAAAATTGATATTAATGTGAATTTATTATCAAATAAATGTGGGCCAGCTGTGTCCGATGAAAACGTCTATAACTGGCTTCTTGTGTCGCTATGTGGTGCCTAGGGTCATCATCAGAAAAAGCCCATCTTATTCTGATGCACTCTTGGGTAACATTTACTTTGCATAAAAGTCCCATAACACACAAACCATAATGAAAGAACGCAGTCCCTGCACCCAATCTAACTCTCCATGGGTCCCTGTGATAATTAGACAAGGACCCGCACGCACCCAGAGGCAGTCTACACACTTATACAAACATCTACCAAACTGGCTAACCCAGCTGTGCTCTTCATAAGAGGAAAAAAACCGAAATAAAAACACGCCCCACTTCCCGTCAAAACCATCGAGACAGGGGTGGGGGGTTGCGAAAACGTCTGAGTCACGACATCGGCAATTCAAGACGCGCTCTCATCTGAATCGCAGCTCATGCCAAGCCTTAATAGCTTTCATTTCCACGCATGTGAACCTGATCTTTAAAAAAAAATAAGATGAAAAGAAGCTTATTATGGCACGTTTCACACATCTCTGTCCATCTTATGCATGACATCTTTTACTGTATGCATATTAAAATGAATAACGCAAGACACTTTATTCAAATTATACAGTGACCATAGTTCTGGGTTTAAATAAAAAATATGTAAAATCATGCAATTATACATAAATGTATGTTTGTAAAATCTCATTTTAGTTCATCTTTTCAAAGGTAAAAACAGTGAAACGCATGGATTTGGTTGTGCTATGTCTAGCTGTTCTGAATGCGTTCTGTGTGAAGAGCTCTGAAGTGAAGTAAACATCCTGTTTCATTTACTACAGGCTGTGAGAGGTGACAGCTAAATATAAAGTACAAGGCAACTGGTGGAAAGAAACCGTTTTCACGTCCTTAGTTTGGGAAAAATAAGATCTACTGCAATTTTCCACCACAGGCTTTCCAGAGACTAAAATTGCAAGTCCTGACAAGACAATAGCATTCAACTGGTTAAAAGTAATTACAAGGGTTAACTAAACGATGGAAGAAATGACCATTTTAGAAGTTGTAAACAGCGCCCAGCATGCTGTAAGAGTCGTGTACCCTTCATCAGTGAGGTGGTGGTAACACGCAGACTGATCTAGTGAAAAGTCAGAGGTTTCTCTCTGTCATTCTGGATTAGACATGTTGCCAAGCTTTGTCAGATCCTGTAGGCATGTTGTTGGTCATCAACACAGAACGACTGTGCTCACAACAATTGCTCATTGTCATTGTCAGTTCGCCTTACAGTCTCAAGGATAACTAATGCAGAGATGAGTCGTCTTTTACTTGACAGTGTGTGTAAATGCAGCGCGCTGATGTAAGTTCCAAAGCTTTTTGTTGCTGAAATACAAAAAACAACTGCTTTTACCCATTTCTGTGTCTACCACTGCCAACACACACAAAAATAAATATATAAACACACACATACACACACACACACGGGTCATGTCGCCGTCATGTCATGGTGAGAATTTTACGTTGACTTCTATTGTTTATATGCCGAGCTAATGATATTTTCTATTCCTTACTCCTTTTATTGTATATTTTACTGTCCTTTAGGGACATTTGAAACCTCTTTCACACACACACACACACACACACACACACACACACACACACACACACACACACACACACACACACACACACACACACACAGTTACAACTTAACCCTCATGTCTTTGCGACCCTACAAAAGAAAAAAGAAGTCAATCTCAGACCATGAAGGTTAAACCCCCTGTGAGATGCATACAAACCCAAAAAACCTTTTAAAGTTCCCACATGCTTTCAATCCACCATGACCTTTCCAGACAATATCAGATATTCCATCTTTTCTCCCCAAAGCCCTCAACTAAATGTCCAGACTCCACTGGCTGGAGTAAACATGCATGTTGTTCACAGATTTTGCACTCTAAACTGTCTTGGCAGATCTCCCCGATGGTTTGATTGAAGAAAACTTACACCTCGGCATCCAATCAGGCTTTGGTTTTCTTCTGCACATTTTTCCAACGCCAACACATTCCCGTGAGTCACAGAGACACGTTTTTTTATTTGACACCCTGATGTTCAGACTTCTCAGCTTCATGAGGATCTTTCAGCGATTAAAAGGGTCTACAGCTGGTGATGAGTCACTGCATAGGACACATGTGATCGTTTTTGAGATTGAACACATATTTTAGAGTTGCTTCATAAAAAGCGGAGTGAATTGTTGAAGAGATTTTTAGAGAAAAACTGTAACCAGGGAAATGCAGATGAGTAGAAAGGAAAAATTATGGAGATAACAGAGCGAGATGATGACTTCTTTAAACTTTGTCATACACTGTAAAAAGATCTTGTTATAATGTTAGGTGAGGATGCCAGAAAAACACATGTGACACTTCTAAATATGGTGGAATGGTTGATGACTTTACTGGTGTGTTATTTTTTAAATGACACATTTATATCGCCTACTATTCATTAATTCATTAGGTCAAAATTACAAATTTAGTAAAGATGACTTCTAGACTATAGTCTAGCTAAGACTTTTTCCAATCCCCAGCCTAGTTATGACATTTTCTAGACTCTAGCGCAGACATTTTCCAAATCCTAGCATAGCTACAGCCACTTTTGCAAAAAATGAAGTCTTCCCTTGGGCCATTTACCGGCATTAGGACCTCTGAAGTGACGTAAGCCGGCATTTAAGAAACTTTTAAATAACTAATAGTTTTTGTTCTCTGTCGAGGGTTTATTGATACCTGAGATGTAATGAAGACATATAAGTTGCACAAAAAGAAGGACTAAGAGATGAAATCTTCTACATATCACAAAGATGGAGAAACAAAACCACAATGCTCAAAGACAGACATCAGGTAAATGCAGCTAACATTAGCTTTCAGTATGTTTCTGTGATAAGCATTCGGTCAGGTTCCAGATTTTTTTAACCTGGTAAAGACTCTTTCTAGGCCGAGACATTTTCTGTCTCTGCACATCTATCATTATTTATTAAACTCTCACAACAGCTATTTTCTTGCCTAATGTCTCACTTCAGATTTTCTCTATCTTTCTCAGAAACACACACGTGTACACACAGGTCTTAACCCCTAAATATAACAAGTGCACTGCAAGCGCACACACACACAGTCTGAGCAGTCCGGCCCAGGGGAACGCCAGTGAGTCAGTGCGACTCACATACATTTGCAGACTGAAATAGGAGATTGTTTCTTTTACATCCTTGAATATTCAGACAGCCTTTGAACTGGTGAACAGACTTAATAAACCAAAACAACACGTTAAAAAAATAAGTTGTCTGACTCCACTGGGAAACCCCAAAATTGCTTAGACCAAATCCTGTGACACGGTCCATAGCCTTTCTAACAATACTGGCAGAAGTCTAAAATATGAACAAGGGAAACTCTACAGGGGGGAACCCAGCTCATGCCCTCCACCCACGTCCACACCTGGGGGGATTGAAGGGAATTCAGGGAGGTTTGAGTTGATCGTGGTATGGGACTTCCAAGCTCGAACGTTCACGCAGGCAGAGTTTTGCAGCTCTCCCCCTTTAGATAAGCTTGGCTAACCATGCACCTACAGTTAGACGCTGTTCTAAGATCAGCTTAACCATACAAGTTTGCCACAACAGAAAGACCACTTGACTGGAGCCAGTTGTGTTGTAAAATCTAATGAGTACTGATCACGATGAGGTCATTGCTTGTTGCTCATGCCACTTCTACTGTTGTTAAAATCAGACAGCTCATAAAGTTGTTTCCAGGGGTGATCATGCAAAACAAACAATCCCAAGGGAAACATTTACGCCACTCGCTCACATTTCATGCTTGTGAATTGTGATGATTTCCCCCCCTTCGGGTAATATATGATCAGATTAAAAAAGTTTTGGAAAAGTGCTTGAAAGCTACACAGGGTTGTCTGTAACGGGAATAAAAACACAGCAGAATGCTTATCACTTTTAACACCCACAAGATGAGATGATAAATAAACTTGCATAGCCTGAATTTTGACCATTACCATAAAGTCTAACCCACATTGCGGCTTATTCTGATAAAAAACTGCATAGACACGAGAATTTGTGGCTGATGTCTAATTCAAATAACTGCAGACAAGTGCCAGTACATAGAAAACACACTAAAAATACCACAAATGATCTTGTTATCATTTTAAAAACATAGTTCAAGAAAACATCATTGGTCCCCGTTGACTTCCATTGTATGGACACAAAACCTTCTATTGTTTTGAGACATTTCTCAAAATATCTTCTTTTGTGTTCCTCAGAAGAAAGAAAGTCAGGTTTGAGGGTGAATATGATGACAGAATTATTAAGTTAGTTGTCTCTTTAACCTCAAATAAAACTTTGAATATCTCTCAAAGATTTAATGGCACTGACTTTAGCAAATGTAGTGATTTGTTCTTCACAATAGCACTCCCTGTGTTGGCCTGGTAGCGGTGAGCAGTGACCTTTAAGGTCAAGTCTAATAAAAAACAAACCACATGAATAAAAAGATAATAAAAGCAGCATGAGAGGAAAGAAAAAGAAAAGATGGAGGACACCATTTCGTTGTCAGGTCCCTACAGCTGGTGCTTCTGAACGTGTGCGTCAGAGAACATATTTCCAGACACGAGTGGACATGCGTACACGCCCCCATCCAACCACACATCTCTGCTTTGGCAGGAGGTAGAGGGGGAATATGTGGGCCTTAAAATGAGTGCACAGAACCTGCTATCTTCCTTTTGTTTTCTTCACTGTATTACATAACAGTCCTCAAGATCAACTCAACAGAGCTTCTGCTGATTTATACAGCAACATGGAGGCATAGACAATACTTTCAATTTTCTATTTACTTCTTTTATTATTTTCTCTAATCAAAACTTTTTTTTCAAATAGAGTAAATAATTGCAGTCCAGTCAAATAATGAGTCAAGAAAAGGTGTTAAACATTACAGCTGATAATACTTTTGTCAAACCAAGCCCAGCACATTATGGGATACTGACTTGTGTACTATACTACTTGTTATCATGCATACAGAAAATATGCATCCTATGCACTACAGTATTTGTTTGTTAATATAATTGCCTCTATTTCCCTCAACTTAAATTTCGAAAACTTCTTAAGAGATCTAACTTGGAGGCTAAAGGATGCAAAATACTTCTGGCCTTCACCACCCACAAAACAGAAGTGAAACACAGTAGCCTTTACAGAGAGGAAACTGTTACGACTATTCCTGCACAGTCCACAGAGCAATTCTGTTCCACAAATGACACAAAAGCAATATCAGACTCAACAAACAATAGTGACACTTAAATCCGGGCAGTGCTGAGTGAGTCTGAATCAGGTCAAGATTCTTATCAAGAGATCTAAGGAAATGGTTGATTGTTTTGAGGTAAAAAGCGCTCGCGTGGGTTCTGAACGTCGAAGAAATGAGACGTGCAAAGAGTGTGTTTGAGCGGAGTACGTTTGGATTCATATTGGTTTTAAGACAACAAGTGCAAGGTAAACCACATCTCTTGAACCGAACGGGGAAACAAATTCCTGGAAACCATGAATGGAAATATAATGAAGTGTCATAATGATAAAAGAAAAGTGGATTTTGTCTTTTAAGAGGAGCCACTTCAGTACAGGATAGGTTACATTGTTCCCAAGCAACACACGGTTAAAGAGAATTCCAAGTAAAACACAAAAACAAAGCTCATTGTTTTAATTAACAATGGCTTTTTTCCCTCTTTTCTTAGAAGAAAACATGCTCATTAAAACGCAGCACACAAAAGTGAAGAGCTGTGTGACCCACCCCTGGATCCTTATAACTTCGCTGGAGAAGGAAGCTGTCTGATTCATAGATTGCCTCACTCATCTCTCAATCTCTGTTGACGTCAATAACCACAAAAAAAAACTCTCACCTGTTGAAACATTAAGCCAAATATGCCAAATTCACACATCTGCTTTGCAACTATAGGACGCTTTGAAATCTGAGGTCTTTTCTGCAAACATACCTCATAACACATGATCTTTATAGTGATGGGCATCGCTGTGCTATTCAGAGAATTGAGCAGAAGTTATGAACGCGCACAACAAGAACACTTCACCGGTAAAATCACTTCACCGGTAAGGACCGTGGGCCGTCTCCCGTTGCCATGGTGACGATGACCATTGCTCAGAGACGGACTGATTATAATTGGAAGACCATGCAGGTGCTTGTTAAGGGTATTGATGCTATTAAGAAGATGTTTGGACAGTTTCATTAGAGAAGAATAAAGGGTGAATTTTTTCGAAAGTGCACATGGCCACAGAAATTTAAATGAATATTGATATACTTGATACCATAATAAACAAATCCATATTAATCGCTGTTAAAGTTGCAATCGTGTAAAATTACTCCATGTAATCACAAAGACTGAAGTAAAAGACCCAAAAGAATTGTACTTAAAACGCAAATAAAACATCATTATTATAAGTTTACGGTTGTGAATCGTGGTAAGATAAGGAGACAGATGTACTTGTAATTTAATGATTTTATTACATTGTATTATTGAAGCTAACATAAACACATCAAAACATTTTTTTTAATTTTTGGAGCTCAAACGACGAAATGCTTTATTTATAAACAAGTGCCTTCATCAGAAAAGAGGTAAAGAAAAAGAGGTTGAAAAACCTAAAAGAAACTTCTGATTATAAATTGGTCAGAAACAAATCTGACTTTGACATTTTCTCACATTTTGCCCAAACCTGGCAGCCATCCCTACCACAACAACAAATGCAGTATGTACGAGAACAAAGATTTGGGTTGGTTCTTGTTCTTACTGTAAAAGTAAACCAGTACCCATATAAGGTGAATGAACTGACTTGATAGGTGAAGAGAGGAAAAGAGCTGTTTAACCGTTTGAGTGCCGGGCAGTTTTGAGTGTCCTGTGGTCTGATTGACTAAAAGCTTTCTGTCTCACTTTGATAGTTTCTAGAATTGCCACCTCGATCACGAGACCACCACAAGCCACATGCCCCGATGTGCCACACCTGCATTTTGTAGCATCTCATCTGCTTGCATGCGTGACTGGGGCTTGACATTCAGCCTGCAATGTGACACATTGGAAATTCAAGCAAACGTTTTAACTTGGGTGTGAGTTTTAAAGAGAAATGAAAGGATGAAAACACAGATGAGATCTCTGTATTAAATGTTCCTCCCACTGAGCAGTAAGAGTAAATGAAGATTTTGTCTAATGCATACATTTTTTTCCTGAGAAAAAGCCCTGAAAATGTCATGCATATTCTAATTGCAAATTCTAAGAAATTCTCAAATGAAGATTTCAATCTAAACTTTATCATGACTTTTTAGCTCTGTGGTCTTAATGAATTGTCCTATTTGTGGTTATTTTTGTCTCCATTATTTATATTTGATGCAAGGATGTTACCAAGATTTACTGTGAACTTTAATAAAACTCTTAAGATGACAGATCCCTCTATATTTAAATGTTGTACCTGAAAAGCAGTGAATGTTCTTAGCACGGCATGTCGTGAGTGAGAATAGTACCGAAAGAATACTGAGAAATCAATACTAATAAGTTAGAAGATCTGCTCTTGATTTGTTCACCCTGATGTTTATCATGACATCTTCAGCCGTCGGCCGGGGAAGAGCAGCTGCCGGGCCGAATCACACACACGCACAGAATGGCGCTTTCAGTTTCTCGACAAAACCCCCACACACACTCGTACGCACGCATTACCATAACCACAGGTGACATTGCGTTTTCTTGTTGTTCACACTAACAAACAGACGGGAGGTGCGAGTGTCTGAGTATATATCTGGAAATTCACAGGGTGAGTAAAATAGATTGATTTCATCATTTGGTGCGCGTGTCTCCATAACACGTTAAGCTTACAATTCACCTTCGAAATGAAAAAACGATTTGATAAAAACATAAGCAAATCTATTAAAGACCACTGATGTGGTCGCATTGTAACCACCCCATCTTGTTCTCATGAAATTCACCAACATACATATAAGAACAGGTCATGCAAACTCGAGCACTGGGTGATCAGACCACACAGAGATGACTGCGCGCTGCGGCCGTGCAGCGTGAGAACGCCATCGCGGACCCGAAGACACACTGCTGGCTCACATATCTCAGCGACCACAGAACTCTTGTAGGGAAAGATGTACAATGAGGGGGCGCAGGATTATTCGCAGATGCACTGCTGAGAAATTCTGAGTAACACAAGCAGAACTGATCATTCCAATGATGATGGTATTACACTTCAGCTTCTGTGAAGCCATTTACTAAAGAGGGGGATTATTTACTTCCGACATTCATTCATTATGATTATGAGGATTATATTATTTTAAAATCTATGGAGAATATCAAAAATGTATTTCAGACAACATGGGTAAAATCTTCGTCTGTAGATCACCTGACCCAATTTTGGCAGGAATTATCTCAAATCTAGTTGGGTGAAAATCTGTAGATGCACTTCATTTGGCGTAACTGAAAGAATCGGAGAAAATACATATAGCCTAGTCGAGCTATAATAAAATCATAAACTGATGATATGCTGAATCAGAAAGTTATCGTGTTAACAGGTCACGTGACGCCTTTTACTCTTCCCATTCTCATTTATCAATGTTCTGTCTATTATTTCCGATCAGAGGTGTGTGTGTGTGTGTAAACCTTCATTCACATGCATCAACTGAGTGCAAAGCATCATGCATGCATTCCGGCCAACCACACTTCCTCCACACATCAGTCTCTCTATAGATCAGACTCTCGCACTTTTACACACGCTCACATTCTGAAACCCATCTGCAGGGAAGTGAGTTAAGGCCTGTTTCTGGAAATGGCTTTCACTTTTTATATTGACTGATGACTCTGCAGAGCCTGAAATCCATAGAACACAATCAAACAGCTTATCTGAGGTACAGTCACTCCAACACTTACAAAAGATGAAGGCGATATGTGATAACAATAAAAAAAAACTCAAAAAAGCTTTCCTGTAGCTTAGTGGTTAGAGCATAGTGCTAGCAACGCCAGGTCATGGGTTCGATCCCAGGGATTGCACATACTCAGAAACAAAAATGTGTAACGTATAATGCAATGTGAGTGGCTTTGGATAAAAGCGTCTGCCAAATGCGTAAAAGTAACATGAGAGGTCAGTCAGCTTTGTCTTTTGCAATTGTTGTCTACTCTAAACAGCAGGGATACGAGCAAGCAGCGACTTGTGGGTTAAACTTGATTTAAGATTCAACTTAAACACGTTTTATAAGCGTGCTGAAATGAAACAAAGCAATATTAAACCTTTGTGGCTTCTCACCTGAACGTCACACAGGACATTATACAGGTTATTAAAGGTGTGTTTACACACGCTTTGGCTAAATTCAAAAGAGGAATCAACCTAATGCTACGAAAAATATAGTTTAATCAGGGAGGCTGAAATGCACATTTCTGTTTTTCTTTTCCTTTTTTCTCTTTTGTTCCCATTTTCTGCGGGTGGGTGTAGCATTATTGAAAAGTCAGTTTGCGGCACTGTATGATGCAACAGCGCACGCTACATGAAAAAACCAAGACTTTGTTTCAGTGGTATTCATTTAGATATAACGAACGCTAAACTAATGTGTCTCTTTGCGTGTGCGCATAAATAAACTGTTTACAGTTACAAACAGCATTTCGGTGAAACTCTTCTTTGACAAAACGTTACCACTGAGGGAAATCACCAACACCTCAAAGTGCCAAAAATAATTCAAAACACTTTCTACTCTATGCAGGGCACGTTTCAATAAAAATGGCCGGCACTCAAGTTTTTACACAAACACCTTCGATACAGATGCTGACATAAAAATCACTTTCAGAACAGAATGTCATTAAATTATACTTAAAAACACCTCTCTTTACTACTTAAAACTAATCCTAGATGCGGACCTCACAACAAATGTGTTTTGTGGTACAAGCCAAGCCTGGAGGGGTCTTTGTGTTAGCAGGAGAGAAATTGAAGGGAACCCAAACAAACTGTAATTTCAATAGTGTGATTCGTCTCTCTCACATCTCTGTGTGTGGTGTGTTTGGGTGTGTGTGGGACGCTACTCACAGAAACATTCGCTGATACGCTCTGATCTCATCTCATCTGAAATGACATCACCAGTAGTGACCCGCTGTTGACCCCGTAGTCATTCCTGAGTCCTTGGATAAGAGTACAAAACAAGTCTTAAAGTCGGCTTATTGACCTTTGACCTGAGAGGTGTGTTTCTTAAGGTCACAAATATCAAAAGTGATGAAACTAGCTAAAATTATGTTTTGTGTTTTTTTTCAACTTGTATAATGTTATTCCCTTCAAGAAACAGAATTCTTTCTTCACACTCATTTTTTCATACAGCCTACAGTGATATTTTGTAGTATTAAAACAAATAAAGGAAAAAAAGATACGTTGTACATTTCCTACCATAAATATATCAAAACTTTATTTTTGTGAGTGGATGCAGCAAAATCGCAAACAAAAATGCACGGAAACACGGCTACAAACTCGCTGCTGCCCGCTCTTTGGGAATTACCCACTCAAGTTTGGTATCTGTGTAAAGTTTAGAATTTCAGCTTTCGGTTTCATCAATTCTCTACAATGTCATTACAGCAGTAAGCCAAAAAAGAGAGTTAAAACAAACCTGTTTCTTCTTAGCAGTGCCCTGCTACAGCGCCTCTGATTACCAACCATAAAGACGATATTCTCAATGTTTTTTGCACCCTCAGATTACAGCGATTTAAATAGTTATATCTCGGCCAAATATTGTCCTATCTGAACAAACCATATATCAATAGAAAGCTTTAGAAACCATCAGCTTTTGGATGATGTAAAAATCTCATTGACCCTTAAGACTGGTTTTGTTGTCCATTGTTGTCACATTATTATACATTAATAACTTATATTATACATTATATTATACCCTACATTGACAGCACCAATATGTTAAAAAGGATCATTTACCCGAAAATAAAAATCCCTGCATCTTTTATGTCATTCCAAACCTGTATGACTTTTTCTTCTGTGAAACACAAAAGATGTTTCAATGTTTGTCCATACAATGGAAGTCAATAGGGGCCAACATTCTTTAAAATAACATCTGTCCTGCAGAAGAAAGAAGGTCAAAGTTTATGACATGAGGGATGTCATAAATGATCAAAGGAGTTTCATTTTGGGATGAACTGTCCCTTTCTTTAGTTCAGATTACTTTCTATTAATGCATTTCACCTCTATTCATTTCTGAAAGAATAGTAAAGCCAAAATGTAATTATCTGAGAGAATTTCGGTAAATACAACTAAATACTTTAGTAGCCATATGAGTTTTATTGCAATACAATTTGTAATATTCTCCTTCTTAAGACCTAAGACCATTTTCTAAACGTAGCTATATAACTCCAGACTGGCATCCAGTCAAGTAACTACACCCATATTCTCTAAACCCCCCGCCTCATTGTTCTCCATATGCCCCCTGTCTGTCTGCGCGTGCCCCCGAGTACCGGGCCAGCCTGCCGCTGCCTTTTCCTGCCAATCTCATTTATCCCGTTGACATCAGCATGCCTTGTGCTAAAGGTCTCCGACTGCTACGAGGCTCCTCTGCGCATCACCTGCAGCTACAGCGCCGTTCCCGCGCAGCCAGAGAGCGCAGATTAGCCGCGCGTTCATTAGCGCGATTAGCCGCGGATAAGACAGACCCCTGACACCCCCCACCCCCGGCACACACGAATAATGAGGTCTCCCTGAGAGGGGGTCAGCATGCGTTTTAATACCTAATCAGCATTTGTTAATACTAATTGTCCGGCTAGCTAAAAAGTTTCCTTACGTGATGTTGTTCGTCTATTGGCGCAACCTTATTTTGCTCGCGCTCGTGAAGGACTTGTCCATTGTTCTTGCCAGTGGGGACAGAAATAGTCACTGTTACCTGACTCACAACTCCTACAGGCTGCTCACGGATCAGTGCTAATGCTCTAACCTTGCCCGAGAAGAGGGACAGAATTACTCTCGCTGTCCGCCGTTAAGTGCCCGTCAAAAGTCTCACTAGGAGCCTAAAAAGTGTGCTTCTAGTTAATCGTGTCGCTGCTTTAGCGTAGCCTTTATAAATGTGTGTGCGCGTGCCCGTCTTCACTTTTCTTCTGGGCCGCTTTTTTGTAGTACTTTTGACCTAATGGTAGAAAAGTTCTGACGTTATCCGTTTATGGTAGTTGTCTGTGATAAAATGATTTCTGTGGAATTTTAACTTTAAATTAATTTTAACTTAATTTCCTGTGTATTTAGGCCAGAAAATGTGTTCTGGTGATTTCCCTAAAGATGTCAAAGATGACCAAAGTAACTGACACTACTTAGTATCATATTCATTATAGTGTGAGTGATCTGCAGAGATATGAAAGCTTTGTTTGAGATTTAGGCCTCATTTCAAGAATTAAAAGCTATTGAATAAACGCCATCATTTTGGCCTATTCCTTACACAAATATTCATATAGGCTACCTGTATAATAAGTCCTAAAAATTCTCTTTTTTCACACCATACAGGTTCGGAACGATGGGAGGGTGACGGAATCATCATCATAGATTTGCCATCCTGGATGGCGGCACATGTCAAGATTAACATCCACTCCAAACAAATTGCTAAAGCTTTTGAAACAGAGAGCAGAAGTGTCTGGCACAGACTTCTCGAACGAGTGGAAGTGCTGCTGCAAAATAAAACTCACGATTCTCACTTTTACCTAGAGAATATTCAGACTTCTTTTTCTCTGGCAGTGAAGTGTGCAATGACGTGCTAATAGTTGGTGAACATATTTAAGTGTTCCCTCTCTGGGCTAAGCCATAGGCTCCATGTTCAACAGCTTGACTGATGTGGCCACGGGCACGCCATTACTACCCTCTCGATCTTCTTGAAAAACCTTCTCCGCTGCCACAAACTACAACCTGTCACTTCACATTATCTTTTCACTTAGGGGAAACAACACTTACATGGAAATGGTGAGACGTAAATATGTGTGTGGGGGGGATAGAAGTCTTAGGGCATTAAGTAACGAATAAATGATATAAGAATTATCAATTTTCTGTTGAAATTTGTTATTACAGTACAGGTTGTCAGTCCCCTACTCTTCCCTTGTAAATCTGCCTTCAAAGAAAAGCAAAGCCCTTCTGAGTAATGCACTTTGATCTGGACTTCCTATGATGAAACTGACAGATGCATGACGTCAGGTGAGTGGGATCAATTGATATCGAAAGCAACACAAATGCTTATTGGAAAACAAACTGCATGCGGAAGAAAAAAATACATCCGAATGTATGGCTCATGACTATCTACTCATTACTCAAAAAAGATAACGCTTCATGGAGAGCTGCAATGGCACAAACAAATCATTTAAAGGTTTTACCTTATTTATTGTGATCCCGTATTGAAACTATATTAGACTATACAGGTATAGTACACAAAATTCTTGTTTTATGATGTCTATAGATCAAATCAAACTAAATATAACCGTTAATAAAAACAAAAATTGAATGAGCATTGACAGGACATGGCATCAGTGTCAATAGTGGTTACGGGCCTGTATCAAAAGTAAATAGAGCTTTTGTGGTAAAGAAATGGAGAGAGAGGAAGCCAGCTTCCTGTGCAGCCATTTTGATTTCAAGATATCAAAGAAGTGAGAAGGAAGCCACTCTTTTCTCTGCAGAGACCACATGGTTACGGTTGGTTGTGTATCTTTTCTGTTCTTTTTTTCTCTCTGTAGTCTCACACTTTCACTATGACTAGCTCATTCATGAAGAAACATACTAATTTGAAAATGAAAAAAAAAGACTTACTCAATAATATGGACTAAACAGGTTGGTATTAAAATGAAAGCAGCCTGGGTTTTGTACAGGCCTACAATACGAGCAAATTTCTACAATTCGTTGCGATTCAAGCAACATTCCTGTCAGAAGTCAATTTTGTTTGATATTGTACTGTACTGATATTGTACTGTATTCTACATAAAATCCTATACATAAAGTTACAAATTTTACAGATGGGGTCGCATGTAACATTTAAAAAACCTAAATCTGTATCGTCCCCAGTCTCAACATCGCCTGTTACTCTCTATCCACAATGTCCTGCCTAATTCTAGGGTCAGTGATGGGGTAACAGTCTTGAAAAACTAAATTATGACAATTTCTTCTGACATTACTACAAACGTAAGTGGACCTCAGAGGAACTTACAGATATGTAAATCGGATGCTACAGTTATCATATTACATTGTCTTAACACATATCATCAGCCCCGGTGGCTCATTAACTCACACATACTCTTAGTGACCATATGACTTAGTGAAGAATGTGTCTTCACCTGTGCTATTCTGGCCGCTGAGCACTAGAATAAACGAGAAAGACAAAAATGTAAAATCATGAGCTAGATTTTAGACAACCAGCCCCTGGAAGAATGAACTTTACAATGGTTTTACTACAAATACCACAGCTAATCAAAAAATAAATGTTGGTTCAACTTCAACTTAAAAAAATAAGTAACCTGGCTGCCTTTTGAGTTAATTCAACTTAAAAATATTAGTTAACATAACGAGTTTGCATAAAATGTATTAGTTAACTAAAAAAATGTTTATGTTGAATGAACTTTTAAATTTAAGACAGCCAGGTCACTTGCTTTTTAAGTTAACCCAAAAAAATATTTTTTTTACAGTGGTACTGTATAGACAGAACCAGAATTGTCAATTTTACTTCAAAGCAAAAATTGTGGTGAAAAATATCTTCAAACAACGTCTAGGTCATTGTGTAGCTTACAACAAAACACCTCACAGGAGAGGAAGTTGCATGAGCGGAAGGAAAGTGCGTCTGTGTTTCCTGACTGCGGTACACCTGAACAAATGGGTGAAAGGTGGCACGCAGCTCCCGGATGGCGAAATGTGGGTTTGTGCTTGGCTTAATGCCCAGCCAGTGATGATTCAGACTTATTAACATATTCAGGAGACAGTGGTGGCTTTATTTTTGTGCTAAACAGGTGTTCTTATGTGGCCTCGTCGCTCACCACAGGTGTGAAGCACCATTGTGTCTTGAGTACAGACAATAGTTTCCTTAAAGTCTATGCATAAAGTAGAGACCTGTCATATGTTTGCAAGTTTCTACGTACACACAGCTTAAAATGTTGGCTACAAAAATTATCATTAAAACTAAATAGAAAATGTGCAAAAATGAGCTAAATTATGTGTTTCCCACAAGAAAATACACAGGTTTATGTATTTCTCACAGGAAAAAATGATGTGCAGTCTTGTGTACAAACTGCAATGCGAGTGTGAATACGAAGTAAATGTTCAGATGACTAAACCTTTTACATCATATGTGTTCAGCATAAATAACTAGATTCGCTATGTTCTTTACCACACCTGGACTTGTGATATCTGGAGAGTCTTGCCTGTAGTGAGTCACTTTTGCCACACAGATGTCAATCCCACACTCCACCTGCTTGACTTCTGATTGTAAATGCAAAACCGGGTAAGTCCAAAACATGGGGATACACATTTGTTTTTAAATTACTCCCTTGTGTAGGCAACATACAACATTGATGCACTTAACTTCAGCACGTGGAGAAATCCCCCTATTTGTTTTGCTTATTTGTTTACATTTCTCCTTACAATTGGATTCTATTTTGTTAATCATATTACGTCACTCTTTAAATTTAACATTACTTAGTTAGCCTACTCTTGCGTGTACGTGCAGCCCGCGTTTCTGCAGTCTCCACGCCTGCCTGTTGAAACGCAGTCAAGTCGTCTTCCTCCTACACGCGCTGCTCTAAACGGGGGCGTTACCTCTGGAATCTGGCCGACATGGGAGAGGTTTCCCGGTCGTCCACTAGGGAGGAACTGTATTGTCATGCCCATAAATGGAGCTGATATCAGTTGCCAAAGAAATGAGTCAGTTTACTCCTGATCAATAAACCGCAAATGCTACGGCTCATACGTTAACGTTTTTAAAGACATTTTATATGTGCTGTGGGAACAGACTTGCTACTTGCTCTTGCTTACGTAATGTATTGTATGACTCAGTAAGTAAAAGTTCTCAAATCAAACAGCTGATCTGAGTTTGGTAAAATAAATGTGGTCATATAGTCTGGTGTGGTAGCTAACGCTTTTTCATATTACTCATTTAACCGCCACGTTCATGTAGGCTATGTAAAAAAAGTTTTATTTCCCACTGCGCCAGTGTTTAACAAAGTAACGTTACAAGGCAGCACCTGAGAAAAACCCTATAGGCTACCAGAAGTGTTTAACCGGCTGCTTCTAACTGTTTTCGTGTTTTTCTCAAGTTCCTTGACCACAGCAAGTTTCTGTTTTCTTAGGCATGGGAAACTTCTTTTTTTTTAAGTGCCTGTTGCGGCCAGCTTTTGCGTCTTGTCTGTGGAAACAAAAATAGGAGCGCTGCCCCGAGTCTCTCTTCAGTTTGTGTTCTCGCCTCCAGCCTTGTTTTCAATCTCAGCGGTTCCTGGCAACAACGTCATCGCTCATCTGACAGCTCGAGGAGCGGAACGAAATCTTACCCAATCAGCGACCGCATTTCTCCTAACCACGCCCTCGGAAATGCGAGTACAAATAACTTGGAGGCGTACGGCTCGAGACATTAGCCAGTGCGCGCAGAGCGCAGAAGACATCGCGCACGACTTTCGCTGAGCGTCTGTAAATAATAGTCCGGGAACGAACGAACTGAGAGAAACTTTTCGGACATCAGCTGTCAAGGGAAAACACCTGTCGCATTGGTACAGTAAAGTTGTTCAAACTCTTTTGGAAGTTTCTTTCTCTTTGACATCTTTTTGCTTCATGTAATATTACGGAACATTCGGACATTAAAGTATTCAGTCAAGTCAAACATCCAACGTAGTTTATATCCACAGCCTTTGGTAGGCTAGTCTATACTTTCATATGTCCACAAAAATGGAGCAACAGTTTTATCATGACGACTCGTTTCTCTCTGCTTATGGTCACCCAGACGCTGCCCTGCACGACTACAAGCTGCTAAAGCAGAACATGAGCGTGGGCTTCACTGAACCTTACCGGAACCTCAAGTCCATCCGCTCTGAAAGCGACTTCTACAGTGTGAACGCAGACGTGGGATCGCTGAAACTCGCCTCTCCGGAACTGGAAAGACTCATTATCCAGAACGCTAACGGTGTCATCACATCACCCACTCCGGGGCAGTATCTATACACCCGGGGCATCACAGAGGAACAGGAGGGATTCGCCGACGGCTTTGTGAAAGCACTGGACGAGCTCCATAAAATGAACCAAATGCCTCCGCCGAACGTGTCCATCGGAGCCGGCGGCGTGTCGTCCTGCTCGGCGGCATCCTCGGTTTTCGGCGCTTCGCTGCAGCCGGACACTCCCGTGTACACCACCCTGAACAGCTGCAATCCAAACACTAACCTCACACCCGCAACCAACTACCCGACAGCCACCATCAGCTATCTGCCTCATCATCACCAACAGTACCATCATCACCACCATCAAGCCACAACGCATCCTCACCCTTTCCAGCACTCGCTGCCAGGAGCCGCGCTGCACCCGCAGCGACTCGTTGCGCTTAAAGAAGAACCACAGACCGTTCCTGACCTCCAGAGCAGCGATGGATCTCCTCCAATGTCCCCCATCGATATGGATGACCAGGAGCGCGTCAAAGCCGAGCGCAAGAGGCTCAGGAACCGGCTGGCGGCCACAAAGTGCAGGAGACGGAAGCTGGAGCGCATCTCCCGGTTGGAGGACAAAGTTAAAGTGCTCAAGTCAGATAACGCCGGACTGTCCAGCACCGCGTCGCTGCTGAGGGAGCAAGTGGCCCAGCTCAAGCAGAAGGTCATGACCCATGTGAGCAGCGGATGCCAGCTGATGTTGACGCCAAAGATCAAGTCTTTTTAAAAACAAACTTCAATTACACGGACATTGAAAAAGGAAAAACACTGGAATAGACGATCATGTTTGTGGTGTTTTGATGCAAATAATAATACAGCACTGAGTACGAACGTTGTATATTTTTTATGTGTTTTCTTGTAGAAAACTTATAGTGTTATAGTCCATTGTTTTCAAAAAGCATTTGGCGTTTCAGTCTTTATTCATAAGGTACTTATTGCGCACATGAAAGCAAACGTGGACAATGAAATGCAAGTAAACATTTTGTAAATTTGCTTTTGTTTTAACTTTTGTCCTTTGGGAACATTCAGTAAGTTATTGTGAGTCAGGTTGATCCAGACCTTTCAATGTACTTTTGTTTGTCGTTGTGTTTATATTTTTTATATTTAAGTAAAGTAAAAGTATTCAAAACAATTCTACCAGTTGTGTTGTTCATTGTAAGTAAAACAGAAAAAAACCAACAATTATCTTAAGTGTTTACACAAGCTTGTACACAACTTTTAAAAAGGGGGCCGCTTTACGTAAAAGACTTGCCCACGTTGGCTCCTTTTCCTGCTGACGTAAAGACCATATATGGGCCGTTTTGTGCATGTACGTCATAGAAGAAGACTTTCGGGAACCCCCGCCCACGCTACCGGTCAGGAAGTTTGCGCGCTTTGAAATCTGACGTTCGAATGAATGAAGCGCGTGTGAATGAGTGAAGATTTAACAACTCGGGATTTCCCCGCCACAGAACCCCGTAGAGTTCCCAAAACAGTTTCATCGAAAAGAAAACTAGAGATAAAAATATGAACACGGGCATTTTCCAGGTACAGTCGGCAGCACAAAAATAGAAAAGCACATCGCAGTAAATAAGACGTGGACTATTAATAAACGAGAAGGCGTCTAGAAAAACATGTTTCCATTGACTTTTAGAAATTATAACGCTAGATTTTGCAATGTTTGTTTTGTTAAACCCTGTCTTGTAAACCCTTTGTAATAACCTCTCAAATGCTGTATTATGGTATTAACTACTTGTGTTGACATGCCATACAGAATAAATCTGTATCAACAGATCTTTTAATACGAGGATATCCAATTCTAAGATTTTGACAAACAAGGTATCTTGAAATCTAGCACAAAATACATTTATCATCAGACTCTCAAAATATCAACCCTTAAATAATTATTGCTTTTATGTAAATATGTATTTTGTAAAAAAAATTTAAAAAAAGAATATGAGAATAATAAGGAACTTTAATTCATTTAATTATTAAGTTATTTCATGTAATCTGGTTTATGATTAATCATTTGATAAAATATTTGCAATGTTTAACCTACAGAAATGTTATTCTTTTATATTATAAACCAAACCATTAACTAAAGCATGGGTTGAGGTTACTACTTACACTTCAGCAAGGCCCATTGAAACTACAAGTACTATAAAATCCAATGTAAGTTATATCATTTCAGATTACTAGATATCTTTTATGGGGGTGCTTTAAGTTTTTCACTAGATCTGGATTAAATATTGCTGTTTTTTGTCACAAACCATCTTATAACTTAACTAAGTAGACCAGTTCCATCACTGCCTTGACTTTGATCATAGGATTCACAATAAAAGCCAGATTAAGATCAACTCTACGAAAAGACATTTTTGCTAAATGTCATGTTAACTACTGCTGCTATAAATAACTTCCTGCTATAAATAAGTCTTACAGCTAATAATTGGGTACAAGTGACTTTGACTAGAGTGTCTAACATCTTACCAAAAATGCATGAAATGCTTCCACCTGCTGGTCGGATATGTCCAGAAAGTTAAAGAAATGTTTTGATTTCAATACAAGATTTTTGATTATTGACAGTATTTGTCAAACTACTAATGTTAACACATATTAAATAGAACTTATTAAACCCAAAACTTTTCCCTTAAATTGACAACAAGAGCTCTGTTAGTAAAATATGACAAGTGCATTGTAACGCAACAACGTCCTGTTTATTTGACAAATGTACTGATGACTCACCAGAATGTTTAACAACTTGAGAAATAAAACTGACTTCAATGTTCACCAGGTACCAAATACTTAAACTCAACAGAAATATCAGTGCATGGAGGTGGCTGATGGGAACACCATATTCTAACATCGTGGAACTATTACAAAGTCAGAAATCTGTCTAACAAATGCATTTAAATGGAAAAAGTTTGTTACACTGGCCAAGACAACTTTTCAAGAAATCTCAGGCTATAAGTAAGTGCTCTAGCGCTCTGATAAACAGGAGCAAAGGTCTGCCAAATATGGCAGGACTGTTACTGCTTGGAGAAGAACTGCTTGCTTTTCTCCACATCAGGAATTATAGTGTCCTTTCCTGGTTTCCATCCAGCAGGACAAACTACAAAGAAAAGTCAGATGTTACTAAATAAACTACTAATGCATGTTGTTGATTAAAACCCAAAAAATTTCAGTCTGTAAACATCACTGCATTTACAATGAATTGTTGTCTATTTACACTGTATTGAGTTTAGAACATTCCATAACAAGTTATCATTTTAGTACCTTTGCAACCATGTATGAATACATAAACTGGGGTATAGTTCTGTAACTTACCCCACTATTAACTTTCAAAACTAAATAGCCACTCAAATAGTTTCAGAGCAGCAAAAAATATTCTCTGGCCACTGCGGCACATATAAGATGCTGTGAAACTAATCTTTAAATGAATAGCATGAAATTACTCCCAAAATTACCAAATGCATGCTCAACTTCTCATTAATTGAATACATTTTGCATATATTTTAACATAGTCAAAGAAATGCTGATGAATGAAATTCACTGCCTTCTAGTGGTAACTGCTTTGATTATTTCAGTGTTAAGTGTTGTCCACAAGATATCGGTGTAAAGATCAAAAGCACACAACAGCAATCCTGCATTTGATATGAATATGATGATATTAAGCAACTTAAATAATTTTTGCTGATCAATCCAGAATCATTTGAGAAAATGAATCGGTCCCTATAAAAAATGGCTTCTGTCTCACTCACCTTCTCCATATTTGTCAGTGTGCTGAAAGGCCTGAACCAGTCTAAGAGTTTCATCCACTGAGCGACCCACTGGCAGGTCATTAATAGTGATTTGCCTCAATATGCCTTTGTCGTCAATCACAAACAGACCTCTGACAGAGAGAAAGAGACAGAAGAGAAAGTTTGCAATAAAATCTGTATGATGGCAGTTTCATTTATAGGTTAAAGGTGATTTTAAAGAAACATTAAAGAAATGTTTCATATAATACACCAAAATTTCTATTAACATTATTTTTGACTTGAATAATGATATTAATGGCCCAGTTATCATCTATTACAGATGATTAACTAGAATCATCAAAAAACATAAAAACAACAATGTTCATAAATGTTATAATATTAAATGTAGCATATACAGGTAAGTGCTGTTATTGTACTATGCATACTTTGCAGCACACACAATTTTATCAAGCACACTTCTACTGCCATCTACTGCTTTAATCGTGCATTGCAAGCAAAAGGACAATGAAAGCACAAATATATGACACAAACCTATAGGCAATACCCTCCTCCTCTTTCAAAACCCCATAGTCACGGGAGATAGACTGAGTCAGGTCAGCGACCAATGGGATGTTCATTGAGCCTAGTCCACCCTGCTTCCTGGGTGTGTTGATCCTATTAGAAACAAGCAAATAAGTGATGTTACAACAAGAACAAAAGCATGTCTTAGCCATCAAAGTCAACAACTTAATTTCTTCATTTTCTTTTGCATTAACAAGCAATGTTTACAGATAGGGCTAAGCAGTATAACTGTATATTGTACAAACAAGAAGAAACGATTAATTATAAAGCAGGATGTGCCTTGAACAAGGCAACAAAGTTGTTGCTAAACGGTTAGTTTTACATTACAAGCAACGTCACATTTAAAGGATGAAGTCATGAGTGTGCACATATCTCTGGCCGTCACAGTGACAGTGTACTTTTTCCAGCAATACTAAACTGTATTAGACAGAATTACATATCAATTTCTTTTTAAACCGTTTTAAATACTGTAACAATGCTCTCAAAAACAGCCCACTAAACTAAAGAGTGTGTATATTTCTAGAAGTAATAAACTACTACACCCCTCTTTATCTAATCCTCTCTAGCACACTATGGTAACTTATCAATAACAGGCAGGTTAAAGGACAACAGCAGATAACCACTATCTGGGTAAAGCCCGCCAAGAAACATGTTAACAGTTTACGACTATGCGAAAATGTGTTTGGAGAAATGTCCACCGGTGCTATTGATCTATAATAGATCACTTATTATGGTTCAATTGTATTCAGAACATGTTTGCTGCCTATAATGAAGGATGAAATTTTAGGTAAGAGTTCACATCACTTAAGAGTTCAAAGTGTACACAAAATGGTGTGAACTATGAAGTGCAGGCATGAATACAGTGATCTATAGGTTTGCCTGATAAAAATATACATTAAACACATTATTATGCACTGTACATGTGACTTTTTTACCCAAAATGATGAAAGTTTGGACCAGGCAACATACAGCTATTGCGCAAAATACTAAGAAATTATTTTTGTGTTAGCTCTTAACTGACCTAAAAGCATTATTCTGACCAAACACTGCAGCCAGTCAGCAATTCATTACAAATGATCTTTATTAAGCAAAACTGTCACTTTAAATTGTGTTTTTTCCCCCCATTAAGAACCCTATTTAGGAAATGTGTAACACAATGGAAAGGGTCAATAAGAATCCTCACCATGCCAGATGGCTAAAATGAGAATCAGTGGAGGCAGCGATGACCTCACAGCCGATCTTACGGAACTCCGCAGCCCGCTCGCTGAACGCGACGATCTCAGTAGGGCACACAAAGGTGAAGTCTAGCGGATAGAAGAACAACACGACGTACTTCCCTTGAGGAGGAACAAGAGGGAGGTAAGGAAACAAATGAAGACGTCAACATGAAAAACAGGTTACAGCTGACTGAAAAAAAACGTGACTCACACCATGGGCGATATGGTCCTAAAACTACATCACGTTATTTTCTGGTATTTGTTGCAATAACGCATATGCATTTGCTCCGCATATGAGCTACGAATGTGTCTCACAAAAAATACGTCTTTAACTAGGATTTATTGTTTATATCGCAGGAAGACTAATTCCTATCACGGACATACCGGTATATCGCAAAAGATGTAATATTGCCCATCCCTAAATTATGCTACAGAGTTGCAACAATACTATTGTATTATAACAAAATCCCCATTTTACCACAAACAACAAATCTGTTTATTTAGTGATTACCTCTGTATTCAGAGAGCTGGATGTCTTTAAACTGTCCATCGACCACAGCTGTAGCCTTGAACTGAGGGGCAGGCTGTCCGATCTTGGCGTTTCCAGCAGACATGTTGAGGACTGGTTGCTATCAATGACAAAGGAGAACATGTACAATTTTAAAAATCATAATGCTACAGCATATAATGATATTCTACAGATTTGTGTGGTTGTAATTTTATAGCAACAGTTTGGCAACATGACAATGAATGAACCTGTGCACAAAGCAAAATCCATTGATTGATTCAGTCTAGTGTGGAAGAACTTGACTGCTCTACATAAAGCCCAGATCTGCCAAACCAGCTGAACACCTTTGGCATGACTTTGGTATGCAGGCTTTGAGCCAAACCCATCAATGACTTCTACACAGACGTACATAAATGTCAGAACAGAAAATGGCGCTTTCAAAACGGTTGCAATAAAAATGTAAACTAAATTGTTTAATATGGTATTAAAGATGCTTTCATCGGACACACGTGCCTGTTCCGCAGTTAACTTCAGGTGTGTGTTTGTTTATCGGTCTGGTTAGTTGCTAATAATATAAATATTTATATTTCATTTAATTTACATTAATAATGATTTATAGTATTATTTTATTGTATATTAACTGTATTAAATAAATGTTTTGTTGTGTTATTCTTATTAAATAAACAATTTGTTTAAAGGGTCGTGTACCTTTGTTGCATTTTAATGAAAACTTATGGGACATCTAGAGGTTGAGCTTGGTATCGCTGTCTAAATTCAAAATATTGGAGAGGCAGGTTTATTCAAGTAACGGTTCTTCTCTTGTTTCTCTTGCTTGTTGTCAGAGATAATCTACAGGCACTCTATTGTTTGTAGATGTGTACCAGAAGAACATTTGTTTATGTTGATAAGATAAAACCATCTATGTTAGAGCATTAATAAAATGTTTTGATTGAAATTACTGAAATAGATTTACACCGTCTCTCTGACCCTGAGAATACAATGGGTCATTATTTACTGCTAGATTTCTCCATCATTTCTCCACTGAAATTATCACAAACCTATGCACTCATTTTCAATGTCACAATACTTTAAAAGGATAGCAGAGGTGCAGGTGTTGATCTTTTTAACTTATCTTAAATAAAATGTACTCACCAAAACGCCATCCAAGAACAAGAACCAGTGAGATATGACGTTATCAATGTGTCACCATCCAATTTGCACCCAGATATGTTTGTTTTGGTTTAAGTATCAATAAATAAGCTAAAATATTATTTTATTTTATTATTATACATTTTCCCCCACAAACCTATTATTTTAGAGGCCATTCATTTTCCCACAGGATTTAACTGGATTACTTTAATTATCGATGTGCTTTTAACAATTATGAGTATCAACATGACTGCAAATTACATTTAGCTTGGTGGATACAAAACGTAGTTTATATTAGGAAAACCTGAAAATTAAAAAGCTTTTAGCTCCAGAGTATGAACAAACCCATATGAGCCCTATCACACTGCATGTCACACGATAGTTAGTGCTACTGAACAATGGGTTTCTAAGAAATCTTTTAGTCTAAACACAGGCATTCAGCCAAGTCACGTCCCACTTCAACTACACGAGCAACTTCAACCCGGCTTAATGTACGATTTTCTGAAACTTCATAAGCATTTAAACCAGTGCACTGTGCAAAGAGGTATACTTTTATGCCTGCATTTGACTCTTTGTGCTCGCGACAGTATCTTTGCAACAAATGTATGAATGGGTCAACGAGTTTTCTCTAAAAAAGAAAAAGAAAAACAGCGGAACATTAGGCCGAAACAAGTCAATTTGTTAAAAGGCAGGTTCAATTGAAACATACGTGTCTGAAACATGAAGAGAGATTAAACGCACGTGATACACGCGTGATTGAATGGTTATATCAGTGCTATATTAAAGTGGGAGTTGTGTAGCTGCTAGCCACGCGAGCTAAGGCAGGCAAGTACAGCAGTGTGGGGTGATTTACAAGCAACGCATTTGCACGAGATAAACTAAAATAAATGTAAGCCAAAATCTGCCTTAGCGTCACGTACTTGCTGTTGCAAGAGAAAAAGCTCCCGGCGTTTTCTCTCTTGTGCACGGCACGCGCTCTTTTGTTCATTTGAACAAAAATGGTCAAGTTACAAAAAGCGATGTCTGTATTTACATAAACTTAACAATGAAACATAAAAATGCAACACGGCCACACTGAAACGCACCTGTTTTCGACGTTGAACAGACGTTGCACGATGAAGCAAAACTTCACTCTCTCTTGATGCACAAGCACAGGAAGTTTGACCTGCGTGACGTGCGGCAGAACTCGCAGATATCTGCAGAGGGAGGGGACATTTTCTCAAGCGGCACATTAAACATACAACTGCATTTGCATTTAGAATATAAATATATAAAAGTAAAAGTATCAGAAGAAAGTGTCTATGTAAAATGTCTCTTTTAGAAATGTTATCATCACTGTAAAATAGATAAACAGTTGCCCATTTTATCTAGTGAAGATTGTCATCACAATCTTTCATTAATAACTTTGCCTTTATAAAAACAAAAGATTTTTAAGACAGTAACAATATATTAGTACAGTAGTAAACAATACATTAGTGTATTAAATCAAATGAAAATTATATCTTTATTATTTTGTGTCTATGTAATTTTGGTTGGTTTCTTTACTGCTCATTTTATCTTGTGAATCTTTCATTGTCATCACAATCTTTCATTAATAACAATATACTAACAATATAATAACAATATAAAGTACAATAAATCAAATGAAAATTATATCTTTATTATTTTGGCCCTGTTTTACATTCAAAAATAAAATGAAAAAATATAGCATGTTGTGTTAGGTAATACTGGGGCCATGTTACAGAAGCTGTAATCTTATCTGTTAAGATCTCATTCATTCAGAACATTGAACTTGTCATAGATAGGTTAAGAAGTTTCTGTAATACAACTCCTATATACATTGAATTATTTATCACTGGACTCCGTGGTACTCGGATAACATCAATATGTTATGTTTTACTTCTGTATCTAACATATTACTACCTATAAATTATGTTCAGTTAATCCATGCAAATAAGGTTTGATTTGGTTATGAACTCCATATCCCACAAGCCATTGCGAAAGATACAGGGTTTTAACGTGTTTAAAACATTTATTGCGTGGTTTTAGAAATGATATGCATATTGATGTGTAGTACTGATGTGTAGTACTGTATTTTAAAATACTCAATAAATAAATAAATGTCATTTTTTCATCTTTATACGTCAGAGGTTACGCGCATACTCGCGCCAATTTGAGATTTCCGGGTGAGGCGCGTAGTGCACACAGGTCCGTTGTTGTTTATGTACCAACTTTCACATGCTTTGTTGATTTTATGCATGAACTAAATATCGAAGTTATTTCAATTTTATCCTTATTTTCGCTTATTGGTGATAAACTAACTAATTCGTTACATGTTTGACATGGGAATGTACTGCAGGATTATTCTGTAGTTTAACGTAATGGCTTTTTTGTAATGTCCAGCAGACTGTAAACAGACATGGATCTAAGTGATTTTGAAGCAGATAACTCCGTGAGCTGCCGTTTGTCTTCACCTGTCCCGGAAATGTGTAAAACAGAAGATTGTTGCCTGGGCATCGATGAGGCGGGCAGGGGGCCAGTCCTGGGTGAGTGGCATTTTCTAAAAGTTAGATCATGTTTTCAAATAAGTGACATTTATTTATTTACATTTCATGTTTTATTTATTTCAGGGCCTATGGTGTATGGAATATGCTTTTGCCCTATATCCAAAAAAGAGGACCTGAAGAATTTAAAAGTGGCAGGTTGGTTGGGACACAGGTGATGTTTAGGGTCAGAATACATTTTCTGCTATGTTTAACAGACCTGGACCACATGTTTATTGGTAATGTATTCTGTGTTGTTTATAGTGTCATCACAGCATTATTTTCATAGTTGCTCCTGTGTTGTATGTTTAGACTCAAAGACGTTGACAGAGGCGGAGAGAGAGAACCTTTTTGTAAAACTCGATGAGGCCAAAAGTTTTGTAGGCTGGGCCCTTCAAATACTCTCCCCCAACACCATCTCCACCAGCATGCTGCAAAGGTCAGACAGCCCCACAGATTGTAGACACATGCGGCACCACAGCTCTGTATACAAGCAAATAATGTCCTTTTGTTTACAGAGCAAAATACAACCTGAATGCTCTCTCACACGATGCTGCTATTGGTCTGGTGCAGTTTGCTCTGGACTGTGGGGTGCAGCTTAAAGAGGTATTTATGTTCCTGGAACAAACCGACCTGCCGTATGGATGGTCAGAAATAGTGATTCAATCTTTTCTCTCAGGTGTTTGTGGACACTGTGGGTCCTGCAGAGAAGTATCAAGAGAAGCTCTCCCAGCTTTTCCCGGGCATAGAAGTGACGGTTCGTCCGAAAGCTGATTCTCTCTTCCCCATCGTCAGTGCTGCCAGCATCTGTGCCAAGGTAAGTGGCACTTCAGATGTGAATGATTTTATGTAATAACATGTTATATACAAACCACTCTATTTTTCTTTTGCTATACTTATTTCACCTGAAATTTCCACTAATCATCATGGAAGACATTTAAAAAAAATGTGTTGGAAGCATGTGTTCTTTTGCTCTCTTTTTAGGTTGCAAGAGATCATGCTGTCAAATCCTGGAAGTTTGCGGAGAATTTGTGTAAGGTAGACACAGAATACGGCTCTGGATATCCTAGTGGTCAGTAAATCAGATTTTTTCCATTTGCAAACTATTTCATGGTTACATTTCTTTAGTAAAACTTTGCTATTTTTTAGATCCCAAAACTAAAAGCTGGTTGCTGAAGTGTCTGGACCCAGTGTTTGGCTACCCTCAGTTTGTGAGGTTCAGCTGGAGTACAGCTCAAACTCTTTTGGATAGCAAAGCTGTTCCTGTCCACTGGTGAGTCTAACAGCAGGGGGCACTGCTGTTTAAATTAATAGTAGCGTGATAGCAGTTTCTTATTTACTATGTATACACTCTCAGATATAATGTTACATACAGTTGTGTTACATTTTTGTTTCTTTTAGTATATATGAGTTACCAGTTGTTCTGCATTTTGTACTGGAAATTCAATATTAAATGGTTTTTATATAGGGATGATGATGATGAAGATGGAGAAAAGGCCGCAGCTCGTCAGAACAACACATCCATGCTGTCCTACTTCAGTCGCAACAAGCCAGCCGAGCTTACTCACACACGAGAGACACATCGATTTTTCACTGAGCGCAAACTACAGAGCATCAACAGTCTCTGAACACAAAGTGCAGCTGGTCAGCAAACCAACTGAGCAAAACAGTGTTTTTAGTTTTTGTGGGTTTTTTGTATGGTGTTATTTTCTTTATGTAAACTAAATAAAGGTCAAATATTTTATGAGTTTTTATCTTTTTTTAAACTAACTGCCATAATTAGTAAATAGTTACATAAATAGGTTGGCAGTGTGTCCAGAAAAATAACATGGGCCATTGTGGTATAATTTGCATGATTTGATAATAGTAAACACTGTACAGTATGTTTTGACCTTTTAATTGACATACATATATATATATATATATTAACAAGTAGTAGATAAAGCCTTTTAATCACATTACATTTGCTTTATAAGTGACGTAAATGTTCTATATAGATATTAATGGTTGCCAAAACGGAATGCCCTAAAACAATGAATGTCTTCACAATTTAATCAAAAGTTTTTGTATGCATGTTGCATAAGTCTGGCTTAAAGTGTAAACTTGATGCTCAGCTTTAAGAAGGAAAAGAATAGCAAAAACACATGATGAAAGCTTACAAACCAATAAAAACCAAAAGGATCAACAACAAAACAACTGAATACGTTGTAGAATATGAGTAGAATGCTTTTTTAAGTCTTGTACTTCCAATCATTATTTGCTTATTAGAATACTACCTAGACCATATTTAGTCTTATCGTAATTTGTAACCATTCAATAATATTTCGTTTACATTACTTTTTGTAGTTTATGAAAAGTTTCTACGGGCCGCTTATATATATTGCAGCTTTTATATAACTCCGGGACAGCAGGTGGCGCTGCAAACAGCCGCCGTTTCAAAACAAAGGAAGAAGCGTCACGGCGGCAGTTTCCGCTCGAAGTGTGTGGTGTGGTGAGTTGAGTTTTACTTGGTTCGTCTACTCAGGCAATTTTATTAGTCTCTAATTTACAACTTTTTGTTTATAATTTAGAGAATTCTTAAACATTGTTGCTTATGTATGTTTTGTTATAGAAGGTTGTTGTTTTGACTGTTTAAAATGTTTAATACAGCGCAATGTGCGTGGTGGATAGGCACTTTCATTCATTGTTCATTCAGTTAAATTGTTTTCTGTGTGTTAATTTTTTTTCTATGTTGCAGTGACGTTTAAGTTAAAAATTGTCAATCATGGATATACGACCGAATCACACCATCTACATTAACAATGTCAACGATAAGCTTAAGAAAGAAGGTAAACGTTTACGTGTGTAGTTGTGGTTTTGTCTTTGAGTCGGTGTTGAGATGTCTGCTTTTTTCTGCCAATAATGTTTTATTTACTACAAAAAAAAATTCTGCTTCTTTCCTACAGAGTTGAAGAGAGCGCTCTATGCTTTATTCTCTCAGTTTGGTCAGGTTCTGGATATTGTTGCTCTGAAGACCACGAGAATGAGGGGCCAGGCATTTGTTATATTCAAAGAGCTTTCAGCAGCCACAAATGCCCTCAGACAACTTCAAGGTTTTCCCTTTTTCAATAAGCCCATGGTGAGTGATACAAGCACTGAATGCAGCTCATGTGTACAAAGTTTACAATAGAATCACTTGTTTTTACCTCAGTTGTTAATCTTCACATTCATTCTGCTTGTAGCGAATCCAGTATGCAAAAACCGATTCGGACGTCATAGCTAAGGTGAGAGGCACGTATGGAGATAAAGAAAAAAAGAAAGACAAAAAGAAGAAAGCTCTGGAGCAGGCAGCCAATGCAAACAAAAAACCAGCGGTGAGTTAAAATGGATGATGTGTGCCACTTTACTGATTCTCTGAATTAAACATCACGTTTGACCGACGAAATGTATTTGTCTCAAAGCTGTATTAAGCAGCATTGCAATATGAATAATAAGTGTGTGTGTGTGCGCGCGCGTGTGTATTTGTTCTTCCAGGGAGCTTTAAACACACAACCCCCTGCACCTGCAACAGTCCAGGTATGTCACATGTCTTATGTTCACATATTTGTATAGTGATGATCGATAATGTCTCTTGATCTGATAAACCTGCAGCTGATCAAATTGATTTTGTTTTTGTAGGTCCCTGACAATCCACCAAATTACATTCTGTTCCTGAATAATCTCCCAGAAGAGACAAATGAGATGATGCTCTCTATGTTATTCAACCAGTAAGTTCATATTGACATTATAGTGCTCAAAATGCATGATGATGTAAAATGTCAATGTTTAAATTTTTTATACCGCTTTTTTCTAATTTGGCTTCAGCACTTTCTGTGACCCTACGAAGGAATATTAACTTTTAAAGCTAATTTGATTATTGTAGTTCTTGTATTTTGAATCTCAAAATTGAGTAAATGCAGCGATTGAGATTAGATTGAATTGCTCCAAGGAACTGAAAAAGATTTTTGTCAGTTGCATCTCCCAGACCTATAAACAATATTGAAATTGAACTTGATTGTTTATTCTTTGGCTCTATCATTTAATCCCCTTTCTTCTCATTGTAGGTTTCCTGGATTTAAAGAGGTGCGTTTGGTCCCTGGAAAGCATGATATTTCGTTTGTGGAGTTCGAGAGCGAGACTCAAGCCGGAGTCGCCAAGGATGCGCTACAAGGTTTCCGAATTACAGCTACGTGTGCTATGAAGATCACATATGCCAAAAAGTGATCAAAACCAACACCACACCGGCACTTGTTTCCCTTGAGATGAGTTGTACTGGACTGTATCTAAAAATAAGCAGTTCTCAGTTCTGAGTTCTGTTTTGTTCTTTAGTTTTATTTTTTTTTAGCTTCTTTAACTGTGCTGTATTTTTATTTGATAATGAGAATGCGATTTCGGGTCAAGTGTTTATTTTGTACTGGAGACTAATAAAATTAGCTTCTACAATGATTTCAAGTTCCTCAAACACTTTTTGAAGTGTTTTTTCCAGTCTGCCTAACTCAATCCAGTTTGCTTCTGGAGGTTGTGTGAAGCTGGATGATCAGATTATGTATGAAATGATGATGATGATGATGAATGATGAATTCTACACGGCTTGCTTATGAATTTGAGTACAGGTTGTCAGGTGCATTATAACATTGACTTAAAATACAATGTTCATTTATAAACCGTGGTTATGTGAGACAGACACTATATTTTAATTTATTCCCCATCCCCATTGTGTGTGTTATAACTGTCAAACTTATGGAAATGCTCACGAACAGGTTGAAAGCTTATGTCGGATTTAATCAGTTATGGTATGTTTTTTTTTCCTGGTCTCATAATTGAAACAGCTGGGGATTTGACCGGAGAGGTGACTGATATTTTCAGACGTGCTGCTTTTAAAATGTCATGATGGTGTCTCTGCATAATGATTTACGATAATAAACAACTAAATGAGTTCCCCCCCCCACTAGGCATCTTTTAAACGCAAGTAAATGGAAAATGGAACAACCGAGTTCAAATCCATTAAAAGTTTTTAGAGAAGAATAATATTTCTGCAAAGTTTTTTTACAGGTAGATTTTGCAACATAAAACGCATAGCTCATTCAATTTGTAACATATTTTCAAATAAAATTCAGAAAAAGTATTTTATGAAAATACTTAAATAGTGGTAAGTTGTTCTTAGATCTTTCAACATACAGTAACCCCAAAACATATGAAAGTATGTCTCTGTCATTCAAGTAACCTCAGCATCTGCCCATGATACCATAGCAACCTTTCATCCCTGTCTGCCTCATCTGCTAAAACTATTTTTAAGTTTCTGGCAAGACTTTACTCAGCAATGTTTAATGAACTTTCATTTCTAGTTTGGTTGATATGAGAGAAAGAATGATAAAAAAGACTGAGTCTATTACTTACTGTCATCTTCATGTAATCTTTAATGAACAGACTGTTGAGCTCTTATTTCCATGACAGACCAATCATCTCTCTCCACACATCAGTGATCTGGGTCAAAAACCCGTCTCTGGTTCCCTGAAAAGCAGGAATGACACATTACATCAGTAGCTGATGCTATGAAACCTCTTTAAATGAAAATTCGGTCATCATTTACACACCCTCTTGTCAAACCTGTATGACTCAGTCCATCATTCTAAGACATGGCTTTAGTAAAAGCTCTCTGTGTTTTACACGTGGCGCGAACTCGAAAGGGAACCACGTAGCCATACACAATCTGAAGCAACTCGAGCGTGTCGGACATTCTCTCCAGACGTTATGTTTGGAAAACACTTGGGAGACATCTGCTGCTGCTGTCAGACTTCACTACGGCAGGTCTTTGATGAAGTTTAATGGAGGTTCACAGCTGGCTACCATTAATGCCTCATTCATTATAACAGGATTCTAATTTTGGCCCACTGTGTTACACAGTGTTTGTGTTACGGCCGCTTGCTGTTTCAGTTTTATGGCTTGGTTTTGCCAAGATGGTGTGTGTGCGATACATGGGAGCGGATGATTTAAAGAGGGAGAAGCCTGCGTTTGTGGAGGAAGCAATCTAGCATTCTCACCTAGCCCTTGAAAGGCTGTTCAGGGTTGAATTTGGGAATGAAAGCTCTTGTGAATATGTGTCTGATGTCAGGACCGCTGCGCTTTGATTGGATCTGTGCTCAGAATGTGAGTAAATCTTTAATATAACACCTGTTTCACTTCTTTAGGTTGTCCAGATGGCTCAGTGCTCTGCAAAGTGTAACTGTATAGCTCAGTGCTAGAAACGCAGAGGTCAAGGTCTGTAAAACTGTCCAACTTCAAAATGTTCTCCCAGCAAAGGTTAGAAAGTGACTTGAGCAAAGAGTCCATTTATTATTTTGTGTTTGCATAATAAGATTCGCCTGAACATTAACAAAGAGTATTTGGTGGATTTAGACACGAAGGTGTTTGTCCAAAATGTAATAAAAATAAAGGTGCTTCACCGTGCCATAGAAAAACCTTTTTTGTCGAAATGGTTCTATAAGGAACCTTTAACATCACAAAAGGTGGCAAAAAAGTTCTTTAGATTATAAAAAAGTAAGAAAGCGATGGTTCTTTAAAGCACCTAATGCTGGTCCAGAAGAACTTAATCTGCATTACATTGTTTTAAAATACAAATGTTTGTAAAAATTAATATAAAAATTTTGTTTAAAAATTATATGTATTATAATAAATGTATAACGCTATTCATATTATGAGGATGAATATATACCTTACAGTAATATAACACATGATCTTGAAAGGTTTTGTTAAATCAGGGTATAGCAGTTGATCCATTGGCAGAATGAAAACACCTGATGAAAATCTCTCATCTGTTGGTTCAGTCAGGGTATCGAGGTCAATAGTCGAGCCCTCATCTCTGTGCCAGAACGTTATTCTGTGGTTGAACTAGATTCTCTCGAGGTCTTTTCAGCAGTCGGAGAGTAGTCGGACAATATCAAAAGATGATTTGAGTACAACAATATGAATTATTGATGAAACCAACCTGAATAAGGGCTCCTGAGAGCCTTATGTTTATTAAACACTTTCGTATCAGGTTGCTGGATGAGAGAGCGGGATGAGAAAATGCATAGTGGACCCAAAAATGTTGAACACTTTAAAAAAGAAGAATTAAAACTATAATGTGGCACGAAAAGCATTTCATAAAAAGATTATTCTGTTTTGGTATTGTGGTTGTCAAATATTTGTGGGCGCTAAATTTAGACACCATGACCTGAAAGTAAAAAAAGATTTGAAACAAGGTGCATAGCATCATTACTAGCAAATGTGTTAGGCTATCTAATAAACGTGTTGAAGTGATTTGGGGTTCTTAATACAATACATTTATATTTTTTTGCGTTATTCCACGGTTGACCACACGCATTGGTTTGTTGTGTGTATGGGAGGAGGATGGGTGGATGAATAGATGGATGGGAGGAGACGCTGAGACGCTTTGTTTAATTTATCAGCTGTAGAACCGCAGAGCCGGGCAGCGACGCGCATCTCACGCGCATCTCACGCGCTTCTTACAGTTAAACAGTGCGGACAGACACATTTTAACATGCAGGCAAGTCTTTGCACGGACATCACGAACATTAAAACGAAAAGGAGAATACTGTTAAGGTAAGCTCTTTTTTTATTTTATTTGTTTTATATGAATCTAGCAACGGGTTGAATTAACGTGTATTCAAGGCTATAGCGTAAAATAATAAACAACACACAGCCTTTATAAAGTTCGACTGCAATGCAATCTAAATAAAAATGAACTCAAACGAATACGTATTAAGGATAAATGTATAGCCTAATATTCCCCAGAACATGAGGTGCACGCTTTAATTCTCGATTTTGAACTCGTTTGTTGTAAAGTTATATTAATAATAATAATAATAATGTTAATTTGACAGGATAAAAAAGTAATAGTTTGTGATTTTAATGTCAACATTTAATTTTTATAAAAGTCTAATAAAAGTTCTCATCAGTTGTTGCCTTTTAACATTGACAAGCTGTTGTCATGATGGGTGTACTGCACTTTATATAAATATACCATACATTTAAAATCACATTTAATGTAGTGAAAACCATTTTTTAATTCCTGTATTTTGTTTTTTAAACATTGTCATAACAGGGAACTCTTTATGGCCTTTATGAAAATTAAACATGGATTTACTATAGTAAAAGTTTAAAAACATGTTATATTGATTCTAATTTTTACCATAGTTTTACTATGGTTATTGTTGTTTATGACTACTATGTTTTTACTACAAATCAAACCAAAAAAGTATGGTTACTAGAGTTGACACAGTTTCTTGTATCCTAATAAATTTCTAGTTTACGTGTAACTCCTGCCCGCTACTGAACTCATTCCAAAGTCACTAGACTGCCACATCCATCGGCGTACCAACGCTAACATAATAAAACAAATGGATAAAAAAGGGCCATCAGACAATACAGTTTGTGTTTTGAATATGAATCTGTTTTGATTCACAGATCTGCTGAGTTATAAATAAACATGCAGTTAATTTGGAGTCTCACTGTAAGATTATTTCTAATCTGGCCATCTGTGAGCTTCTTGCTTTTTTGCCTTTGAGAACATTTCTTCCAGAGTTTTTGTAGGGTTTTAAGGGGTGAGGGTTTCATATACTTTTTAACAATTTATTTATACCCATACTTACCCAAGTCTTCTGAAGCTGTATAGCTTTATATGAGGAAAATGCTAATTATTGTTATAATATTCCCTTAAGCCCTTGTTTCAAATAATTGTGTTTCAAGCGATATATTGTCAGCGTGGATTAGGATAAAAACCTGATCTCCTTTCTATGGAAGTTGTAAAAATATTTTCTTACTTTTTACAGCAGAATGTGCATTCACTAAATGAAAGTATGGAAGACCCTGGTGGCTACATCTCCGTTCAGTAGACACAAAGAGAAGATGGAAGACGACAACATTAGCACCTCAACATGGACGTGGACTTCAGGTCACAGCCGCCCATCAGATAACCCCCACGATGTTATCCCGAATTATGATATTCCTCTGGATTATGAGATTCCAGTAGACGAGATCCCCGACACGACTCAGGGACAAGCATTCTTCGTGGCTACGATAGTCATCGCTGTGGTCCTGGTTTGCATCATGTTAGTGTGTGGCGTTGGCAATTGCCTCTTCATAGCTATGTTGGCACGTTACAAAAAACTCCGAAATCTGACCAATTTGCTCATCGCCAACTTGGCAATATCAGACTTCCTGGTGGCGACTGTGTGCTGTCCGTTTCTGGTGGATTATTACGTGGTGAAACGGCTGTCGTGGAATCATGGGATTGTGCTGTGTGTCTCCATTAACTACCTGAGGACCGTGTCTCTGTATGTGTCCACAAACGCCCTGCTTGCTATCGCTGTGGACAGGTGAGCGTTTGTTTCTGTGAACATTTCATCGCGGAGAAACGTTCGATTCCAGAGAGTCAAAGATTGCATAGGCCTACAAACTCATTTATATTCTCATTAAATGTCCCCGAGGTGGTTTATGATTTTGCACATATTGTGTATCGCATAAAGCTGACATGATATTATGGTTGAGATAATTAGCATTTCCATATTTGAACATCCGGAGGGCTGTATTCAGCCAGCAGCGACAGTTCATGTAAATCCAGCCGTGGATGAGAGCTTACGAATCCACAAGATAATAACTTCCATCAATAACTAGAAACCATCATCTGGTTACAAACTGCAAAAAATCTTTTTTTTGTTTAACTTCAAAAAATAAGTAACCTGGCTTCCTTAAAATGTTGAGTTCATTGAACTTAAAAATATTAGTTAACTAATGAATTTCATGCAAATTCAATATGTTAACTAAGTTAAATTTATCAAAAATCTTAAGGCAGCCAGGTTACTTTATACAGTGTATTGAGTAACAGCCTAAATCGTCTAAATCTGTTATTTAAAAATGTATTTTGCTTATTTTCGAAGTCCTTATAATGTTGTCATGTGCTCAACAATAGGTGTTCATGTTTAGATTTTCAAAATGTGCTTTATATTTAGTATATTTCACTTGTATTCTACGCCGCTGGTTCGATTCTCAGAAAACAGAGTTGCAAGGAAGGCCGAGTACCCGGGAAGAAAGCTTGTTGTAGTATGTTTTGAAACACTGTCGTCTTACTATGCCCAAGCAGACTTTGACTAAACAACCCATACACAGAAGTATAGTCACAGTAGCGTTGAGCCATTAAATCATCCACCTCTACTGTTACTGTCTATCATAAACCTAAACCTATACATAGCAACAACTGAATGAACGTTCAAAGATTGAATAAAACCAAACTGAATACACTGCAAACATCAATGATGTGGATATCTGCCAGCTGCGTCTTCCCATGATCATCAGTGTATCACAGTATCCGCAAGGATTTGGAGGGAAGTACATTCTGTCCTGGCGATCTAGCAAAGAATCTGTTGCCCAGCAGGTGGTTCCCATTGAATCCGTGATGCTCGCCTCCTCACTTGTAACCAAAGGCATCCTTTAGGTAAAACGATTCTCAGCAGAGGCCCTGAAGAACCACGATTGTTTTCGTGTCCGTCTCCGCCACAGATTAAACGAATCAAATGCAAAATGATTTGTATGGAAATTGAATCATACGCTTCAGTAAACAGAGTCGTCTATTAACAATCTTTCAGTTTAGACAAATGCAAACAACTGAGCATTAAAGTCAACATGAAATTGACCAGGGTCTGAAAAGAAACGTTATTTTTACAATCAAAATGAATTACAATAAAATGAATTGTGACACACTTTGCATATGAGACAGGGCTACTGAGGTTCTCATGTGTATGTCTTTTTAAGTAATCTTGAAAACCTGGAACAGCCCGTCCTGGTTAGTTTAAACTGGTTTGGACAAGATGTTCACAAGGGTCACAGTTATTCTAGATTTAACTTCTATTATCTTGCTGTTTCTACCAAAATCACTTGCCAACTGAAATCATTTTTCAATGAATTAACCAAAACAAACTCACTTGCCTTTGGCGAGTTTTAGTTTTGGACCCTGAGATTCACCGTTTACTTTTGGTAAATATTATTACATGTTCTGGTCTTATTCATCCGTTAATAAACCTTCCAATAAAAAAATCTTTTTTTTTTTTATCTGACATCAAATATAGATGCAAAATGGGCAGTGATCCTTAAAAAAACCTTAATGTACATAAACACAAGATCATATATTTATCCATAATGTATGTGTGAATCAAACAAAACACCTTGACAAAGATGTGTTTTATTTACAATGGACAGAGAATAATTTGTCTGAAATAGTATCTTTCGCTTACAAGAGTACAAGAGATGGAGGACCCTGTTATTCACCACTAAGGTCAAAAGGTTATGATATTTCTTATTAAGAAAAATGTGCAGAGATCAGAACAGACAGCGAGAGAGTCTGTGCACATCGACTGTTGTGAGCCAGACTGCTAATCCTGTACATTTAGACAGTTTGATGTATTTGAAGAAAGAGCTTTGAACAGATCCCACTGTAAGATGCTTGATACATACCAGTACAAACCCTCCACAAACACTGACAGTCATGCTCACGGTTGCCTGCTTGGGGAACATTATAAACGGCACTTAAACATTATAGATGTTAGCATAAGGCTAAATATATGGGATGCAAACATACCATAAAGAGACATGGAACAGAGTAATAAATAAACATTAAAAAGAATGATTTCGACAACTTATTAACCCTTAGGCATCAGTTCTTTGTTCAATCATGTTTTCTCAAATAATTCATGTTATAAACTCAGCACTTTCTCTACTTTATCTTTTTACAGGTACATGGCTATCGTTCATCCTCTGAAGCCCCGAATGAAGTTTCAAACGGCCTACTGGCTTATCTTCGGGGTTTGGATAATTCCCATCCTCATCTCCGTACCCTCAGCATACTTCGCCACGGAACGCGAGTACCCGCACGCCGCGCAAACCCACGACAAAAAGATCTTCTGCGCACAGATCTGGTCCGCAGACCAACAACTTATTTATCGCTCCTACTTCCTGTTCGTATTCATAGTGGAGTTTTTGGGACCCGTGGTTACAATGGCGATCTGTTACGCACGCATCTCCAAAGAGCTGTGGTTCAAGAACGTCCCGGGGTTTCCGACAGAACAGCTGCGCAGACGGCTGCGGCGTAGACGCAGAACGGTCGTCGCGCTGATCGCCGTGTTGGTGGCGTACGTTTTGTGCTGGGCGCCATATTACAGTTTCACACTGCTGCGGGATTTTTACCCCGCACTGATCACGCGCGGCCGTAACTCGCTGGTGGTTTTCTACATCATTGAGTGCATTGCTATGAGCAATGGGGTTATCAATACACTTTGCTTCGTGAGTGTCAGGAACAACACCCCAAAATGCCTTATGGCCGTCAAACTTGCTAACTGGCGTTCGCTCACCAGGGTTGTTGTTGGTAAAATGACAGAGGACGACATCAGGACTTCATCTTTGCGAGTGACCGAGGAAGTAGAGTGTACACGAATTAAGTAAAGCACGAAGGCCTAGCATCAGGGGCGTAGCGGCTGTTTTAACACCCCAAGGATTTTGCTGACTTGGTATCAAAATCTAAATTTGTTTGTACTGGTTGCATCTAAATTATTACAGTCTTCTCCTTAAATTTACTTTAAAGGTGCTGTGTGAAATATTTAGCAGGATCGATTGACATAAATGCAATATAACCAATTCACAACCAATTCACAACCTGACCGCTAGATGTCGCTAAAATGTCCGCATTGCTCCTTTAACTGAGCCGATTAGTAAAAAATGTACATGTTACTAGTTACAACCAGTTTTTTAGTGCCAATTTAGTGACTTCATCCCTACATTTAGCGACTAGCAACAATAGCAATTTTTTGAATAGCTGGTTTCAAAGGACCAATCGCTTTCCGTTTACGTTGACACGATCATGAATAAGCTAACTAGTGACTTTCAAGCAGGTTTCTTCTGTACTTTCCATCGAAAATAGGCAACACTAAGTAGCATTTTGGTAATCACAATTTATAGCAGGACATTAATAACGTTAAAAAGTACAGTTACGACACTTTGAAAAATGCACTTTGTTTAACAAAGATAAGATGCACAGAGTGAAACAACAGCGCTGCCGCTGCATGAGGTCCAGATCACATGATCGCTGTAGGAGATGGTTAGTGGGATTTGAATAATGACGCTGTTTACAGACTGGCCTTGTTCATCGGCAATACGATGACAAATTGCATGTGTTTTCCACATGTTAAAGCTCCTGTACCAAGTATATTTACAAATTTAGGTACAAAATCTCAGTTGAGGCAGCTGAAATTCATTTGCGGTAGTATTTACACAAAATATAGTGGCCCTAAAAGAGTATTTGTAATCTGTCAAATGTTAATATACACAATAGTATACTGTTTAAATTCAACACAAACCCTGTCTAGGCACTTCTGGAGCGATCAGATTCTGGTTGTTGGATTTTGTGGAAGAAGTCTAGCAAATGTGATAAGTCACAGCTGTGGAGACTATCGGGACATCCATTAAAATGAGCTTTGGAACAATGGGTTAAAAGTCATCGAAAAAAATCTGGTAGTGATGTCAGTTCTGAGGAAAGTTCTAGCATCATGTGTTTGCAGATGCCATCTGGTTTTATAGTTTGGTGTTTATTCAATAAAATCTGTACATTTTTAAGTGAAATGTTTTTAATACTTCTTTAAGGCCACTGTATACAGTATTAGATTCACTGGTCAGTCAAGTCAACGGTCATAATCTCCCAACTGGAAATGTTAACATGTCAGTCAGACGTCTGTCTGAGTGGAGCAGACCAAAGACGGGACATTTACATTTGTATTTGATTTCATTCATGTTTTCTTTCGTTCTCACTCTTAAGATTTACCATGTGCAGTGAGGATGTGAAAGGAAAAGAGCACACATTGTTACCGGCCGTTGGTCTACTGAGTAAATATTAAAATGTTCCTTGAATAAGAGCAAGATAAGGTATGAATAAACAAGCGTTTGTCCTAAAAGTGTTGTGTTATATTTAAATGTGCATTTCTCCACAAAATGTCTTTTGAAATGTTTTTGTAATAAAACTGGATCCTGAAGCAGCTGTTCAGTCTGCGCTGATGGAATCTAGTTGATACACTTCAGAGTGGCGCTCAATAAAAGAAAAGATCAAAGTGATGACATTCTGTTGATATGCTTTTATGAACTGCCCATTCTGATTTACTCGTACGATGAGCTATCCCGCTGTGTTTGTAAACACAAAGTTCATTGCGCTGGGAAACCGCAATCGATAAACACAAGGAGAGCTAATTGTCCTCATGTTCCATCCAGAAGGCACGTATGCTCCCACAAGATGAGTACAAGATGCATTTTCACATCAAACCGTTAGCTTTCCGACCAAGAACGAAATATGAGCAAGTGGCTTGGGACAATAAGTAAAATAAATTACAGTATTATCTGTCAATCATTGCAAAAACCCTTCAGTAGAAGAACCACGGGTCCTGTTACAGGTCATTGTCAAGGAATTATCATTGTGCCTGAATCCGAAAAACACATTTGAGCAATTCACAAAAAAACCAGCACTTGCTCGATTCCAAAACCTACTGTGCTTCCTATGTACGCAACATTTCAAAGGCACGCTCCTGATGCCAAGACCGTTCTAAAAAGTAAATGCACATCAGAACGCTGTCTCTTAAAAGGACAGTTCACCCAAAAATGACAATTCTTTCATCATTTACTCACTCTCATGTCTTTCCAAACTTGTTTGACTTTTTTCTTTTAATATGTTGGAAACCAGAAATATTTCCTAGGTTTTGGAATGACATGAATGAGCAAAACTGAGTTTATGAGCAAAACAGATTTTTCAATGCAGTGGCTCTGGTAATTCAAGTGCCTAAGGTTGGAAGAGGCTCGAGGTGCGCAAAGATAACCTCCTAAATCTCTCCAAACTAAATGTAAGAAACAGACAGGAGCTGAAGATACAGCTCTTCCTGGTGAATGCCTACTGATTTAAAAATGTGCAGCGTGGAGCTTGGCTGGAATATGAAAAGAAATGCTGATTTTCAATTACATGTGATGTCTGAAAGTAATGTTTTAAAGCATCTCAGTGTGAAACCTGAAAAATGCAGAGAATACTTTTCAGGAAATTATAGGCAAATGATGTTTTTTGGCACATAACTTTTTTGTCAACATAATTCCCATGGTTACATTTGAAAATAGACAAAGCGACACTAAATCTTTTAACACTTATAGATATTACTCTGGTCAGGTTGAATGGGGTTTCAGGACATTCTTGCGAAGGTCTTAAGTTTCCAGCGCTGTTTATTTACGACTAGAAGAACCATGAACGGTTACATGCATCACCCGGCCCTTGCATCCAAAGTAAACTTGGATAAATAAACCTTCCGCCAAGAGGGTTGTCTGTTTAAAATCACAATTAAATGTTCTGATGTGATCTTATGATCAGTCTTTCTCAACTGATTTTGCTTCAGGACTATGACTTTACAATGAACACGACGAAAAATGTTAATTGTACAAACATAAAATGACTTTAAAGTTAATATATGAATATGACCATAACCTCTATAGGCTTAATAACCGACCACACAAAACACTTTAGTGTTGTAACATTATCTGATTTTCACTGTAACACTTTAAAATAAGGTTGTATTTGTTAACATTAGTAAATGCATTAACTAACATGAATTAACACATTTTTCAGAATTTATTAATCCTTCTTAATGTTAGTTAAATGTGCTGCATACATAACTATGTCTTCAGAGGTGTATAAAGACCTTACATAATGAAGCGTTATGTTTTTATTATCTTAATATGAGCTACTTCTATCTACATACTGTACACCGTGGGTCCCATTACATGGAAGTCGTCATATTGTTAGTAGCCCTAAACGGAAAAACTGCTCTACAGAACATGTAAATGTGTTAAAGAAGCCAAAACGTGATGAGATCTTTGTCCTGTGTCAGCCGCCGTAGTGCTTGGAAATGGAGGGGCGAGCGATGGAGTGAGTCGTGGGTTGCAACCTCACCGCTAGATGTCGCTAAAATCTCCTCATTGCTCCTTTAATGTCAATACAATTATTCATATTAGTTTACTGTGCATTAACTAATGTTTAACAGTTTTGATTAAAACAAAAAAATGCTGAGATTAATATGAATTTAAATTAAATGCTGTAAAAGTATCGTTCATTGTTAGATCATGTTAGCCAATGTATAATGTTAACAAATACAACCTCTTTGTAAAGTGTTGGAGGATTTAACATTTAATTTTTTAAAGAAATATATGATGCTATCAGAGAGAGAGAGAGAGAGAGAGAGAGAGAGAGAGAGAGAGAGAGAGAGAGAGATTGAAAAATGTAAGGTAAAATTTGAAATAGGTATTGAATAGTTTATGATATTATGATATGTAGAATTAACACAATATCATAGTTCATGGTTATTACTGGTGTGACATCCCCCTACACTCAACAATCTCACAAGTTTATTGAATGCATTGTTTTATATCCACAACTCAAAACTTGGATTGCTCAGCTGTGAATACGCTTTTCAGATGAATATGGTCATAACTCAAAATTGTTTTTTAAGTCTTGTCACACAGTGTTAAAGTAAACACATGTTAAACATTATTTGAGAACAAATGGTTCTGAATGCTTTATCTTTTGTAGAAGTTCCTCTTTGTCTCTCCTGTCTGGGACAAATAGTGTGTTCGTGGGGGATTAAGAGTAAACCATGAGATATGAAATTCATCTGTATTTTAAGAGGACTGACCCCCTCAGGATTCTGATTGGATTGTGACAGATGGGAGGCTGGGAATAAGCTTGTGTTAGTAGCATGTTGTTATCAGGAGCTTTCTATCCCAGGGTTAAACACAGGTCTGTTCTTAAATTTAATCTGTGTGCTATTGACCGTCATTCAGAAAAACCTGAACATGAATGAATGTCATTTCAAACCTGTATGACTTACTTTCTTCTGCAAAACACAAAAGAAGATATTTTGAAGTACTTTAGTAACCAAACATTGACCTTATTTACTTCTTAATTGTATGGACACAAAAACATTTCTCAAAATATCTTCTTTTGTGTTCCACAGATAAAAGAGACATACAAAGACATACAAAAAAAATTATTTGACAGGTGATAGAATTTATTCCAGACACTATTTGTACCTTAAAAAAAAGTACAAATCAATAAATTGATTTGAATGGCCCCTAAATGTCTGGAATGACTGAATTATATTGAGAATTGGCATTTTTTGTGCAAGGCCTGCCACTACGAATGGATGTTTTTAGTGTCACAATGCATTATGAGTAATCAAGTTCTCTACTTGTTTTTGAAGAGTGCCTATTGGTACCTTTTTAAATTGCCCATGTAGGCCGCTTGCTAGAATTTGGAACGCAGCAAATGTTTCCAGCAAGAATGTCTGGCTGATTTTTTGCAGTTTACAACAACTGTCATAACATATTCTTCCCTCAGATGAAGAGGCCTTAGAGTTTAATAACCTTGAAAAGACGGTAGAAAGAAATTCTTTCACCTTGCGAAAAACAGAACTCACATAATGGCCATGGAGACGTTGAGAAAGGCATCTGTCACTGACTGTGAGCAACACCATTCTGTGTATGAGCGTCAATCCAACCCAGACCAATGTCCTTCAGATCCTCCTTTGATGGAGTAATGGAGTGAAACCTGGATTAAGTACAAACGTTGAGGCAACACTGAGCATTATGGGTAAACTTTGGTTCAAATATTGTCTGTCGATAACAGAAAACGATAATAATCGTTGACTAAATTTCCTCAGATCCTGATGTTATTCGCACAGATTTTTTTTGCAATAAAAGGTTATAGATATTTAAGGGTGTTTCAACGGATGCACGCGCCTGGCCCAGTTATCTTCCGGTCTGTGTTTGTTGATCGGTCTGGCTAGTGGCTAATAATATAACCTTTATATTTTATTACATTTTTATTAATATTGTATTGTATAATGATTGTATTAAATAAACAATTTGTTGAATTTGATTGTATATTAGTTGTATTAAAAAAACAATTTGTTGAATGTGCCGCGACTAAGTTTAGCCAAGTAACAGTACTTCTACTGGTAACCCAAAATAACACTGGCTAGACATACTTTTAACTTGCTAGCTAATGTCATTTACTTGTTCTTTCTTTTGATTTTTATCAGAAATAATCTGCAGGGACTTTAGTTGAGGATGTGTACCGGAAGTTAAGTTTGGACCACAAAAGCGTGCATGCGCAGTTTGTTATGTATTAAAATATTAGGCACATTTTAAAATATATATTTCTTTAAATATAATTCATTTGTTTAATATATTTTTAAAAACATCTTACTAAGTTAATAATTAAATCTTGAAGTTATTCGTTTAGCATTTTAGGTCGGTTTCGGTTATAAATGTTGCTTGCATGGTGCGCGAGTCAAACCGTTTACGTCATCCGAATCAATCTGCGTTTGAACAAAAGATAACACGGTGTAATATACACAATGTTTCTTAAAGACAGAGCTATTCAGAAAACCAGACGAATATAATGTGTATTTTCGCACATCCCCAATCAAACCATGGATCCACGCCCTTCCCAAACATGCACTGTTTGGAGCCAACAGGACGTAAAAGTCCAATTTCGTCCCTTTGGCTCCAAACATACAAAGACATCCAGCAAAGCAGTTTTCATGCAGTAGCCTACTTCAGAAGAATCTGTGATTCATCAGGTATCGCGGGTCCAAGCATTAGGTTTTAATTCGTTGTGACTGGACGCAGACTCGAAGACTGTTCGTAATTGTCAGGTAATTTCACACGTACCGACCAATTGTGAGTCAAGTCTTCCATCTGAAGCACTCCTTCGTGGCACAGAAGTTGCTGCCCGTGTGCCAGGCCCCATCCAGGTTGCCTCACCGCCCAGTCAGTTTGACAAAACAACGGGCTCGTTCAAAGAAATAAATTGGGCAATCGATCATGACACATATCACGTAAATGGCATATGTATTCTAACATATCTAAAACATGCCAACAAAAGCTTTCGTAACAATGTAAGAAGCCAAAACAATGTCTCAAAATTATTTCTTGCATAAACATATTGACCTCAATTATATATTTTATATAACTTAAACTCCCTATATAAATTAAGGAACTGCAAAAATTCTGATTTGTGATGGATTGTTTTAATTATAGGAACAGTCATACTTTTTAAACAGAACGCATCACCCAAGAGTAAAACATTCTGTCGTCATAAAACATTTTTAATGCATTTTTCTTTTGGTTTAAACAAATATTAGATATTCACAATCCATAGACTCAATCTGCTTTGGTTTGGTGAAAAACCTAGGACTACTTGACAAAAGTGGGTTTATAACATAATCAGGGTCTTGTGCCAATTGTGTTTCATTTTAAAACTGACAGTCAATTTATTAATTTAGTGTTGAAAATGCACTATACACATACTTATCACAGAATCTTAGAAAAGTCTGTTGGTATCTGTAAAATGATAATTGCAGTGAAGGAGAGCTACTATGTAAAACAGAATTGTCTTCTGAGTACTGAGGTTTGTTGCAACCACAGAAATGCAAGAACACATGTAAAGTATCTACGTGGGGACCACACGTACAACAGTTGGCAAAGGCTTCGCATCTGCGTCCTTGTATTTTTCTGGCTTTAATCTGTTTAGTTCATCAGTTCCTCTTCTAAAAGCACGGATGCCAGCTGTATATTTGTGTTCTCCGAACAGTGTGTGAACGATAAAAGTCAAACTCTCGAAAGTCAAAACGGTTTGGAAAGAGCCGTATCTAAAGTCATGGATTTCCAGTTCAAGACGTGTTTGTTTTTCTCTCCATTCACTCAAATCACTTTAGCAATATTCACGAAACCGGCGGCCTGTGGGGTTTTGGCTAGAACGAGAGCTGAAATAGGTGTTGAATTTGCTTTGGAAGGCTCTGTTCCAAAACACAGTAAGGTGCCTACCTACTGTCGACACTTCTTGCTCTTAACACAAAGCTTTATTCAAAAGACAAGCGACGTGACTATGCTGCTTTCAAAGAAACCTTATTTTGGCCAAATTCCCAAAGCCATAAATCAATGATGTTAAAATAAAGTCGCCAAAAGATAAAAGAAACATGTATAAATGATCAATGTATTAGTGCAATCATACAAATGTAACTATAAAGTTTGTATAGTATTGATAACTGTTTCCTCCACGTATGCAACAGTGTTTTAAAAGAATGTTCTGGTCCAGTCAAACCCCTAGAAATAAACAGTCAGCCTGTAATAAATAAAAACCCTACACAAGTGTATTTAATCATCTTAGTCTCTAATAAAAAAAGCAGACTCGACGAAAACATTCATACACACACAGGATGGAACAAGAGAAACAGTAGATTTTAAAAAAACGTTTGTGTAAAACTCAAAGAATTTCGAAGTAAAATAAAAACCATAAAATCAAATTCATAAAAGTAATGTTATTTCTTCTTCCTGAGAAAGGCCTGTGCCTCTTTTTGCAGGCATTTAATGTCCTCTTTTCCACCGTCGTCCGATTCTGGCACATAGTCCGAGTCATCGCCTGCCTCTTCTTCCTCGCTTTCATCATTAACAAAGCTGTCGTCGTAATGATCTTCATCCTCATCTGCAGCAGAACTCTTGGCTGTGGAACCAAAAAAAACACCATCGCAATGTGATTTTCCAAAGATCTAATTACACTGTGTGCTCATTTTCACCACAACAAGCCTTTAAATCACACTGGGTGCAAAAACACGCCTACAGTTTATGAAAGTGATGATGCACGGTACAATTTGTGAGGTTGTATCACGAACTAGTTGCATTTGCGTACCTCTGTGTAAGAAAAAAAAAAGTGTTTTACATTTGAGTAAATGTTTCTTAAAATATTTATTAAAACACATTTTGCCCCGCTGCGATCGAACCAGCAAAGATGGTGCAAACGTGTCCTAAGAAAACAATATTTTTACACGGCGTTAACAAGCTTAAAACACGAAATATTCAGAGAACAACAATGTTCAGAAAACAGCTGCGATGGCTTCGCGGTGTCGAGTCTGGGATGATCACGCATTCTGCACGCATTTGATTGTTTACTAGTGGAAAATAAACAAAATATGGTGTGACCTCATAAAGCAATTATTGATCAGCTCACAGTGAGGTCATTATTAACTGTTAATGACCAGCCATCTCAAAAGCTTGGTACGCTTTTCTCTTTGTTGCTAAACGGTCACATCTGCTGGCCTACAAAGTATCCGAAGTGGAATGCCCGGCGCTTCAAATAGCGTGTATGATTGCTAATATTTCTTTTGACCAATGCTATGGTGCATATGTGCAGCTTGTTCCTCCCCAAGATCCGCACGGCATGTTCTGCATTAGTTTAAGAGGAATTTTATTTTGTTAAATGCGAGCGCACAGGGGAGCCTTGGGTTACACACCAAACGTTATGGTGCATTCAGTGCTGTGGAAAATGATTCAGACTCTGGCTTCAGTCGAGTGCAAGGGTTTGTGGGTGTTAAATATGCATGAGTTTTAAACAATAAACATATTGTTCTTGCAACCTCACGAGAATTAAATCTACATTGGCCATGTTTAAGCAAATGTGTTTGCGAGAAACAGGTTTTATTCATGTTCAAGCAAATGACTGAAGATTTAGGTTCATTGTGCAGTTCTGTGGTATTGAATGTAGTCACCATTCATTTTAAAATTAAAGAATGATGCCTCCAGGGTCAGAAATTGGGTTTTTTAAGGAAGCTTACACAAGTTTTGCAAAGTGTGAGCAATTTAATTTCACAGAAATGGTCTTCTTTGCACACTGTGTTTGCGACTTTACAGGATTTTATGGAAAAACTGTGAGCTAGACCCAAAATTCATGATGGTCTAAGCTTCAAAGCTGTTTATTCTTTTTTCTACAAGCCCTTATGAATATTTACCATAGTGCTTCTATTGTTAACCTGTGATATTTGCAATAAGTCCGTAAGCACATATAAGACAGAGTACAGTTTTCATGGTTCAGCAACCAGACTGCATCAGGAAGTAAATGGCTTGTAAAGTTTATGTGAAACAATGTTCATTTACACCTCCATGTATCAGAAAGACATTGTTCTGTATTAATACGCATCAATAATGTTAAAGCCTTAATCATTTTTGCGAATGCTAGAATAAAGAACACATGGCAATAAAGTCTTTAAATGTTTTTAAGAAAAAATGTGTACTATTTATTTCACATTGAGTAGAAGAAAAACACTTACGTGGAGATTTAGAGTGTTTGTACTCTTTCTTGTGAAGTGGATTCTTCCTGCACAAGCCAAGCACAAATGACACAATTAAAAAAACAATGAACGTGAATGGGACTTTTTGGGACTACAAAACTGCCAAAAATCATTTATAAAAATTGCACTCACAAATTAGAGCCAAAGCATAATGTGAAAAAAATGCTTTTCCAGCCCCTGAATTCAGCTTTAAAATATTTTGTGGTTTTCGACAACTGTGGGACGTTAACATTTGCTGTTGATGTTGTTTCTATCTGCAGGTGTAACCTCAGGGGATCTCACCTGTAGCAGTGGGTTCCATATGGGCACTCGGGCCTCTCATCATCATCATCATCATCATCATCATCATCTCCATCTTCTGTCTTCTCTTCCTCGTAGTCACTGTCTCCAGGGTGACTGCATTCCTGAAAGTGAACAGGATTTTTCCTGGAGAAAGGAAACAAAATAAGGCAAATGAACTCAATTATGAGCATTCATGCAACTCAATTATACTGACAGCTAACCTGGAGATAAAAGATTATGAGTGAAACTTCTGCCCCGGAGTATGTGTGTTCACGACTTGAAGTGTGTGTGTTCACTATTCACTGGTTGGGTTAAATGCAGAGGTCACATTTCGGGTATGGGTCACCATATCTGACAAAAAAATAGGTCACTTTAATACGAGATTTAAGGGTATGTGAGTGCACGCGAAAGTTTTAGGAGTCCGTGTCATGCTTCACCCCTGCATTCGAAGACAGCACCTTCCAGCTAAAATACAAACTTTATCGGTCAGCTTTTTAACTGAAAAATAAATGTCAGGGAATTAGATATTAGGGAAACCATGTGTGTATGTCTTTGAAACAACACAGAAGCGATTCTAGGCCTGACCTCAGGCTATGATCACTTGCATGTCACTATGTCAAGGGCATGCTGCTGATTATCACAGACAATCATTTTTCCTTATTTTGTTTTAAAGAAGGAACATGAATGTACAGTAAAAAACTATATGTACAGTGAAAGCAGCGCGATCATTAGCTTTAAACTAGAAGTTCATAAACAAAAACAAAAAAAACGAATCCAAATATTCTTGTAGCACACTAAACACTTTATTTAGCAACCCAGTGAACTTTTTTCCATATTAGACAGCAATCACCACAGTACGGTACCTGTAGCAGGAGCTGCCGTAAGGACAAGGTGTCCGACTCGTTTTTTTCACCTTACTGGTGCTCGTTTTGCCTTCAGACTCGGTGACCTTTGACCTTTGCTGCGTGTTCTGTGAGGGTCCCTGATCGACCTGAAGGTTACTGGAATCTTTTGCTTGTGTTTGCGAATCTTCGGATTGAGCTCCAGCTCCCCTGATGCTTCCTCTCTTCCCATTATCACGCTCCATCAATCCGGTGCTGTTGGACTCATCACTCTGCCCGTCCTGGACTGATCCGACTGTAGTGCTCTTGAGTGCTGTAGCATCACCCTGCCAAGAGGTCAGTGCACATAGTAAATAATCCACATTAAATTCCAGAAGCTCTTTCTCATTTCAATGCATTGTTTTTATAAATTGCAGTTTGAATCTTTTTAAACTAGATGGTTTTATTTAATATTTCTTTGCATTGAGCAATACCATTTGTTATCATTAATTAATTTTCATTAATCACATTTTGTATAGTAAGCAAGTGGGGGTTAGGTGCCTTGCTCAAGGGCACCTCAGCCGCTACCCGCCAGCCCTGAGAATCGAACCAGCAACATTCTGATCATGAGTCCAACTCTCTAACCACTGGGCCACGACTGCCCATAACAAATGCATTTACAATTTGCAATACACTGATAAACACATACTTTATAGTGGTTTGCAGATTTTGAATGGGGTGAATTTGTGTCATCCACATTCAGTTAGAATTTAGAGACAGAATCTGTTTTATGCAAATGTAACATTTCTAAAGCATGAATATATTGTAACCTACAAAGATAAGACGACTAACAAATTTGATTTCTTACCAACTCATCTTCAGAATCACTCTTTAACCTCTTTGCCTTCCTCCTGGGCATCTCCTCCTCCTCCTCTTCTTCAGACGACACCCGTGCTGTGCGAGCACGCTTGGGTTCGGGTGCCAGTTTACGTGCAGCTGGGCGTTTGGACTGTTTTGGGGTTCCTCTGGTTGCTTTGCTCTCACCTGATCCGAAGAGAACGAAGACAAACATCTAAGAGCAATTCCAGTTGAACTGTTTACTGATTGGTTCATCTCTGTATTCATGTAATATCAATGCACTATAATGCACAGACCAACTGAAGCCATGGTGTAGTGGTGATGTAGCTACATTGAGTCATGGTGCTCATGTGGGTTTTGCAGGTTCGAGGTCTCAATCCCACTGCCTGTATCTCTCCCAATATTTTCCAGATTCAGGTTTCTATTGATCAGACCACCAGGTTGCCTCTTGATATAATGCACTACGTATTACCATACCGAGCTAAGATCCATACTCATGAAAGTCAATGTACATGGAGATTTATTCTAGTTGAGATGTCCATTCACTCTCTAATTTAAGCTCGACCCATTACCTAACAAAACTAATTTATGGGTGGATTTATAAAGCCGTCGCAATCTGCAGTGATATGTATACTGTTAAAACAGCTCCACGACATCCCAAAAATTTCCATTAAAATGGAGCTTTGTGCAAACTTGTTTCAAAAGTGCAAACAGAAACATGTGTAAACAGGAGCATGCATTGAAACTTGCTATATAAAGACTGATCTGACTTGAAACTCACTTATAGACGGTTTCAAAACAACAACATAAACAAACGTTATTGCGCATGCATGCTTTTCTGGCCCAATGAATCCGCAATGAATGGAGTCCCTGCAGATTATTGTTGATTAAAAGCAAAAGAAATAACAAGTAAATGACATTGTCTAGCAAAAGTACGTCTAGTCAGTATTATTTTTGGTTACCAGTAGTAGAACATTTACTTGACTAAAATGTGACAAAGTTACACAACCCATTCAACAAATTGTTTATTTAATATAATATTTTGTTGTATAATAATTGTTATAAATTCATTTAAATTAAATATAAAAGAAAGTTAAACAAACACAGACCCAAATTTAACTTTGGTTGCATCCGATGAACCGTCTATATATGCTGAATAATAACGTTTTCTCATGCGGGGCCCTTCGTTGAGCTGTCAGAGTTAGTAAGGGGCTATTGGATCCAGATGAACTGGGTCTGGTGTTAAAGAGGTGTTTATGAAGTCTCCTGCACACTTGCCCTTCAGAAACAAGCACATTAATTATACGTCTGCATTTCTAGAGAGCTGCAAGAGAGGTCAAGGAGACAAGAGAGGCATCTGGAGTAAATCGAAATCCAATCTAGGTCTCTCCTGCCTTTTTCTTCATGAACAGTCACACTGTTGCCGTGACAACCAGCTTTGACAGTGTGTGCCAGTTAGTTGATGTGTTGCTGTAAGGAAAAGCTACACATGCATTTTAATACAACTACAATGGCAACGGTACCTTTGGCAGCTGATGGACTTTGGGTAGCTGAACCACAAGCCATCATCCAGTCTGGCAAGATGCGCTTCTTTTGCGGCAGTGCAGGCTCGCTTTGTGCCTTAACAGCGCAGAAACAATGGAAAGTTAGGGATTATTAAGCATTAATGCAAACTCTTTAAACAATGTGTGTCTTCAGTTGCTTTCTGAAAGCTGTGGTGGTCTCGTCGGATTGGGTGGAGGATAGATGTACATTCCACCAGAGAGTTGTAACCGAACAGGAGAAGGTTCTTAAGGGCCTTAGGGGAGATGTTTCGAAATTGAGATTTTTACATCATCTAAAACCTGAATAAATAAGCTTTCTATTGTTAGGATTGGACAATATGTGGTTGAGATATAACTATTTAAAACTTTTTATTTAAAAAAATAATAAAAAAGATGCTACGTTTGCAGATCTTAAATACCGCAAAGTTCATATTCATGTTTAAACAACACAATACTAATGTTTTACATGTATTTTGGATCAATATGATGGAATAAGCCTGATTTTTTTCACTTTCATGTGTCCTGACTGACTTTGTCACCCCTGAGATTTGTTTCTATTGAAATTCAACAACCACTAGAATGCAATTGCCACAACTCATGCAGAAATGCTGAATAAAGTCCAAACTAAAGTGGTCTCTTGAATTTTTCCATGACTGTGTGTAGTATGCAAACACACACCTCATTGACAGAGCACACAGTGTGTGACGAACCGCCCCGTTTTTCACTTCCTGTGAGCGTGGCGGTGGATCTCTGGGTTATGGGCACATCGTTCTCACCCTGAAGTGTAGCTGATTCTTCAGAGAGCTCTGCTGGTCTGGGCAAACACTCCTTCATGTCCATCTCCTCCTCCAACCCCTGACTGTTTCTAAAAAGGAACCAAGTCAGAGCGAGATCATGATTTCTTTGAAACTCCATTCACAGTGACTCCTTTTATCTAAAATAGTTTAACTTATTGTTCTGTGGGATTCAAACCCATGACCTCTCTCTTTACAAGCATAAGTACAACATATTGGTATTATTCTTCAGAGATGTTATAAAAGCATTATATACAATATCAACACACAACATTAGCTTTCCTATAGATCAGCTGCATAATGATGCTCGCAACACCAAGGTCATAGGTTTGGTTCCCATCATCGTAGGTGGCTTTGGATAAAAGAGTGTGTGACTGTAAACGTGGCCTCTTCAGAGGACATCAAGGCTTAGTTTAAAACAAATCCCATGTCAACATTAAATGAAAAATTCAGACAGCCTCCAAATTGGCTTATTTCATAGATGAAAGGCATGACTTTTAAATGCATGCAAATCAAGCCATTCAAAATAAATGCATCACATCAGCATTTCTCTTCGCTTGTGTGTTATCCGAGCATCTGGTTGAAGGTACCCCACACAAGCGAAGACCAGCACGTCTGTGTGAATTACAGAAAAAGATGTTTACAGGCTTTGATCTCAGCTGTGCTGGTCACAGATCAGTTTATAAGTGAAGGACAAGGCAAAAGTTAAAACAACCATTTTTAACTGGACAATCATTATTGTATATCAACTAGAGCCTTAATAATACCTGCCAATATTTAAAATAACATAATTATAATGCAACATCATGAAATGAATTATTACAAGTCCTTAATTACCTTCAAGTAAACATAACATTTCAATTCCTTAAGTTAGCAATAATGTACAACCGGATGTTATAACAGGATAAACCACAACAGGGTCTTGTATCAGACTGAAGGGGTTTATTTTGCGATAACAATCAGCTGTCTGTCTGTACCCGCGTACTACACGGCTTCTTACCTCTTAACTACATTATTAAACATGAAATATTGATTTGAAATATTTAATAGCTTTTTTTTAATGAATGCAGACCTTTAGTGAGAAAAACCTTTAATATCGGTTTTAAAGTAATGTAATATGTTATTAAAAGACATATTTATATTGAATTTTTGTGTAATGTTAAACTGTACCTGTCAAAGTGATTTTCGGCATCTGGGATACCGTGTGTTTTGAGCGGTTGTTATCTGGGAATATCATACCTCGGAATTTTGTAACTGGCCAATCAGAATCAAGTATTCCAGAGCACAATTAAATAACATTATATAATGAGCGAACAATTAAAAACATTTACATTCTTTACATTTATGGTAATTTATGAAAACAGTACTGTTCATTAGTAATTAAGTACTGTACGTTTTTATTAAACCTTACTGTAAAATGTTATCATATTTCTGTTAGAATATTCTATAAGAGAAATAAAAAGTAGGGCACCACCAGTTGATTTTATCCATCAGAAATTGTATTGGGACAAGTGAGCTTGTCCAGATTGCAGATGATTGTGGGGAATGAAAAGCAACTATGCACAACAGGATCGGGAATGCTTATTTTAAGAAGTCATAATTAGAAAACTTAACTATTATATTGACCCTTCTTTAAATGGAGTAAAAGAAAGGTTGCAGATTTACGGACTTGAATTCAGACTCAGACTTAAATCAAAGTGTTCGCTGTAGTTCATGACCTACAAATTTCAATAATAAATACATTTTTGTATCCTGTGCGCCTTCCCACAGCGCCTGTGAGTGACAGGCAGAATTACCTGGGGGTTCTGTCGTCCTGCTTGACGTGCACTCTGTAAATGTACTTTCCAGGCATGAGAGAGAAGATGTCGCCTTCCCGCAGAAAGTGCCAGACATCCTTCTCCAGCGGTTGAGGGGTGGCCACAATGTTTGTCTGAATAAAACATGGGTTCAGGTGTGTCTGAGGAGTGGACAAGAGGCATGCTGGTCACAAAACTCTTCGGTTTAACAGGTGCATTATCTTTAAAAGCTATAATATTGTTTCTAAAATAGAAGTGTTCCTATAGCATTAACTTACACTTCGGAGCTTACAAAATGTTTTCTGGCGATCGTACAATTTGGATTAGGCACATTCACTTCGGCTTTACTGTGGTGGCAAGAGTCCACAGTACTCAAAACTACCTTCAAATGTCTTCACCATTAAAACAGACACATTATTATTAAAGTAGTAATACTTAAAAAAAAAAAAAGTCAAAAGATCAATAGAGGAAAAAGCAAGCACTATTGCCATGACAGCACGACTAAGAGGGTGTAGAACTACACGTATAATTAAAACAGACAGCTGCTCGAGAGACAAGGACTTCATAATCAAAAAACTTTTGATGTTGTAACATCAAAGGCGGATGAGACTTTTGTCTGCCACAAGAGTTCACGCTAAATTCACAAAACCATCATCACGACCCCGATCCCATATAGAAAAAAGAGGATCAAAACAAACATACGGGCATCAGGCGCAGGTGACCGTTCTGGTTCTCCAGTACGCCGTGGTTTCTGGAAACCCTCTTATCATTCACCTGGTGGAGAGAAAAGACAGTGTTATGGAAGTTCAATCCCAAGATATCAGATATAAGTGAAGAAGAAATTCAATTACAATTTTACTGAATAGTCCTAAAATTAGCTTTATTTTCTCTATGGAAAACATTCTGGCAATGGGTTTTTCCACACACCGACATAATAAAATTTGAATGCACAGCAAATCCTTGGATAAAAGCATCTACCAAATAATAGCACTGTCAATCATTTATGTCCGGTGACCTCCACTAGATGTATTACTGTTATAAACTGCTGCGGCTCAGATAGTCACTGGCATTAATCATATGTGAAGCACAACAACCCCAATGACACTATGAGGTTACTTCACTGCGATCTGAATGAGTAAAAAATCCTATAAAATGGCAGGAATGGAGCAGACTTCATATTCTGTATGTCAGATACATATAATAAATTTGTAAGTTTACATTATAGCCATAATTCACATGCTAGTGGTTGGCAGGTGGTTTAAGTAGAGAGACATTTTATTGGATAAAAATGCCTCTTGGTGCAAGATGAGTGATAAAAACATTTGGATGATAATTGTCATCTTTTTGTAGCTTTCCTGTAGCTCAGTGGTTAGACATGGCGCTGACAACGCCAATGTCATGGGTTCGATCCCAGGGATTGCACATACTCAGAAACAAATTAATGCAACGTGAGTCGCTTTGGATAAAAGCGTCTGCCAAATGCATAAATGTAATGTAATCTATGAATAGCTAATCTGGTAAACGTTTAGGAATACACTAACATATAAATGGACTCAGATTAATGTAAAAACACCACTAAATGCTACAAAGCACCAATCTTAATAGCGCTTGCAATCTCGATTTAGCCTCGATGTGTATTTTTGAGGCCTGCACAATGAAAAATGCTTTGCAATGAATCTTTTTGGCCATTAAGTCTCTTATATTCCCTCAAAGATTAAGGTTTCGCACCATATATATATAAAAATAGATAGTTTGGCCCCCTCTTGAGGGCCTACACTGTCAGTACTGCTCGAAAAATGTCCATATGCATAATCTAAACTAAAATATTTTTTTTATTTAAAACATAAGTAACATAAGTTTACAACATTACAAAATAAATTCACGTGCGCATCTGATGCAGAAACATAAAGCCCTAACAATATAACAGTAAGACAGCCTCTGCTAATAGCAAATATGAATTGTGTGCCTTTATTTTATTATATAAAATATATATGACAAGGGCATGAAGTGCACTGCATTTAAAGGATCTAAGAACTTACACCCAGAAATGGTCCCCTCCCCAGGACAGCCTCTCCATAGGGCAGATCTATCGGAGGGCCACCGTCCACCTGCTCCAACTCAAAGCCAGGCATCTGAGCACGAGACATAGAAATATTAAAATGTATCTTTCAGTATAAAAATCAAACAGTGCACGCAGTTGTTGGCTCAAATGCTGCGCTTTTTCTTCTCTCCTAAAACTTTCTTGATGCAAACCTTCAAATATCACAATAAGAAAAACATTACGCTTCTAAAACGTATTTCGTACAGTATAATATTTAACTCACCTTACCGCTCGTGCATGTACATAGAAGCTGACTGTTACTTATGCATTGTACTTTGAAAGGAATTAATTATTTTTCGAGAACGAGGACTTCCGGTGAACTTCAACATGTGTAAATGTGTGCATACAGGAGCTTTTCCAAATCTTTTCTAGGTCCCTCCCAACTCGCAAATGTTTTGTATATATGACACTCTTTTGCAGCACAGTCACTGTTTAAAATCTAAATAATTTCATAGTGCATTACAACCGACAAAGTACGCATTCTCAAAGAACACGGAAGAGAGAACGAGCATGCTGCGGTTATGCGCATGCGCGCTGAGAATGGGGTGGGGTTTGACGTGTGACGGCGCTGGCGTAAACAAACAGAGACGTTTAAATCCCCAGCTGTCAGAGCGACGTTTCTTTCGGTGAGAATCTTTACAAACCACACATTTTTCACAAAAATATCATAAATGTATAAGCCTGTCCATACGATTATGCATTTTTTGGGGTTGTTTTTAAAATGTGTTCCTAAATCTTAGCCAGTTTCACTTTCCTTGTAGCCTATTGTATCGGCAATAGTCTGGGTTTTATAGCCTATTATTTATTTATGTATCCATATTTCTGCATTTATTGGTTAATGCCAATACCTGTTATGCAAAAAGTAAATAAATATATGGAATTGTGGTTCTACAGTAGCCTAATTGTATCAGATGATTGCAATACTCATAGACTCATAGGCTAAGATTGTATTTGCATGTTTTTTCAAAAATACCATAGTAATACCATAATATATGCTAAACACATTACCATTTGTTGCACTTATTTTATACTGTGGTCCATTGAGAGTAAAAGAGAGCAGGTTTACTATTGGTCCCTATGCTATCTCTGCTGTAGGTCTCTGTTTAACAGATTACCTGTAATAAATTGATGTTGGTCATTTATTTTTTATTTAATTTAAACTGTTTCAGGACACTGAGAGATGCAGAATGTCTATAAAAGAAGCCATAGCACCATCCTCAGTCAAGAAAGAGGCTCCACCATAATCTATGGCCTGGATCCACTACAGAATAACTTTGCAGAGACCCTTCCAACAGAGATGAGTCTGAGGATCTTTAGCGAGTTGGACCTCAGGAGTTTGTGTCGGGCCTCACTCACCTGTAAACGCTGGAATGGCATCATTGAGGGCAACGATTACCTGTGGCGCAACCAGTGTCTTACAGTGCTTGCCATTTGTCGAAGGGAGGTGGATGGGGACAGGCAGAATGGATATTCATGGAAGGTTTGTGTTATTGCAGCTTTGTCTCATGCAAGTTCAGCCAAAACATTTAATATTGAACAACAAAATAGCTATATCAAATTTGTATATATTTCTAAATAGTTTTAAACAGTGACCATACACATTACATATGACAAAATGTCAATTTTGAAATATTTGCTTATATTTTACACATGTGGTTTAATGTTGGTTTGTCAGTTGTTTCTCTGCTTGCTTCTGTCGCAGGTTACTCTTTTGCGCAACTACAGGAAAGGCTGTGTAAAGAGAAGATGGCTGAAGGGCCGATACAGCAACATCCACTCAGCTGATGAGATTCCACCCAACCACATGTGTCCGCTGGACGTAGAGACTTGGGGAGAGATACTGGAGGCAGAGCTGGAGAGATAGAACAGAGACTTTTGGAATCATGCTATGGACTAAATAACAACAACAGTGTCTACAATGGATTATTATGACTGAAACACTTACCGGACAAATATTTTTATTGAATGTTTATAGGTTTTTTATAATTAATTATCAAAAAACAATAGCTATCTGTGTGGCTGACACGATGCACAATAATGTTGCTTTTGATTGTTGTGTAATGAAAAATGGCTTTATTACTGTATGGGGTTTGATAGAGTTTTTGTTTACCTGTTGGAATCATTTTACAGGTGGACCACAGTGAATATTGTGCCTTTTCTGTTTACAAATTTTAAATTTATATTAATTTATTTTATTTTCCCACTTTAAAAAAGTTGCCGCTTCAATTTTTCTGAGTTCAAACCCAAAATGTTATTTTATAAAAGCTAAATTATTCATTACTGTCTGTCACACGTTTTACCTGAAAGCCAGGAATGAATGAGTTATAGGCTAGAGACTTTCTAAACACAATAACTAAAAATGAAAAAGGTTTGATTGTTTATTGTTACATTTATTTGTGCAGCAATATAAAAACTAAGTGACATTATATTTGACTAGTCAGTCTGTGAAATGGATACTTTTGAGTTTACCCGTTTTATTTACCTATTAATTGAGATTTGAATTATTTAGGTAGTTTTTCTGTTTCCGTTGATGGTAATGACGAAGAATGTCTTAAGGCGATATTACATTGTGCCATATTGCATCTATTGCCATTCCAGGCTTAATGATAATACAATTATGATTAAAAACATATAGATACATTTTTTTATTTGTATATTTTGTTTAGTGAACCTTTTACAATAATTCGTAAACACATAAGCGACTTTTATCTTGTTTCAGCACTTTGGACAGGGCTTTAATCGACCGCATAATGGAGATGAACATCAGCACTAGCAGAAAGACTAACAAATGAACAATAGACTCGCATTTTAAGCTGCCTTTGTTTCCCCATGTGAAACATAGGATTTACATCAGCTCAATAAAGCTGTACGTGCATGTGCATCCAGGCTATATGAGCGTAATGGCTGGTGCAGACGTCACAGCATCCCTCAACGGCGCTTCCTGGGACCTTCCGCCATACCTTTAATGACGGGGAACGCTGGTGATACATTCACCGCCGTTATCTTGCAATTATGGCTGATGTTCCGGCGATAATAAACATCGCGATTTCCTTGAAAATCCAACCCAACGACGGACCCGTGTTTTACAAAGTGGACGGGACGAGGTTCGGCCAAAGCAGGACAATCAAAATGCTTACAGGATCGAAATACAAAATCGAGGTGATCGTGAAGCCGGGTAACGCAGAGGCCGCGTAAGCACTTCTTTCATTATTTAGCGATTAAACAGATCACATTTAGATCTCATTTACTTCATATTTAGGCACATGACTTTATTTTTTATAGAAGGTTATAGCAGAGAGGGCGAAAAGTAGCCTACACATGCGGGGGCGGCCCTGTAAGACGGGAAATACGATAGGAATATATCAATTCACCGCGGGTAGATTAAGGCGTATTCTATGTAGTAGGCTATATTTGCAGTTTGAATGTGTTTTATTTCAAGAATGAATTTTAGACGTGCATCAAATCTGCCAAATACATAGACCGGTACTGAAAACGCTTCTTGTCATCGGATTTCAGCACAATGGGCATCGGAGGAAAAAGCTTCCCTTTGGAGCAGCAGTCTAAAGATGATGAACAGATCGTCTACCATGGCACTTACGACACTGAGGGTGTGCCGCACACCAAGAGCGGGGACAGACAACCTGTGCAGGTCTCCATAGAGGTAAAACATTAGCAAAGGATTTAATAGAACATTATGGGGTGGTTTCCCGACAGGGATTATTTTAAACCTGGACTAGGCCTTAGATTAATTGGGAAATTTAAGTAGCCTAGTTTTAACAAACATACCTTACTAAAAACATTAGGCCTATACTTGTGTGCATTTTGAGACAACACAGAGGCACTGATGTATTTTGAGATATGTCAGCTCAAATTGTTTTCTGTTTGGACAGCTCTTACATTTCTGTTAGTCTAGGACTAGTCTAATCCCTGTTTGGGAAACTGCCCCTGTATGTTAATATTTGATCCTTAAGGATCAGAATACTGACACTTCTGAGGAAAAAATAATGCATAATGGTAGATGCTAAAGCAAGCATTACTGTTAAATTCATTGTACCCTCAACATTTGTGCTATGGAAATGAATGATTCTTTATAAACTCATGCATCATGGCAATAAGTTATAGGGTGCTATACCTATACTGTACTAGTTAAATAGGATGCAAAAATGTATATCTATGTATATACTGATTTATTAAAAACTAGTCCTTAAATGCCAAAGTAAAACTCACAACAAACGTGCAGATTTCAAGCTGGTTCAGGATGCTACTGTCAGAAAATGGGTCTTGTGATGATACAGTTTTGTAACTGTACGCTTCCCGGAAGCACACTCCATCTGTTTGACGTCTGCATTTACATCTGCAAGACATCTGCAATACATAGTTTGCTGATCTGCAATACATCTCAGAGATGTCTGTAATATATCTGCTAAAGATCTGGAGATCTGGAAAACATCTGCTGTGTAAAAACATCTGCCAAACATCTTAGAACGAGCAGTTTTACTTCCATTCTAAATCATAAGCATATTACAGATGTCTATTAAACGTCTATATGACATCTGACATCAGATGTCTCATACACGTATTGCAGATGAGCAAACTGTATTGCAGATGTCTTGCAGATGTAAATGAAGACGTCAAACAGATTGAGTGTGCTATAAGGGTTAGGTGCACAATAGCTATTTAGGGTACAATTATAAATTGTTTTGAACCTGCAAAGGCACACGCGTCTGGATACTATGAGACACAACAATATTGTATTGACCTTATAATGACAAAGTCTTGAAAAAAAAAAAAAACATTTAAATAAAAAGGTGCAAGATTACATTAATGTTACAAATTTTTTATTTTTTGCCCGTTTCTGTATCTTTTTCAGTTCAAAGATGCTGGTGTGTTTGAGACAGTGTGGCAGGTGAAATATTACAACTATTACAAGAGAGAACACTGCCAGTTCGGCAACAGCTTTAACTGCATCGAGTACGAGGCCAAACCCAACGAGACTCGCAGCCTTATGTGGATAAACAAAGAAGTCTTTCAGTAGAACCTGACCCCAGCACCACAGCAACGGCAGCAGTAGCAAACCTGCACACTATGTCCTGTAACCATCACAGGGTCACTGTGTGTGAGACAGAAGATGCAAAATGGTCCTCAGTGAAACAAGCTGTGAAAATTACAGGCCCACACAAGAGTTTTCTCAGTTTCTTTGTTCACCTGTCAATCAATGCACCTATTTGTTGTACCACTGTTCATGCATGATCTGAACATTTCTGCCTTCAGTTGTCTGTCAATATAAGTGGATTTTTGTATATTTTTTCCTTACCATACTTGAACACATCTAAACAAGATAGGCGATACAGTATGTAAACTGGATTTGGGAACAAGGCCGAATTGATTTGCACAACACAGATTTACTCTGTTATGGTTACAAATACAATAGAACCAACAAGATTTCAGTTTGAAGGTTTCACTTTCACATTTAATTCAATCACTTGCTGCTTAAAGAAATGGGCAGTTCTCCTAAACGCTTGCGTTAAAAGGTGCTGTATATTGGCTATTTATGACTCTATATTAATATAGTGTATAATATATAGTGTAAGACTACAAAGACCAGTAAGTCGGTATTTTGGTCTTTTGCAACCAGCGCTGACAAAATAATTATTTATTTGTGAGAGGTGTGTCTGTTTCTCTATAGTGTGAGTGGATGTTTAATTATTTCTTTACTGTTGTTTATGGATTATAATGCTGTTTATTTTTTATGGCACAAGTGGACAAAAAGTATTTACAGGTGAAAGTGAAACGGCTATTGCTTACTACTTTCTACTGAATTTATGCCTATTTTTGTGCATATTTTGCTTGTTTATTTGTTTGTGTGGTGCATATGTATACTGTTGAATGTCCGTTTAGATTTTTTTTGGGCCAAACTTTTGACTTTTTTGTAAAAATATAAACATGTAAATCTTGTTGCCTGAAATTTTGTCTTGTTTGATTGAAAACATACTAGCAAGACCAGCCAAGATAAGGACAGTAAGAAAATACAAATAAATAAAAATGTAAATAGACAATTAAGTAAATAATAATAAATAAAAGCTCACAAAATGCAATAATAGAAAATAATATATCACAAATATTGTCATTTATGTCACTTCCTGATTTGAAAAAAAAACACACATTCAAAGTTCAAATAAATTACAATTGTAGGACAGTTTTGTTTGAAATAGTTTGTAAGCAAAAACGATTAAATAGATTAAAGTCTACAATCACAAAATTATTTACCATAAATTGAACCCTCAAGATTTTAAACGTTTATACAGCATAATGTTAACAATTATTAAAGAAAAGCATTACATGAATAAATTGACCATTTATATCTGATCAATGGTAAATCAAACGGCACTTACAGAGAGAAAATAAGGCAGAAATACCCGGATGTGCAGTTTTATCGCACCTCCCCCTCCTCTCGCTCAATCTTGCTCTGTTCCTCCCTCCCTCCCTCCACCACCAACTCAACCCACTGCCTCTTCCCCCTCCGCTGCGCACCTCCTGAAGCTACTGCAGTGAATCCGTCATCCGTCGACTGAAAGACCAAGAACGAAATCCGAGCGACGCGCCACTCCGTTCGCCGAATCTGGTCCGAAAAACGCCCCGCACCGACAGCGCAGAGGCCCATCCGATTCCGTGAGATTCTGCACAAGGCGAAGACGACCCGACCAACAGAATGGTAAGGATCACCAACAGCTATCGTTAAACCGGTGCAAATATATCCGCGATATCAGACACTTCCGCAAGCGTGTTGCGCTTCGCATCGGTCCATCTTTTGAGGCGTTTTCGGGAGGTGGAAACGCGCTTTTAGTGTCGTGATCAAAGCCGTTGTTGATAAAACAAGAGACATGGCTGTCAGTGTGGCCCACGTTCAGGAGTGCTAGGCTCCGTATGCTACGAACGGTGAAGCCAACGCGAAAACTACATCGCTATGTCATAGATTCCGGGTTAATGGGTGTATTTGAGCGATCAGTGATACGGTGTATCAACATTGTAATGGCGCTGCAGGTGGAAAAATAGAAACATTGTATCAAGCTAGCGGCGGCCGCGCTTCATTGTAACGGGCGCTCGATCGATACCGCTGTCAAGTTGATCGAGGGCTTGTTTGCCTCTTAACAGATAAGATCCGTTGACAACTTGAATCGACCGAATTTTTCTCCAAAATTAACATCGATCTTGCTGGGCCATCACCTGTATACAAGTGTGCGTTTTGGAAATGGTTACAAAAATGATGCACTATGTTTACGTGGCCCACGTTTGCCCTTACAATTTACTTTGGTATTGCTATAGTAAACGTCTAGCAACCATGTTTTCTCGGCTAATTTGTTTAACACAAGTATTACCATAGGTTTACTACAAATGTCACGATTAAACCGTTATTATAGTGAGAGATCATAGTACATTTGTGGTTTCTGTGGTTTTACTACAAACACCATTGTTACTGTCGTAAAACCATAGTTTGTTTTCGTAATGGTGATGATCGGCCATATGTAGTTGTGTACATTGTGTCTCATTGGTGACTTAAGAGGGTATATCTTTGTTAATTTCTGCCGAGACGACTCAGTTTAGATGTAAAATCATACAATAAGCCAAAAGACTGTATGTCTATAGGTTGCAATGCTCGTAGAAAATCAGGAAATTTGAGGAAAAATGGGAATTTACAAGCATGGGAAAGTCATGAATACTAATGTACTTGTGACCAATTAACTTGACCATATGTTTTATTTCTAGATGATGTAGTATGACATAACATTGGTTAGAATTTACTAGATGGATTTGAAAAAATCTGAGAAAAGGGACCAAAAATAAGCTCGACTCATCTTGTCGTCCAATCAGATTATTTTTAGAATGATAATGCCCCTCCCTCTAATTTTTCTAGTAATAGAAAGCAAGTCAGATCAAGATGGCTGTGACATAAACCAAAATAAAAAGGCCTGTGTTCTGCATTATGTCCTATATTTACACTTCCATTAACATGAGAAAGAAAGCTTTGCTTGTAAAGGTATTTCAGGTTCATGTCAATTCCTTTCTGCAGCAGGAATGCAGACGTTGCTCTATTTTTTTAAGACCCTGCAGCACACTCACAATATGTAAAGCCTGACCCTGATCGACACCCTGTTTGCACTCTCTTCAGAGAATAGAAAAGAATGCATACCTTGAATGCACAGCATAACATAGCATTACATTAGTCCAGGGAATCTGATGGTGACTTCACAGATCCAGGTTTAGCCTGGCTCCTGACAACAGCTCTATGCCTTTATTTATTTTATAGTAATTGACCACGTGTGGCCTGTGTATAAAAACACTAGGTCCACGCCCTTCCTGCAGTACTGTAATGTGCTTCTCTCCATCAAAAAAACAAGCATCTATAATTTAGTTATAGTTAACAGCAATGTGAAATTTGAATGAGCCATGTTTACTTTTTGATTCTGTTTTTTTCAGTCTTTATGTTTTTATTATCTTCTATTATAAACAAAGTTTGCTAGTCTAAATGTTATGAAATCTTACTTTTCAGGCGTCCCTTCTAACAAATCCGACCACTTCCTGATAGATAGCACCAGTGCATTCAAGTTGAATGTTTTCTGAAATATGTCAAATCACCAAAGTAAAACAGTGTTTTATACTTAATAAGCCAATTTTGGTTTGTGGAGTATTCCCACTGTCATAAAGAGCAAAATATTTATAAAGTTAGATCACAGATTTCTTGGTCTTGGCAGTAAAGATAGTATCTGTCCAAAAGCCAGCTGGCCTTTTGATGTCTTCCTTTTAGACCATTGAAGAAACCTGATTGGACACTGGAGTGCTGGAAAAGGAAGTGATGTCATAATAGGTACAATGTAGCCCAATTGAACGTTGCGTTTCATTTAAACCAGTAAACAGTTGAGATCCTTGTCTGTTTACTTGCTCACTGTTGAGACTATATAACCGGATGAAGTAACCTTAAACCCTCAATCCAGTTTAAGCTAATTTGCTGTCTCTGTAACACTGATGTCAAAATAGCGCTGAACCTCGGCTAACCTACAGCTGTGTTGCTCTAACTTATTTTAGAGTTACATTGTGAAACTGCTCTGTCTGAATGCAGAAAATTAAGCAAAGTTCATTAGAGCGGTCAATGTGCGACATAAGGTGACTGAGGTCACCGTCCCATTCTGACTTCATTTACTTTCACACGTATGTGTAAACACAAAATACCCTTGTATTATTCTTTATCGGCATCACTGAGGTTTTGCCATTAGATCAGCTAGACGATTAGATAAGGTAATTCTCTTTGTCAAGTGTTGGACGGCATTATTTAGAAGCGATGGAGTTTGACCCTGTATGCTATAAAAACAATGTAATAAACATGTAATGGAGAGTTCTACATGTTTTGGATCTGATCTGCTGTAGAACTTTTCAAGTGATGTCCCTATTTTTTTTGGGTTGTGCTGAAATTGTTTATTTTTAATTATTAGACACATTATTTTCATTTTGTGCATTGTAGCGCAATGCATTCTAGGATGTGTGATTTGGTGTCTTTGTAGCTCACTTTAAATGTAGCTCACTACAGTATAGGTTTAGGAATAGGGCAAGTGTTTAGGCATCAGTCAGTGTTAAGTGTGAAGTTGTGCATATTTGGCATGCATGAATGATGTCGATCAAGTTCTCTTTCTCGTTCTTTCTCTATCCCTTTATCATGGCATGCTTTATATGGTCTTGCTATTTCTGAATGTCCCAGTGTGATGAAATTGGGTTGGTGGAGAAGATGGCCTTATTTCTGGAGAGTTTATTTCCACTTGAGTTTATAACAAAATTACAATGACTGAGTCATATATTCTGTGTTTTCAAAGCTAAAAAAAGGTGTCAAGGATCAGTAGAGATTTTGCTAGATCAGGGTCGGATCGCTTTGTTATTTACATACATACATGTCAGAGCAGTGAGACGTTACGTAAAGCAAAAACACAGTGGGACATGTACCAAACAGGTCAAGATGAGGTGCAATCTGAAGCTGTTGAGGAAGTTGGTCATTACACATTAATATACTGTAGACTTCAGTTGATGTGTAATTAGTTGAATGCGCACATAACATCTAACAAATGTCTAACAAAGACTTTTAACCAAACTTAATGTTGCAGTGTTTTAATGTATTAGGACTATCAACAAATATTTAACAAACAGAGTAAATAAAACGAAAGTGAAACTAAACATGAACTCATATGAATTTCTACCGGTATATCGCAAACGATATATATTGCCCATCCCCAGTTACTTAATGTTTGATGATTATGTATTGTCAGTGTTTACATCAGCAATATTTAGTAACGCACTATCCCGTGTCATTTGGCATGTGTTCCCTGATGCTGGTGGCTGCCTCGTAGCTCTGCAAATGCACTTGAATCTGATTAGCTGCTTAGCTCAGAGTCAGACATGATAAGTGCTAGCGTGGTGACTGTGAGGACCGTTTTACCTCATGACTCCTCTGACAGCTGTGTGGCAATAAGTGACAACACATGAGGGGCACGATTTGCTAAATTGTTGTGCGCACACAACCTCTTCAAGGGCTGAAATATGGTTTAAATGAAGTCGTCTTATTTTGGGAATATGGGAATTCAATTTTAAGTGCATGATTACTATTTTATGCTAAAAATACATTTCTTTCCTGAATATAGAAAGGTGTGAATTGACCCTCTACTAAGCTCTCTTGATTATTTTTGCTATGCACTTTGTATAAACGCCCACCTTCTCTCCAATTTTGACCAGTAATGTATACCGTCATGTTGATTTCAACTTTTGTTTTTTCTCTTTTACAGGGAAACGAGGCGAGTTATCCCTTGGAGATGTGCTCACACTGTAAGTACATGGGCTGCTGCACCTTCATACCAATGACTTCGATTCCACCAATGGGAGCGATGCATCACTTAGTCAAAGTAACATTTTTTATTTGGGAAATGTAACCAATAATAGATTTTAAAAACCTAACATAGTTTTAACCTAAATATTGTCCGGCATGAAAATATCCCCAAAAGATGGCATAGTTGCTTGCGGATGTAAGATAAAGTAACAAAATAGTTTTTAAAGGATAAGTTCACTTTAGAATTAAAATTTTATGATTATTTACTTACTCTCGAGTTGTTTCAAATCTATATACATTTCTTTATTTGGTTGAACACAGAGAAAGATATTTGGATGAATGCTTGTAACCAAACAGTCCTTGGACCCCATTGACTACCACAGTAGGAAAAATTACAATGGTAGTCAAAAGTGCCCCAGAACTTTATGCTGTCATACATTCTTCAAAATATCTTATTTTGTAAAAATAAGAATAATAAAAAGAATTCTAAAGCAATTTTTCCTACTATGGTGGTCAATGGGCCCTGAAAACTGTTTGGTTACAACTACAAGCATTCGTCCAACCAAACAAAGAAATGCATACAGATTTGTAACAACTCGAGGGTGAGTAAATAATCATAAAATTTTAATTCTAAAGTGAACTATTCCTTTAAGGCCTAATACGTCCCTCTATGTGTCTAAGAAAGCATTTTTTTGGCTTGCAAAACTAGCCCAAAGCGTCTCTTAAACAGTCATAACCGCTGCTGTGGGATCAGCTGGAGTATTGGGACGTGTGAGAGAGGGTATCCCCTGGATCAGTGGAGCACTTTGTGTTTGGAAGATGGCCAGGACCAGTGCACTCAGACTGTGAGGCGTAAAGTTGCCTGTAGAAACGAGAGCTATAAATGCCTGCATTTACATTTACATTTACATTTATTCATTTGGCAGACGCTTTTATCCAAAGCGACTTACAATTGAGGAAAACAGCAAGCGATTCGTCTAAGTAAGCAATATTCACGAGAGGTGCTAGTAATACAAGGTTTCAAATACAACGTCAAGATAGTATAAGCAAGTATATAGAGAACATTAGAAAAGGAAAAATAGGGGTAAAATGAATTTTTTTTTTTTTTTTTTTTTATGAGACAGTTAAGTGCTCATGGAAGAGGTGGGTCTTCAGCTGTTTTTTGAATTGTGAAATTGATCCAGCAGTCCTGATGGAAACAGGAAGATCATTCCACCAGCCGGGAACGGAGAAAGAAAATGTCCTTGAGATGGATCTCATGCCTCTCTGTGAAGGAACAATGAGGCGCCGCTCGTTTTCAGACCGCAGACTTCTGGAGGGGATGTAGGTCTGTAAGAGAGAGTTGAGGTAGATGGGTGCTGTGTTAGTGGCTGTTCTGTAAGCAAGCACCAGTGCCTTGAACTTAATGCGTGCCGCTACTGGGAGCCAGCCTGCAGTTGGTAAAGGTCAGTCTCAGGGCTGCAGGGAGAGCCTGGGTTATTTTTGGAGTGTATGGGGGTGAAAATAGAGAGACGTGAGGTGATAGTCCATTGGATGCACTTTAATTCTTTTGTGATTTGTTGTTGCTGTTGCTTTTTCATTTTGTGTGGTGTGAACATTATGCATATATCCTGTGGACAGTCAATCTAGTCATTCTTGCGAGCAGCTATGTAGGACTTCATTACCCAGAGTGCTCTCTGCTGGTGATGTTGCTATGGCAACATTACTGGCCCAGTTTCCTAAGACCAGGGAGGGGAGGGAAGACCAGTATGTTAAGCTGTGCTTTTCTCAAGCATGTGGTACAAAACAAAGCTGAAGAAAGCGAGAAAAGAGAAAGTGGGACTATAATTTGAAGTGATCCTTTTTTGCTACCACCATGTGGTTTGAAATTCAGAATAAAGTCTTGTCCGCTCCAGTTTGTAGCTTCTTAAGGCCAAAACTTGGACTGTCTGTGGTTGTGTGTCTGAATTTAAACAAAACTAAGAGTCAAAAATGTTGATGCAAACAGAAAGTCTGAGGTCTGGGATGCTTGATTCCTCCAGTTAAAATGATTGATTTTGGCATATGCTGTTTTTGTCATCTAGGCTAATTTTTCCCAAGAGGCTACAGTAATGTAATGTCAAGTACTGTAACAGGGTGATAACATGTGCTGCTGAAAAACTGAGCCACCTGTTGGTCAGATGGGTGCTTAGCAACCACAAGGACACCATAATCCCACTTCAGTTAGCAATTGTGGTAATACAACACTATTATGACATCATCTAAAATGCATTCATGAGCTTGCACCTTCAGAGCATAGAAATCTGGCAACATAAAAGTTTGTTAGAGAGGTTGGTGAGTTTAAATTGAACATCTATGGATTTTGCACACGCTTTATCCAGAGCATATAATATATTACCCAAATACATTGATTAATTCCTTTGGCTGCTGTGTGGTGTCTCGACATCCCTCACCATCAGTTTTGTTTTTAAAATGCTGTGTCAAACTATAAGACTTCCAATAAAAAAAAAAAAAGTCCTAACACCCTTGAATTCTGTTCTATACATCGAACGTCACATGCAGAAACTGGAAAACTGACACTCTCCTTTTTTGCTCCTTTTTTGCTGGCACTGGCAATATCAGGGTAAATCTGAGGCATAGATATGGCGAATAAATTGCTACATCATCTGTTGCCTGATCTTAAATCTTTCAAATTTCTCCACGTATCAGATGATACAGAATATTAATATTTGTTAATAAAATACTATATGAGAAATGAGCTACTATTCTGTCCAAAGTGAGGCTAAAAAGCACATTGCACATTTTGAAAGTGCCCTCAGTCGCCCACACCTGGCATTTTCAGAAGAGCCTGGTGATTTAATCTGCCTAAAAACATTTTGGTGGACACACGGACTAACGTCTAGCAGCAGAAATATTTCAAATTAGTTAAACAAAAGGGCAATATGGTTTTATTTTGGATCAACTTCTCCTGGAAAGCAATCCAAACTGCGTCGTAGTCTTTACTTTGAATATGCGTTCGTATTTCATTTTCATGTAAACCACAGGCTTTGCACTAGGAGACTGGGATTTTAATTTGATTAATTGTGCGGCTCTGACAGCTCTCGGCATGCAGATTACTGGAGGTGTGTACCACGTGCCTGTGAGAATGAGATTAGATCATTTAGCCGTCCAAATGGCACGACTCAGTGCTGTAGTTTAACAGCGGCTCTCTGAACGATGACCATGACTGCCAGACAGGAGAAACCAGGTAAGGTTTCATCTGGGGTTCTCTTTTTTTTTTTTGATGGGATCTAAAGGCGGATGATGCGGGTTTGCGCGTGAGAGGCCTATATATGGATTATGTGTGCGCGAGTGTGCGTCGGTGCGCTGTGTGCTGTATCAATGTTTTAAAGATGAGCTAGCAGTGATGGAATCAGGGACAAAATCAGACAAGGAATCAGACTAAATGTTTTGTTTTCGATGTGTGGGGCTATTAGAAATAATGTTTAACCATGTTTTGTCTCTCTCTACAGTTGATGCTGATGAGATTAAAAGACTAGGAAAGAGGTTTAAGAAACTTGACCTGGATAACTCGGGTTCTCTTAGCGTGGAGGAGTTCATGTCTTTACCGGAGTTGCAGCAGAATCCGCTGGTCCAACGAGTCATCGATATATTCGACACGGACGGCAACGGGGAAGTGGACTTCAAAGGTCTCAGAACTTTTTTGTTGAAACATTACAGACAATCTATGCATTAAGGAGCATAAACAACCCTTTTCCAGAAGTACTTTCTACTTCAGTATTTTACCTTTTTATTAACTCACTGCATCAGGGAGATGTTTGCTGCAGGAAAGCACAAGCTGTACTGCTCCAGAACTCTGGTTGCCAAATGTTTACTGTACCTCACCCTCATGCTTGTCTTAATTTCTTCAGAGTTCATTGAGGGCGTCTCTCAGTTCAGCGTCAAGGGCGACAAAGAGCAGAAGCTTCGCTGTGAGTATCTTTCGGTCTTGCATATAGACCTTTTTTAAAGCAACAACGTGAACGAATGTTACTGCGCATACACGCTTTTGTGGCTCGAATTTAACTTCCGGTACACACCCTCAAAGAATAGACTATACAATAAAACATGAATAAAATATAAATAGTTGTATTGTTAGCCACTACTTAGGAAGTTAACTGCGAGGTCAGACGCGTGCGTCTAAAGAAGCCGTCTATAATATATCTTTCAGTTGGTGTGATGCTGTTCAGAAACATTAAATCACCTTTTGGCTTTTTAAAATTCCTCATTTGTTTTCTCAGTTGCGTTCAGGATTTATGACATGGATAAGGATGGCTACATATCCAACGGTGAGCTGTTCCAGGTGCTGAAGATGATGGTGGGGAACAACCTGAAGGACACTCAGCTCCAGCAGATCGTCGATAAAACCATCATCAACGCAGACAAGGATGGAGACGGGAGGATATCCTTCGAGGAGTTCTGTGCTGTGAGTCACGCATTTCATTTCGAACGGGAATTCGATGTCGGGATGCGCTGTTGTTTCGCCCGCCAAGGGTTTGCAGGGTTTTTGAGGAATGCGAGTAATTTGTGTTTACGTTTTTTCTGAAGGTCTTCTTTCTCTGTTCCACAGGTTGTTGGCGGCTTAGACATTCACAAAAAGATGGTGGTGGACGTGTGAAGAGACTGAAGAGACTCTTCACTGAACATCCTCATTCACTTCTCCATTTTCTGAGAATCAGCTCCGCTAACACGCTCTCTGTCTCTCTCTCTGTCTCTCTCTCTCTCTTTCAATGGAAGTATTTCTCTGAATGATGCCTCTGTTCCCTGTCTATACTCCCTGAGCCTTGTAACGCCTGCCATTCTAAGTGTTATTGAGCATGAGATTCTTCTGTCCAAATTCTCGGGTATTTAAGGACAGTCAGAGAGGTGGCTTCTCTGTCCATTACCGAGCGATTCAGTTTGGTGGAGAAGGAAGAGAGGAGGGTGCGCGTATGAATGCGTTGTCATGCGTGCGTTTGTGTATGCAAGCGTGTACGTTTGGTTTTTGCGTGTTTTCTTTTTCGAAACGGGGGGATATTTTTGTATTTATTTTGGTCCTGTCTTTTTTTTAAAGATGAATAGGTCTACAGGGAATACATGTATATGACTTGACACTTGATTTCAACACGCTTCAAGCATGAAGTGCCAATCGCAACGTGTATGTGAGATATAACAATAGCCGAATATTATTAAATCGCTATCTGATGTTCTTTATTTAGGGATATTAAACAATACATCAAGTTTATTAAAAGGCCTGTTCCTTTTTTCCACTCGTTTTGAGCAAATTGCTTCGGATGTCACGGATCGTGCAAATTCGAAATTTTCTACCAAGAATATGTACAAGTGTGCTGTTAATATTGTCAGGGAGTTCATTGCAGTCTTGCTTTCTGATATACGGTAGACTAGGACAAAGCAAATATATTCTGAGTTGTGCACATATATATACATTATGGTTTACTTTTAAGATTATTGTGTGTGTGTGTGTGGGGGGGGGGGTCGGGGAGATCAAATCACACCACGTTACTGTAGGATGGATCGGTGCCATCAGTCAATTTCTCAATTTTTATCTGCATTTTGAATTGATCACAGCAAGAACGTATATTAAACGTATATAGCCTAACAAACGTCACAATAAAACCGGATTTGTGGAACTTAATATTGACTGCGGGGCAGCATTGTAAAGATCTTAGTAGCTCATATTTGTATATTAGGGTTTGATGGACGGATTGTGTGTTTTGTGAGTTCGGGTTTTTTAAGCTTTAATCGAGTTGGTCCACAGCGAAGAAGGAATCGAGTAGGCGAAACCAGATCTGACAGACCTTGTCAAGTGTCTCTTTTCTCCGTCATTTCAAAGATCGATTGAAACGGTGTGATTTGGTTGTTTTATAAAAGGGAGACCAAACTAAACGCTGCCGATAGGCTACGGATGAATAGACTCGCCACGCCGATGTTCGCTTTTCCGTGTGATTCTCCCGCGCAATCCGGCGTTTGGCGCCAGCTGCTGCACGGTGACGGCTCTTAAATGTCTTTCCCAGAGACCCCCGGGGTCTTGTGTTGTGCTTGCATGATACGGGAGGCTTTTCTCCCTCGTTTTCTTTCTGTTGTGCATGTAGGTCTGGTTTCGGAGAGGATATGATCTTGTTTACATATGAATCGTACTATTGCGATGTTATAATCTGAATGACAGTTACATATAAATATATTGACGTTGCCAAACTTTTGGTAAATATTTAAACATGGAAATGATTTTAAAGCGAGTTTCTTCACTACATTATCAATTCTTATTATGAATCAATGTGGGTTATTCTGGAATGGTGTCGGTCACTCCCAGCGAAGCTTCAGCTTTTCCTCTTATTAAACCGGTACTGTTAAAAGGAGGGAGTCACGTTTTATTTTCTGTCATTTTCCCTTCACGATTTAGTTGAATTGTTTTGTACAGAGTTTGTGTTATTATTAGTGCTCTCTGCTTTCTGTTTTGTATTGCTTGAGCTGGGCGGTCAGACTATGACTTCGGTGTGGTGTATCGATGGGAGCGTGTGTTGGGTTTTGGACAAACGAAAAATTCAAGTGAATGAAAACGTTTCGCTTTTAGGTTTTTGTTTCTTTCTTCATTTCTCTGCATGCTGCGTCATATGCTGTGAGATTCATTGAAATGTCATTCATGAAATGAGAAATAAAATATTTGAGACTTGTAAAACGGTCGTCTGTGCCATGCTTGCTTGTCCTTTAATGTTTAATATATTAGTTGCCACTAGGTGTCAGTAATACACAGCAGATGAACGAACCCAAAAGCGTGTCGAAGAAAATAGGGCTTTAAAGGTAAACGATCATTAAAGCATTTATTGGTGTGCAAACAACTCGGGCAGAAGTGACGTCAGTTTTAACAGTAATGTAGGCTACAAACGTTTTCAAATGATTATGTAAAAAAAACTTGACTATTTTTTTAAAAACCTACAATGTATCCATAACAGTTGCTTTAAGGAATGTTTTGGAGAAAAAGCAAAACTGGCCCATTTTTAAGATGAAATAGCTAAAGAATCGCACAAAAAATCTCAAATATACAGAATAAGGAACATTCCCCCATTTGTCATGTTTTCCCAGAAACTTGCTAATTGCACATGTATACAGTGCGGTTGGTATCCTGGAACTTGCAGAGAAAATTAAATAACCCATTTTTTCCGAGCCCCTCCTCTTGGAGTGTCTCTTCTCAGTGACCTGAGAACAGCTTTTCTTACTTCAGACAGAATGATATCTCCAAAAACTGATTTCAGACCAAAGGGATTTAAGGGAGCACAGTTTTACAGTTTTAGTTCATCAGGACTGTGTTGACCATGAAATCCACGAAAAAAACAACAACAATAGAAAACCATTCTAAACCATCAAAGAAATTCTAATGGTTTCCATTGAAATACAATTACGAACCACCCTGCTCCCTGCTGAAAAAACCATAGAAACCCAATTGAAACCATCACAGAAATTCTAATGGTGTCCATTAAAATACCATTATGAGTCATTAGCTTTTTACATATTAAAACCATAAAAAAAATCCATTTTGTAGTGTGTTTTGGGCATTATTCCAACAGGATTTTACATCAACCAGCATCCACCAATACAATTCCCTTTAAAACCGTTAAAACCATAACAACTTTTAATGGTTTTATTGTTTTTTTTTCAGGGAATTGTATTGGTATTAATGGAAACTATAATGGTATCTACTGGTATGTGATGGATTCTATTGGTCTGCAAAATTGTGCTTTATTTGTACTTTATCCAGTAGGATTTCATGGAATTTTCAGGGGAAAACACCAATACTACAATAAATCCCTGACTTTTACAAATATGACACTATATAGCCTATAAAGCCAAAGTAATTTCAACTCGAAAAGTGAATTTTTAACCTAAAGCTAAATGTGCAGCGGACACTATGAGGCATTTTCCAATACGTCATTTTCTTTTATAGGAACCAAATCCTGCAGTCCCGATCTTTCTGCAGGAGAGATTCAAGAACAAGCCTATCAGTCACCATCAGGTGAAGCACAACAGACAAATTGGAGCATCTATCATTACAGCTCTCCCACACACACACACACACACACACACACAGAGTTATTTCCCACACACATGCATACACACACACCACATTGATTTGCTTCCAGAATCCGTGCCCTGCAGGACAATAGTCTTGGCCTCACAGGTTGGCTTCTCTCAGGCACAGCGTCTGGGACAGCGAGCGATATTTTATATGGGTGTCGGTACTGATTGGGAAGGAGAATAATTAATGAAAGTGAGCGAATCGGAGTAAAGCAGAGAGGAGAGAGGGTTCACCCGGAGTTTAGGTGTATTCTCAGGTGACTTTATTTCTGCATGCAGGCTGCTGATAAGCATGTTTATCAAGCAGACAAAAGGACAGTGAGGATACTGTTGCTTTCAGTTTAAACCCCGTCTCCGTCTACATGTTCTGGCAACAGAAAGCCAGATGGCGTATAAATAAAGCAACAAAATGAAACGGGGCAATATTTTAAACATGGATCTTGAATTATGAGTGTTTCCAGCTTTTTCCCCTCGGTGAAACATTTCAATGACATTTCCATCGTTTGCGATTACTGACCGACTGATTCGCGAACTATTCGATCAAAAGAACGACTCGCTTACTTTAATTTAGACACGATCTGATTCAGTGCCAATGATTCTGATCCAGTTTTACCAGAATGAACCTAGTTTTGTCTGGTTAATATCGTTTAATGAAACGTAAATGCAGACCTTTAATCCTCGAGTCAACCCCATATCAAAACAGACACTAATCTCTGCATGTACTACATGAAGAATCTTCTATTCATGCTGTCCTCAACAGAGTTCAGACAACACACGGTCCAGGTAAGTGCTGGACGCTCGGCTGCTCAGGTGAAACCGCATCCTCAGGCCGTGGGGGGTTTTCGTAGTTCTTCGTGCTAGCTACAGTTACACACCGGCAGGCTGATAACAAGACTCGACTTTCAGGAGCACTCAGGTGTGCAGGAACAGTGGCGCAGGACAGGTGTCAGAGAGCTAATAAGAAGAAACAGCCAGCCTGAGGAGCCTTACACACGGTTACACCTGAATTCATTCATTTTACTTGTAAAAAAACAACAACAACTGTTTATCTGTGTTGCGTGGGATTTAATAAGCGCTGTCACAATATCAGATTTTCAATACACGATTATCGTGGCACAAAGAATTCATGGTAACGATATTATCATATATCTGTTGAATTACAAAATGAATGCTGTTGGTCAAACTCATCTTCCATTTCATTTTCTCTCTGGCTGCCAATGAATCAAGGAGGTTTGTAAAGTTTGTGGCTCAGTTCCCTCAAAAATACAAATTCTGTCATCATTTTTACACAATAGAAGATATTTTGAAGAATGTAGTAAAGTATGCATTTCTGGGGCACTTTTGACTACCATTGTAATTTTTCCTACTATGGTAGTTCATTGTGGCTAAGAACTGTTTGGTTACAAACATTCTTCCAAAAACCTTTCTTGGTGTTTATCGGAACAAAAAAATTTGACCAATTTGAAACAACTTGAGGATGAGTAAATGATGACAGAATTATTTTTGGGTTGAACTTCCCTTTAAAGCAAAATGTGCCCAAATCGGCCACTATGTCAACCAGATTTTATTGTTGACCTACAAATACACACATCTCACAAATTAAAAGTCTAAACTCAAACAAATATAATTGTTTAACGTGTGCTTTTAAACCAAAAGTTTTACTAAATGTACTTTTAGACCAATAAATGTTTGTGGCTTTCCCAGTAGTTTGAAACACGCGAGTGAGACTAAATAAAAGATAAATGAAAAGATGAGAAATATAAAGTTATCTCAAACATTTTTTAATAGTCTTATTTACATTGACTATTTAAACTCAATAAATACTTTCTGTCACCCATGCGTAAAAGCCACTTTAATTCTCTGGGCTACTTATTTATGTACTAAACTCAAAAATAAAATCAAACGAATCTAAATATAAAAATTTCCTCTGCGTCATTGAAAAACAACTGAACAAGAACGATTTATTTTAGCCAACTTGAACATGAAATTCTCAAAATCAGATTTAAGAGAAAATATTAATCAAAACACTAAAATAGATACATAAACAAATACATGTGAGACGGCCTGATTTTTTAAGTGGTAAGACACATCGATAGGTCAATAAACAAAAATAAAGTGTATCACAATTATGAAACAGAAAAAAATCTAGCTTTTGCTACTATAGGCTAAGGCAACTGATCTTAGATCAGAATTTGTTTTCAGAGCACTGTATCTACACTACAAGCAAGCTGCATGATGAGACAACATTACACTACTCAAAATGACAAGTTTTGTTGATTATTATAAGATGTTTTTGTTAACACCATGCCACTAGCTTGCATTGCAGCATAATGCAACTGGAACTCAGCTTGGCTGTTTTGTTGTGCATCTCTATGTTGTATAAGTGATTCAGACAGGAGCTCTGAGGTTCTGATTGGACATCATTCTGAGTCTCCGCCTCTCTAAAGCCTGCTGCTTTTTCCTTTCGATCTCAGCATCACTGCACTGCATCATGGCTGCTGTGTTACACACTTCAAGGTAAAAAAAAACATTCATACATTAATTTTACAACTATTTTCAGTTTGCAACAAAACACACAATATCAATTCAAACTGACTGTAAATTTTACTGTCAACAACTTTCACACAATAACAAAAAACAAAGTTGTTTGTAACACACTGTACCTTTGTTGACCACCGGTGCAGACCTGTTCGAAGACACATACGATTTTTGACTGCCTGGTATCCTCACATCAGACTGAAGGGTGGCCAGCACACCCCTGTTCTGACCCTGCTGTGTGCAAACAACAGCACAGGTGCCACTTGCCATCGCAGAAGAGCGTCCCACCTGTGTAAATTTATACGGTCCATTACTTGAAGGGCCAGATGGCTTCGCTGTCTCACTTAAAACATTAAGGCCAACTCCTACAGGTCCAGAATTCACTATGTGAGCTTTCGGCCTGCAAAAAGGTGTTGATGTGTTTGCGCTGGACAGAGAGACATTAGCAGGTGGCTTTCTGGGTGGGTTGGGATGAGCAAACACCTTCGGTTGACTGGCCGTTTCAGAACTGATGTAAGTCTTGTTTTGTGACACGTTGCTCTGTGGTGCTTTAGGTTGTGTTTTGCTAGTCTGTTGGTTGCCAGATACCTCGAGATTGTCACATGCTTCACAAAATAAGTCATCGTCCTCGATTCCCTCATCCCAAATGTCATCAGATACAAAAAACGAGTCCAGGTCTTCATCTAAAACACCGTTAAAGCCATCTTGGCCTGTAATGGCATCCTGTACTTTTTGTTCGACACCTCCAGGGTTTAGACTTTGGTGTGTGCTAGCAGACTTTGAATGAGAGGGTTGGATTGTACTTGGGCCGGTGGTCACTGGTGTTTCTTTGGTGTTTGACTGAAAACGCATTAAGGAAATGTTGTTGGGAACAGATGAATTTTGAACAACCTGAGGTTTTCTTATTTCAGATGTGTGCCGATACTGCTGGTTCTGGTTGGCCTTACCATGGCTTGGAGGAACTGTTAAAGCTTTACTCACAGCAGTAGCCCGACTCGTGAAGTTAACTTCCATATGATTTCCAGGTCTCTGCAGCCCTCCGTAGAGTTGTGCCTGGTGACCAGAATAAGAAGCTTCCAGCTGAAACGGTTGTCTCTTTTTTACATTTTCTCCTTGAGCTGTGCCACATTTTACCCCATTTTTAGCTTCTTGAGGTTTGGGTGCAATTGCATTGCCACGTGTGTTACTGCTAAAATCATTTCGATTGTCACTGTTTTGTTTCTGTGTCGAACAACCCCGTGGAGCTGCAAACACATCCGGATTCTGCGTCATCTCCAATACCAGCGAGTCCTCAAAAAAACTGTCATTGGTCCAATCCTCCTGAAAATCATTAGCATTGTTATCCTGTTTACCGTTATCATAGGCTGCCACAGAAGAACTTGCAGAATCGCTTGCTTTAACAGCCGCACGATTTTTCTCTGTTGCCTTTTCGGAAACATCCTGAGTACGACCTGACATCTGACTGAGACGCCCGCTGAGCTGCTGGGTCGGTCCGTCGAAAAGCAAATCTAGATCATCGTCCATTTCTTTATATAGCGCTTGCTCATCCACATGTTTCTCATTACTAGATTCTACATTCTCACTCTTCAAAGCAAAGCCATTGTGTAATGTCGTGGTTGGGTTGTCGAAGTGCGCCAGCCAGTGGTCCACAGCACTTTTGGAACCCGGTCCATGTAAATGTGGTTCCTGGGCTTCATCTTGCCTCATGTTGAAGTCAAACTGCTTGGCCAGCCTCATTAAATCTTCTACGGTGTTCTGTCTGTGAACATACAAATGTTATATCAGCACAGAGAGCTAGACAACTAGGTGGAATTAGGATATAGAGAAAAAGAAATGGAATGAAAGTATTTATTCATTGGACTACCAAATTTGTATCATATAGATTTTTGCTGGAGATTTATGATATTTGCTATTACTTGAACAGGGACATACTTTGTTGACAAGGTCTTGACTTTGGGTTGCTGCACTTCTGGGGTGCAGGGAATAGCACTGTCCCCTATCCACTGCAATAGACACGAGTCTGCCTCTTCCAGTCTACCATTCTATAAACAAACAACAATACAATCAACATAAGTGTACATGTGTAATATGTTAATATAGATTCCAAACAAATATTGTGGATAGAAAGATCCAACCTTTGGAGCAATGCGATTGGCAATGTCCGAAATATCCACCGATCGGACATTTGCAGGTCTCCTGTGCCCTCGACCTGATAATAAAACATACACGTCATACTGGATGTCTTGATCACTGAAAAAGTATGTTAAAGGGCATATTTAGGATGCACAGCTGTAATTGAGATACGTGCCATGTCGTGTCGGTGATGGGGATGTTGTATCCCATATAATATCTTGATGAGAGTCAGGATCATTGCTCGGGGAGTCTTCAGGTATCACTCTCCTGAACTGACCTCTTGCTGGACGTGTGGGTGTTTTGAACTCCGCTATTTTTAACAACAGTCTTTCACATTAAGTTAAGAACTTAAATGTATTTTGATGCATTTTGATATGTTGTGATTTTGGTAACGTTACCTGTCTGACAGATGCGTGCGGGGTTTTGCGTCGCTGATTTCGGGCTCCGTCGCAATCTGTTTACTTTCGATTTCATCTGTGTCAGTTTAGCGATTTCATTCCGCTCCAGGCTGCCCCTGACGTCCATGTCGATGGATTATTCCTGATGCTTATTATAATGCATCATACAACGCAACTGTTCTTGATTCAGAATGTGTTTTGCTGCGCAATCGCGGATTTGTTGTTGAATCGTTCAAAGATTCCGCCAAAGACGAGATTTTCCCATGATTCATTGCGGAAGACGCGCGTTCGTTCAAGCACATCCAATGCGCGCAACTGTTGCGCATTAACGACGCACGTCATCTGGACATTTTCTTGCGTCTAACCTTGTATGTGTACCTTCTCTTTCGTGTAATATCCATAAAATATAATTAATAATATAAACATATATAGACTTAAAACTTACCAAATGGTCAATTAGTCTAAAAAGGCATAAAATTGTGCGTAGGAGTTCAATTTCATTTTGTCTCATGTTTTAGTAATTTGACATAAAAACACGACAGAGAACTACATTTAAAAGAAAGGGTATGTATAAATGCTATAAAAGTTTTTGCAAGCAGATACCTTTTTTTAATAATATAGTTGCTAAGGTCTAAGATAAACCCGTTGTAACATTGGGGCCAGTTGCATAAACTTAGCCGCTATTAAGACAAATCAGTCTTACTTTTTAAATTTTAATTAAACCAATCTACATTTTTATGTAACTGACCTAAAGAAGTCTTGACTAACTTGCAAGACTAGTGTCTAAGCAGTTTATGCAACTGGCCATCAGTGTTAGAACAAATTTAACAAAATAAAAGTTAAACTATAATAAACATACAAATAATATATAAATAATGAAAAACATAACTATCTTAGCTACATAAATTGTATGAAGAATATTGAATTTACAATTTGGTGTAAGCCATATTGTTTGTTTTTATGTTTACATTTGTAAACAAATCTCAATATTATGCAATTAATGTTTTCTATTCTGATCTCCTTTAGATATCCGTCATGAGAATACTGACAGAAGCTTGGAGCATTGCACTGGTTTAACTGGCTGTCAGTTAATATGGAGTTGTACTTGAATGTCTGTGTTTTTCAGGTCAGTCAATAAGGGGTTGTGTGTGTGTGTGTGTGTGTGTGTGTGTGTGTGTGTGTGTGTGTGTGTGTGTGTGTGTGTGCTTTTCTCTAATGAACTGTGTCTAAATGGTTGATAGTAATCTTAGCTTGTCAGATCCTTTTTCCTAATTTACTTATGGAGTGATTACTGGGACAAAAGTCGCATATGCCGTATGTCACAGTGTGGGTCAGATACTGCTCTGATATTTCAATGGTACAGTTTCAAACTGTACAACTGAAAATTCTCAGTGTTATTTCACGGTAATGTAAGACAGGAAATAGCTCCAGGAGCCGAACATAAATTTGAAGGCCCACGTGCCCACGAGGTTAAGTGGAAATGTACATCCGTTTGATGTCATACCAAACAGTTTTTTAAACAGAAAGTTGGACGGTTCATCAATCAATAGCATTAAACATACTTTACAGCTACATTCTTTTAAAATGGTAGACTCACAGGAAACCACAGTTTCCAAACTACAATACGTCATTCTTTGATAATTCGATAATATGTTATTGTAATATGGGCGAACTATTTAGATCAGTAGGCTTTAAACTATCACAGTTCAAAACCAGCATAATGTTTTTTATTTTTTGTGGAACACAGAAAGATTTTTCCACATAAAAATATTTACAATTCACAACAAAAATGTTGGGTTCAACCCGTGGTTTGATCAAAAGTGGTTACTGTTGTTGTAAAGAAGAGATTTTTCAAATGTTTTCAATTTGTATCTCGAAGAAGATTTGATTCGCAACAACACGCAAGCGTATAACAATTATTTCATTTTTAGGTGAACTATCCCTTTAAGACATCTAAGGACGTCTCCTTCCAGACATTAGGTGATAGCCAAAAACTCACTTCTACTGTTCGCCCACATGACAAATAAAGAACATCTCATCAAATTATCAAAGCATGATATATCGCGGTTCAGCGGTTTAGCTCAGTTTCCTGTGGGCTCTGCCTATGTCAGAATGAGCCTCATGAGTGAAGCCAATCAATAGAGGTAAGTCATTCTAAACAACAGCAGACTAGGGATATATTATTTGATCTGACCCGTGTCTAATAAATCTCTGGTGAACGGTTAAACTGTCGAGCAGATATGTCGACAGAGGTCTGATTGACTGCCCTGTCACTGCGAAAGCTACCTCGACAGATTTCTACGTCTCAGCCTAGAGTGTCCACACACACATATTCATGTTCGTTTTACTATACACTTGATAGTAAAATCATTTCATAGATTCGTTGATTTAATATTAAGGTAATGATAAACCCAACCCTTACAGAAATACATCCACTGCATTCGATTTAAATGTTTTATGTAACAGATTCCTTCACCCAACAGTGGGTTATTGGGAAACTCCGTGATTTACTGCCCCCGTACTGCCGCCGGCACGGGCACGGCTCCGATTACCCGCAGCACTATGATGATGTCATAAGAAAAGGCCCCTAACGACCCCTGCTTGGCCTTTTTGTGGCCGGGCCCTGATTAGAAGAGCTGATTGAATGTATATGTGTATGTGAGATTGCATAATCACTCACAGGCCCGTCTTTGGTGTGGTTGTGGTTTGGGTCACACAGAGGTTGTTTGGTAACCGTATGTGCAACAGTGAGTTTAATTACACCCACCCCCAACAAGCTCATATCTCGCCGTCGGCCATGAGATTCATCGCTAATGCGCTTTTACACCCACGGCCTGCCCAAGGTGGGCCTCCATCTATCGATGACCTGTAATTCTTTACTATCTGATATGGCAACCGTTTGCAAAGCGAGCTTAGTGAAGGTGATAAATTAGAGGAAACACTTATCATTAGCTTTGGCAAAGAAAAATATACTCTTTAACTTTAGTGTTATTATGTGCTGGGAATTATTACTCGGATGTACGATAATGGATCGTGTCATTTGATAAATTTCAGTACTCAGGAGTCATGAATGAGGCATGCCGTTTAGTTTATAATACTTTAAAATTCATGGTGTCCATTTAATATTCATGATCCCAAAGTTTGTCCGTCGGTGTGTCCCATTAAACCCTTGTTGAGCAAATCTAATGGCCTCTTGCACTCAAATGTGTGTCTTTGTTAAATAAAGCCCGTGGCTGCTTCAGACGAGGCTTTCGCGGGACAACCCGACACCCACTTGTTCATCTCACTCCGCGTTTCTCTTTCCTCTTGAACTGAAACAGATCCAGAGGGATATTCAATCCCCTCATTTCCTTGCAGATTGCGGACAAGCCTTATTATATGCATGATTTAAATGGCTAAAGCAACACAGTATATATGCCAAGGGTGCTACTTTAGCTTTAAAATTATGATCTTATGGCAATTAAATGCTCAAGTTAAGTGTGTCATAAGCGCGTGGGGGAAACTCATAAAAGAACATGTCAAGGTCATATGTCACCCCACGATCAAAAGAAATAAGAAATTAAATTTTGCTTAAAGAAACAAAGCATATGAAGGTTTTATGAAGTTATAAAAGTTATATCTTAATTTAAAGAGTTATATATTTCGGAGTCCCGTAATGAAAATAGAAAGGTTCACAGCGATGTCATAGAAGAACCATTTTGGTTCCCCAGAGAGCCATTCACTCAAAAGTTCTTATAAGATTTATTTTTTTCTCACTTTTTATAGCCTAATCTTTTTCCACTTCAAGGAACCTTTTGTGAAACTGAAAGTTTCTTCGGAAGTCCAAGGTTCTTTATGGAACCAGCCAAAAATGGTTCTTCTGTGAATAAAATGTATTGTAATATTTATATTTTATTAAAAATAATTGTATTAGAATATTTTTAAAGTCAAATAATTACTCTTAAACCAAGTTTCACTTTACGCAAAATAAAATGTCTTATTTTTTCGACAGATTCTCAGGTAAAATGTGAGCTTCATTTCATGAGATTCACCCACACTGAAAATAAGAGTCCTTCTAAACTGAAGGTCTGTAGGACTGCGAAGAACTGATCTAAAACATACACTCATAATACAAACAGGAAAACTGCTCCGGTCTTACTGGCAGAGTAAAATATCTCAGTTTGCCAGAATTGTAAACACAGATTTGGATCAGCTTCAAAATTCTCCTCTGGTGAGATGATGCTGGTTTGTTTTGGTTTGGTTTAAACAGGAAAGTGGAAGACGAGGGAGATCAAGTATTAAAATGTCAAACTCGGACGTTTTAATTACGCTGAGTATCAGTCACCCTCCAACCTCACATGTTTGTCTTACATCTACAACCCCCATTCATACGCTGCTTTCTCTTCATCTTTTTGACTGCTGCTGCCGGTCATTTTTACATCATTTCTTCCTCTCCTCTTTCATTTATCGATGTATCAATTGTATAGCTCTGTGATGCTGTTAATGGCAACATCTATTGTATATAGTTCATCTCAAGAAATCCCTTGAGATGTGTAGATAGGTTTGTAATTGTGTTTGCAAACAGATTAAACATAAGGTTTCCCCAATCATTGAGGACCTTTTTAGTTCAACCACAGCAAGAAATTTTAGGAGGCAGCAGTAACTCTCATGTACCACAGGGGGCGATACACACCACCTCCTGTGTTGAATCCACTTTCTAAGAGAGCAAAGTATATGTTTGGAATAGTATACTGCAATACTACCATCTATTATTTATACAGTATATAATATGTATACTTTGTACAGTATGCAAACTGTGACCTACTTTCCAAAATATGCATTGTGTTAAATGAGAAATGAACTGGCAGTTACATCAGCTATGATCTTTTTGACTCATTATTTGGTCAGACTTCCAAACAAGAATGTTTTACACAAAATTGTGTATTAAATTAACTCTTATATTGTGTTTACGATTTTGTTACTTAGCCAATGTTCACGGGTTTAGGGATCCACGGCATTATATGGTTTTTAAATCATTACAGCCGTAAAAAATTATGAAAATCCTTTACAGATGTTTGATTTAATCTAATTTCATGCAACACAGATAGCATATATAGTTAATATTTTGCTTTTTTGTGATAAAATCCATGATGTAGTTGTAAGTTTAACTGTAATAAATATAAATGTCTGAAGTTAACACTGAAAACGGGTCCCATGACCTGATCACCACACAAGGATTAAAAATGAAAAATAACCATATTATTTATTATTATGAAAAATGTACCTCCCTAAATTAATTCTTAAAGTGAGGTCAAGTACATACAATGTGGCATTCCAGCACTTGTCAAATTCAGAATTACATACTGCATACTTTTTTGCATACTATTTGTAAAATGAGTACACAGTATATACTGTGCAGTGAGCAGTACTGTACAGTACAGTAGTATCCTATTCCAAACATATCCAATAAATCAAAGCAGATCCTCACAAAACCACCCGTACGCAACAGTGACATAAATAACACACTTGTTGAGGTATGAATTTTTATGCGAATAAACATACTGAAACCCAAACACACACACACACACACACACACACACACACACACACACATACACACATAGTGTGAAAATACAGTTCTCTTCACATCAGTCAAATTCAGAAAATTAACAAACATTAGTACCTTTCAAAGTCTCGTGACAGTCTCTGAGTTCATGTATACTGCAGTTAAACGTGCATGTGAAACCTTTTGTTGCAGTCATTACTGTATCATATCTGACGCATCCAGCAGCATTATATACACATTCTGTATCGTATTGCATTGTGTAGACGTTCAGAAGTTCTCGTGGCCTTGCATAGCAGATTCCAGACAGGTCCTAAAAGCGGACGTCTCTGTATATGTTTGACGGTGCGACGCCCACTGCAGAAAGCCTCCATGTCTTTTGTTTGGAGAATAATGACTCTTCATTACAGGTGGCACTTGAGTTGAAACATGAGACTTTGTTTTGACCTTTAAGGTCGCTGGAAGAATCACCTGGTTCCAGGTGAGAGGTCACGTTAAAGAATCTCCCGGGCCCACGGCGGGTATATCCAGGTGTTGAGGCATTTCTTTTCGACATTGTTCGCAGTACGCTTGATCTGCCCATCACGCAGAACACGAGTCGAGGCGGCCATCTTGAACGTCTCTCGCAGGGATTTTAGAACGTTCCAAAAGCTGGAGTGTTGCATGTTTTTAATAAAGGTGTCTGTGCCGTTGAATTATAGGCCGTTTAAAAATCCATTTTCCCAGTCCGAACCTCTGGAACGTGAGCAGAGGACGACCCGTTCACCAAAATGCTTGACTCTGTAATCAAAAAGAGCTTAAATCATTTGTAAAGAAAACACTGCTGGTGACACCGTACAGTCGCAAATCAATTCGCTTGTCAAAACAAACCCTTTCATCTTTATCTCTTCCTATGGGTTGAGACATTAACTAATTCTAATGTCATAAACTGTCTCCACTGAGCAATCAATAGTGACTAATTTATCAGACCCAGGGCTGGGCGGCATGATGGGATGCGGCAGCAGAACGTGTCAACATGGAAAAATACACAGTTTGTACTGCTGTGTATCTGCGGGGCATTTAAAACTCGACAACAAACAGATAACGTCTGAATACTCTTGAAATGCAGTACTTATTTAAATAAACTAAAAGCGATTTATAGGTTTGATGTGCTATTTTATTGAGCCAATTGGTGAAGTTTAGATTCTTCATTGGTCACTTTTTCCACTCACAGGTCAGAGTTCACCAAACTTGAACTTTGATGTGCAGCAAAAGACAAAAATAGTTTTTTGTTCTCTAGTATTTGTATGTAGCCTATATGAATGGAAGTGAATGAAACACCTAGTGAGTCTAGTGTGAAGAACAGACCAGCTTATATGTTTCAGCTTTGTGTGCCAACACTACAGTATGTATAAATCATTGAAGAAGTTTCAGCGTAAATGTGAACGCCTCTCTCTCTCTCTCTCTCTCTCTCTCTCTCTCTCTCTCTCTCTCTCTCTCTCTCTCTCTCTCTCTCTCTCTCTCTCTCTCTCTCTCTCAAACGTACCTCTTGTTTGCAGGATGGCAGGGTGGATTGTTTACATGTAGTGCCATTGACTCTCCAACCCCATATTCACTCCCCCAAGACTGCCCAAAGCTGCTGTATGTGAAAGAGAGAGAGACAGAGAGATGTTATGTGTGAAATATGTGTATTTTCTCAGATATTTACATATATATTTAGATTTGTCCATAAATTTGATCCTAAAATCACAAGACAAATGAGGCCTATACATTTAGACGTTTTGAATGTGTTTAAGTGTGACATCAACCGTATTTTCCATTATTCTCAATGACTCAACACTGTCATTACGGTTCTTATTTCTGTAAGTACAGTTTTACTTTATAATATATACATAAAATAAGCATAAATTCAAATCAATGCAAAAATGGTTTGTGATGTTTAAATACTTAAACATTAAAATATGTTTTGCCATACAGCACTGAAAAAAAGGTTAGTTGGAATTACTCAATTTAATCATGTTCATCGGTTCAACATGATTTAATTAAGTTTTTTTAACATAATTTTTCTTGCAATTTAAGAAAAAAATGTTAAATGTTATGTTAAAAAAATGTAATTCAATCGTGTGGAACCGATGTACATGATTAAATCGAGTAATTCCAAAGGAACCTTTTTTTCAGTGAGGAATGAAAAGGTTTTACGTTACAATAAAGATATACAGCCGCTTCTGTTATTCTGAATTAAGAGGCCATTCCTAATTTTCATTTAATCAGCGGTTTTAGATGTATTGTTGTCATTTCAGTCCAGTGTCTGTTGAATTTCAACAAAATCAAACCTCAGGAGTGACAGTTTTCCAACAGTAATGTGAAAGACTGACAGCATGACAAGACACATGAAAACTGTGATTAAAAACTGATTTTATCGCATAAAATTCTTTTTTGGAATCTTTCTTAAATACATGTAGAAATCTTACTGTTATATTGCTTAAAAGTGAATATGAACTTGTTTTATTTGCAGAATTTGAGGTCTGAAAAAATACAAAGCATATTTTCTGTTAATTTAACCTGTTTCTCCAGTTTTAATTTTTTGAAAATAAATGGAAATAGAAACAATATTTTTTATGAGAAATAGCCTATTGTTAGTAGTTCACAGAATAAAACAAAAATAATCATTTTACCTAAACACATACTTATAAATAGTAAATTCAGAAAAACTGAAAATGGTCTTTTAAATTGTTTTATATGCCCCTTAAAAGTGGAGCATTTTAGAAATCAAAATAGGTTCAGTTACAGCTAAGCAGTTCCTTTTAGACCTTATTTTTGAACATTCAGATGTGAGGAATGATGTACCTGGAGGTCTGATGCCCATGTGTGACTGCCCGTCCATTATGAAACCTCCCATTGGCTGTCCATCAGGAGTGTAGGGGCCACTATGACCTACTGCACACACACACGCACGCACGCACGCACACATACACACAAACATAAACATGCATACATGATTCAAGACTTTTTTAACAGGTGTCTCTGCAAAATATGCCTCAGTATTGCATTGAATATTCACTTTTTATTGCTTCATAGAAATATATTTCTCATTACGCAATACTTTCTCACCCATGTAAAGCCAAACTATTTTTTGGAAGCTAAACTGCAAAAATGTGTCAATCAGAAGAATTACAGTGTGAAGTAGGCAGGTACGATGAAGTTAGCCGATGAAGTTAGCCAATCACCGCAGAGATGACTGGAGTAACTGGAATCTTAGAAATGAGCGATTTGGAAAGCTCTACAGCAACATCACATGTCATACAAATAACACTCCTCAAAAACAGCATACACAGGAGACTAGAACAAATAATACATGAAAATACACAGCTAACACAAATATTAGCTAAAATGTAACTTTTAATTTATTTTTTATAATTTTGAGTATTTCATGAATTATAATTAGTGTAATTGATAAATCTTAGGATACATGTGATACAAAAGTAATTGGTTTTGGAGCAGAGCCATACAAGTCTTAAAGGTACAGTAGCAAATACAGCCTGTTTGATTATAAGAAAAAGTCAAGAAACCTTGACTGAAGTTTTAAGTAGACTGTAGAACATATCCCCTGTGCTATGGTTTGCAAGTGAAACAAGAACTATTCTAGGTTTGTAGACATCAACACAATCCAAACCTGCACCCCTCACACTTCATTCTGAGCTCGGAAGGGTGTGTGTGATGGATAAGCTTGAGTTCAAATAATTCATCCTGAAAACCATTTTAGGGCCCAGTCACAATGCATTCCTGCACTTGAAACAGCAAGACAGAGCGTGACGAAATTAAGCTTTTTTATTAACACATTCTATACGCTCAATATATTGGTCTCCGCCCCTGATTCATTTGACGCAAGTTTATCTGCATTATTCCTATTTTTTGATCGAAAAATCATCGTACAAAAACATCCATCACACAGACAGCAAAATAACACCTGTTCAGAGCTTTATATAAAAAACACACATTCTTTTTACAGGCATAAAAAAGATTTTTAAGATTTACAAAGATTCACTTGCCAGCACGGTTGGACTGGTCGATCATCGGCTGGACGATCCTCCTCCTGGCATTAATAAACCTAAAGGGACCACAAGAAAAATTGTTTTAAATGCAAAAAGAGCACAAACATATTTTTATTGGTGATATTTGCATCACTATGACTGGTGTTAATACTAATGGTTGAGGATTTGACCAAACTCTTAATCTTTATTAAATTTGGATGCGCAAGTCGTGCAACAGGCATGAATAAGATTTCAATTCATGCAACTTTTTACTTTTGCTTTTAAAATAAGTGATCTGACTTATTTTTATCTGTCAGATAAGAAAACAATCCTGTGGACTTACATTGAAAGAACCAAACCATATCTTCATTGACAAAATGTTAAATGTTCTCTCATTTGTAAGTGTCTGCTAAATAAATAAATGTAAATGTATATCAAAATTTCACACAGTATTTTTTAACAGAACACCCTAGCAATGACCTAACAACTTTCTGGAATTCACATAGCAATGCACTAAAAACACTCTGAATAGCGTACCAGCCACACACAAGTGCCCCGGCAACCATTCACATTACTCGTTCTTGCGTCTCTGCGGCTTGTTTTATACAGATCACTTCCATATTAAAAAAATCTAGTTAATTTTAACAAAGAACTTGAATACTTTTCGCAGCTCTTTAGAACTTCAATGCTTTCTGCATATATTCCCATGCTATGCTTGACCTTTCACCCCCTGACTCTGTGACCTCACACCCTGGGCAGCAGCGCAGCTCTGCTCTTTCTCAGTCTCAAAAATTCCCTGTGACCTCTGACCTCCGGGTGCCAGGGCACAAGTCCACACATGATTAATGACTCCTCTGCGTCACCCCAGGTGGTTTGCTTCCATTTTAACCTTCACAAAGCAGGGGATGTTCTGCTTTTCAGTCGCAGGAAGTGAATTACACTCACAGCGAGAGGTGTCGAGGTCTGAAACGCTGAGGGCCGCATGACCCTCCGTTACATTACAGCGGTTGATCAAATCAGAACATCCGAGAAACACCTACTCGCAAGAACGTTTGCTCTGATCTGTTAGTATTGAGTGAACGGACATTTGGATGCAAGGACTGTTCAAGCCAAATTTTTGAAAAAATAATATCAAGTGCCATTTTTCTTTTTTAATATCAGTTTTCATGCTGTTAATAAGATAAACGGTGCAGTGGAAGGGCTCTTCCGTTACACATTTCGCAGTCCAATATAAACACATAAATAAAAAATAAATGTATTTAGTGTTAAAACCTCTCCAGGTTTGTAAGCAATTGGAAGTCTACTGGTAAAATTGTTACAGTATCAATATTACATGAAATTATTGAATTCAGTTCAAATGTCGCTTTTCATATGCAACGCATTGTCCAATGCAACTTTACAGTGAATACGTATTAATACAGATAGTAGTGGCAAAAGTTAAAAAAACAATGTATTATTGCAAAAAATCATTAAAATGAATATATTGTTCTATTAAATGTCATGTACTATTGCATATTTTTTATGAATAAGATGTACATTGATGAAACTAACTGAAAATCTTTATGTTTATAATCAAATCATTATTAAGTCAGCGTATCAATCAAATTCTTCAAAATTAGCAAAATGTACTGTAAGAAATTATTTGTCTGTAAGATTAGAATCGAAAAATAGAAATAGAGTCGATGATAACTATGTCAAATATATACTTATACAGATCAGAAATTAGTAATATTGTAATATAGTATATTGTCAAGTTGTGTTTTGTACCGCCAGGGACACTTTGCATACCACAGTTAGATAATCACTGCTTTAGGTCAGCAGTTGTCAGCTGGTGGGGTCACGACCTAGCGATGGGTCACAGGTCTGCTCTGATAGGGTCACAGACAGCAGGAAAGAAACGCAACACTAACTGCTATTCATACAATGCAATTAACCTATTTAATAAATCCCAAATCTGGATTATTTTGAAGCAAAAAAAAAGATCAACACTACAAAAACCAACGCTAAACAAGAAAAGAAGAACGAAAGGTCTAACAGGTATAATTGTAAAGACTTTACTGAGGTTGTTAAGGGTCAGCATCCCCCTTTAACTCCTCCCGTTATGTGACCAATCAGAGATAAGAGCCATATCCCCGACGGGGTAGAGCCCGCCCCACTCTTAAAGGGGGTTAAAAGCTGACCCCTTACTGAACCCCCCTTCTCACCACGAGACCAAGTTTACGAGCTTCATGCTTTTGCTGTACTCTACAAACACACACACACACACACTCATAACAAAACTACACAGCGAGTGAAATATTTGGGGGCCCTTTCTCATGCACTAGGGAGCAAAGAAATGCATTGTACCTTGAACCGTATACAGTGAGGTCCAAAGGTCTGAGACCACTCATAAAAATACTTCAAACTTGCATTGTAGCATCTCGTGTGCTTTAAATAAGAAATATGAGCTTTTCTATAAGAAATGAATATGGCGAGTTTCATAAATTATTTTTTATACAGATAATTCAAATGTCAAAACTTTCCATTATTTTGAGGTTTCATTAAAAATCGGATATTTTTAATGATGCCCCTGACTATTTGACCCCACTGTACGCCGTAATAATATATTCATTCATCCTATAATATTTCAAACTTTTAACTTTCACACAAGTGTTCCGGTCTTGAAACTATAGACATAAAATGTTCTTTTAGCCCACTGTATTGTGAGGTCATTCAGAGGACAGTGTTGCTCTTTATGAGTGTGTGTGAGTGTGTGTCCGTGTTTAAATAAACCAGTCCAGCTGTTCCTTGTGATAATTTCTATTTAATTTGACAGCAGCTCGTTTTCACTCCTTGCCTCCTCTCACCTGTTTCCTCCCTGTGCTCACACACACACACACACACACACACACACACACACATTCTGCGCTCTTGTTTGTGTTGGGCTTTGAGGAGCACCTAATGTATTTTCATTCTGGTAATTAAACTGCTAATTAGCTCTAGATATTGTTTACAGTGACGGGCAAAAATCCAAGATGAGAAACTGTTGTTGATTAAGACGTACTTTACGAAATTACTATTATCTTAATTATTATCTGAATGAACTGTTTTAGTAAAAAAAATATCTTTCAGAAAAATCTCCTTAGGGCATCGACTAAACTTTTCTGTTTTATAATAGTAAGGGCAGCTGTTTATCCTCCATGTATAATATTTACTCGGCTGATTTAACACTATAGTTATAACTATATACACTTGCTGGTTCTTTTTGGTATGTTTTACTATTATTTTATTTAGGCATGGGCCGCGGTTTAAAAAAGTCATGGTTTCAAAACCACAAAAAAATCTGTAATACCATTCTTGCGGTATGAGCTGTTTTTGCATGTCTCTGAACATGACGGAAAGTGCTTATATGTTTATTACTGCTCCAAATATGATATATTTTCCTTAAAAATAAAATATATTATGTTCATTTAAAATAAATTATTGGTTTTTAAACTCATTTCAGAACTGTAATCTCAATACTGTGATACCGCAAAACCGTTATTATAACGTCAAAATCTCGTAATCTCGTCTTTTTATTTTAAATATCAGGACTTCTTTTGGGGCAACATGAGAAAATAAACTGAAATAACAAATGTAACTGAATAAAAACTAAAGAATATATATATATTTTTTTTTATTTATGAGATGTTTAATTTACAATCACATACAAATAAAACCTACAAAAAGCCCCATCGCCGAGCTTTATCAATCACGTGAATTTAACATGTAAAACTCAGGAGAGGAAGTTTTCAGGGCTAAACCCCCAAACATCTGGTATTTCTGAAAAGCCCAGGATGTGCTTCTGAAGATACCAGGACTTGTATGGAATCATTAAAAACAAATGTGCTCTTCAGAGACAAAAGCCAGGTGATTTATTCCATTTAGCAGCCCTTTGTTATTCAAAGTCATTTATAGCCCATGTTTAAAGGCATAATTGACACAGGCCTGCTACAAGACTCAAACCAACAACCTTTGGGTTACAAGCTCCGATCTACCACATGCACAACAGTGTCATGAATGAGATTAAACTAGTTAGTTTGTAATTATACACATCACTTACTACATACAGATATGTTATTACTGGAATCATAACTGATGTGGAGGCACTCCAGGTCATTTCCTTCCACATTCATTCGGTTCAGAACATACAGTCAAAAATATAAAGCTTATTTGATGGTTCTGTGCAGCAAAAAAAAACATGAGATAAAAGTTTCTTTATGGTTCTTTGGAGATTTAAAAAGGTCTTGATGTTACATTGCAAGCTATTCAGATCAATGCATTCGCTTCTGGCTTTAAAACACCAGACCTGGATGAGCTTCTAAAGAACGATGGGATAAAAAGGCCTTTGCGGAGCTTTAAAAGGAAAATGTAAACCCCATTTTTCCTTTTATCTGGATTTGTGTTTTAAGAATGTAGAGCAAAACATGCTTCGCATTTCAGATCGATCACATCTGGATGGTTCGAGCGTTCAGCTTTGAGTTCTGCAGATTCTGATCAATGCTTACCAGTTGTTGACCTGGAGAATGGTCAGTCCTGTGTCCTGGGACAACTGCCTCTTCTGTTCCTCAGAGGGGTACGGGTGCTACGAGACACATCAAACATCAACAATTAAACTTACTTCATATTTAAAGGTGGTTCTGTTTGATATATATACAAATAAATATATAGTATATATTATATAATATAATTATTTTTGCTCTGTTCTGTTCTCCATCTGTACTGGTTTGTACTGTGTTTCTATGCACCAAAACCGATTCCTCATGTGCTCGGCCAATCAGGCTCAAGTCTAAAGCAAACCTAGTCGCCAATCCAAACGCCGCCATTTGGGATTTAGCCTCCAAGCCACAAAGTCATTACAAATTGCTATCCTGTAACCAATGGCGACGGCCCTAACGGCCAAAAAAGCCTTTCGCTAAACCCAGAGGATATGCGCACATTGTCAAAATAGGTCTCAACCCCCAATTAGCCAACTGATCCTAGGTCAGCCCTGGAAACCTCAACTAGATGTTGAAATAAAGTAGGACGTGTATTAAAAACTGATTGTGGAGCAGCGGTTTTACAGCAGCGACTATAAACACCTCACCCATGAATTACTCTCTCTTAACACCTGTTGCAGGACAAGAGCTCTGGTAGCAAATGGTGTGTAACTTTACGACCGGGCGAGCTGCGCTGGCTGGAGGTGTGTGCAGGCCTCTGATGAATGTGTGTGTGTTCTGTGAAACTCAATGAAGAGTCGAAGGTGTGTGTGGGGTCATTATCCTGTTTACAGAGGCAGTAAAGCTGTTAGGGCTCTAATGATCAGTAATTCAGAGTGAACGGTACTTTAAAAGAGTCGAAAACACGCCCTGCCTCACCCACCGCTGCAGCTGTGTGTGTGTGTGTGTGTGTGTATTGTATTCAAAAACTCTGTCTAGACTTTAGACCAAAGAATGTAACGTAAGCTAAACAGGAAAATATTTCACACGTGTATTGTTTAACAAATATTGTCGTTTATTTTTACTGTTACTGTTGATAATGTACATCTTATGATTAGAAGCCCAAAGACAACTATACATACAAAATTATTAATGTACGTCTTACACATAATGTCGCATATTTGCATGAATTGAATAGAATTGGATATGATATAATACAATGTTTTTTTCATCTTCGTGTTTTTATGACTATTTTACTATATATGTGTATTTATTTCTCTATCTATCTATTCAGAGAAAGAGAGAGAGAGAGAGAAATAAATGGATAGATAGATAGATTCAAATTGCTACTAAAGATATAAAATTATGTATATTTGAACATGTAAAAATTCACAGTTAATGTAAAACTGCAATGTACAGTATAAGAAGTACAGTACAACTCATTACGTCTATGGAAATACACACACACACACACACACACACACACAGCAAATTCTGAAACAAGCTACAGAAATATCTTTTTTTAATCCATGTATGTAGATACGTTTATTTGTGTTTATTGAAGATTCATGTGCAACATCCAAATTTTGTGTCTTTTTACCTCTTTGTTTAAAATGCCATAATTTATTTCTGTGTCTCTAGTTTGACCAAATGGAACTGCAAAAACTGTGACTGTTTTCAAACAAACTCATTTGGTCAGACAGATAGCTACACCGACTCCAAACTCAAACCCGCACGCTTAAACCAACAGAGCAATTGATAGCACAAGAGATTTTTCAGAGAAATCAGCCTATAAATAGTTTATCTGCAAGATAGTTGTTTCTGCATACTAAACCAAATCAACAAGTTTTCCCTTTAAGTGAATTATGTAATGAAATATACTAAATAGCTTTAATATACTCTTTTGAAATGGAGCTTGACTTTAACTCAAATTATGAGGGTCTTGGCAAGCATTGGTTTTAATATAGCTTCCCCGACACTGCATAAAACAGATTTGCAGATTTAAAAAAGAAGATGTTCCCTCTGAAACCAAACGGGCCAACTGTGATTTTCATTAACTTTGCTGATACAATCTCCTGTGTATCCCAAATCGAGGCTTACTTTTCTGCCTGATGCTTCTCTGTTTCATCTCCGTTTAACCCCCCTCTCCGACCACCACCTTCTCCGTTTACGAAAAAAGAAAGGTCTGGCCGTGATGAATCACCTCTCCCCTCTTTCATTCTCCCCAGCACGGGCAAAGACGGAAATTCCCTGTAGGTCTAGCAGAGCCCGGGTCCCCAGGAGAAGCTGTCAGAGCGGTAATGGATGGTGTTTTGATAACAGCGAGTTCGACCCTGGAGAGACCCTGGAGGGGGGTGGAACCCCAGTAGATCCATCCTCGCACAACATGCCCGTGCAGTTAGGATAAATGAACTCCACCGCCAACCCCCACGAAAGCCCTCGGCTCCTCATTTTTTGAGACTGACGCTAATTGCGTCTCCCTCATTACGAACAAATGCTTCGACACTTCAAAGGAAAATTGAGTCTGCAGAGAAACAGGCTGAAAACAGTAGCATTAACTGTCCAGAATATAAATAAAGGAATAAGACGGTTGGGTTTAGGCAAGAGTTTAAATAAGATCCGCCTTAAAGTCGGAGAATTGGCGGATGTAATTGAGGCATAGTTTACTGATAGGTCTTTATTTGTCCACTTTATTCAAAACTCAGGCAGATGTTCATATTTCTCATTTTTCAAGTCCCAAGACTTGAACATTTTATCAAAACTAACATTTATACAGCTTTGGAACAACTTGAGGGTTAGTAAATGACGTCAGAATCGTTTTTGGGGGAACTATCCCTTTAAGTGCATAATAAATTAGATTTTCATTCAAGTAAATGACAAATGTTTTACTTTTAAGAAAAATATTTCTTTAATTTGATTGGTGCCTGTTGTCTGCTGTACTGCAGAATGACGGTAAATCAGGAAACGGAGGTCTGCGAAATCAAATTTACAGCTGACAAACATAAATATGCAGATAAAAAATGATCAGAGCCCGCAATGGGGAGGGTGGGTGTCTCACATTTCTAAACTAAGACATCAAACAGACGGGCTTGTGTGTGTGTGTGTGTGTGTGTGTGTGTGTGTGTGTGTGTGTGTGTGTGTGTTTATTGTGTTTGTCTGGTTGTTGAATGGGACAGAGGCGACTGTACGGGTATAAAAACACCCGTAGGGGGGTGTTCTTTTACACCCGTGACCTTTGACCCTCTATTGAGCTTAGGGAATGTTGTAATGTCATCTATCTGCATGCTCGCCATCAATATCGGGGTCCGCGTTCTGTCTTATATGTTTACTTCTTACTTCTGTGGTCGATTGTGCTTCACTGTAAAAAAATCCCCTTAAAAAAACAAAGTAAAATGACTCTTTTTCCTGTAAAATACATGTTTTTTTGAGTACGTTCGCAGTCATTTTCTGTAATTTGACGTTTTTACCGTATTTCAAAAATAGACTATAAAAAATCCCATACAAAAAGGACATTTTCGGCAGCCGGCTCCCTGAAATATACTGTAAAAATAACCGTTTTTCCCGTTTTTCTTGTAAATTTACAGTCTTTTTCTGTAATCTGACAGTATTTCAAAAATATGTAAAAAAAAAAAAAAAAAAGGATTACTGAAAGAACCGTAAAATTCAGTACATTTTTTACAGTGTTGGGTGCACACAGTGGGGTCACTGCAAATTGTTCGTATCTGTACATTGCATCAATATACGTTATATTACTACATTTAGTTCTTGCTTTAGGTTTTAAACCTTAGGTGCTTTTTAGGTCCTCTCGTCCTTCAAATTGGTACGGTTTTCAATATTCAGAATCAGAATCGTTTATTGCCAAGTACAATGAGTTCACATGTACGAGGAATTTGCCTTGGTAGGCTGGTGCATACATTTAAAAAGAATAAAGACTTAAGAAGGCAGGAAAATATATAAATATATATATACAACATCAAAATTAAACTTAAACTTCAAATATCAAGGGATATAGTTAATTTATCATTTATCATATTCATTTATCTGTATTGGCTTTGCTTTATGAACAAAACAAAAACATTAAAACTGTTTAATACTAAAAGCACAAATGTCCTCCTGTTATTCTTAAACAGCAAGACAGTTTTGTAGCTCTGCTGGTTCACATCTGCAACAAATGACCCGCTAATAACCCAGTCCAGATCACAGCCTTTATATTGAATGCATATAAACACGTGTTTATGAGGTGGTGTGTGTTTGTTACAAACTTTCAACAAGTTTCCCAGTGAAAGACGAGGGAAAAGCTGCAAGTAATCAGAGTTTGAATAAAAAGAATTTATGTCTCAAGTCATTCGCAAAAACAGAAATACTGATCATATATTTAAGGCTCTGGAGAGCCACTTCTCCATGGAAACTATTATTACACCGTACACATGAAACAGAAAGAGAACTCTGTTTGTGCTTCACCGCTAATATATTGTTACATTGGTCATTAGTGTGTTCACTAACTAGCCTCTAGATAGATAATGTAGGGGCGTCAGTGAGCTTGAAATAACATGGGTGGGCAGGTTTAGACACGCCGCCACAAGCTTCTTTAGCGGTTACTCACAGATGATGAATAGATAAATATAGATTTTTGGGTTAGATATGTAATATCTAACACACAGCTGCAGATGAAATCACATAAATATCATTACAACAACAAACAGCAGGACGATTCACATGATAATCTTGAACAATTGCAGTTAAATCAATCAGACAGATTTACTGTATCAGTGATGTTCAGCACCTCGACAAAATGCCCTTGCAAAATTTCTTGAGATATTAGCAAATGTTTTGGTTTTAGTTCAGCACTGTTGGACTAGACAGCTCCTGCATTTAATACACGTGTGGTTCTACTAACAAGCGATCTATGTGCGGGTTTGACAAACAGGCATTGTCGAAATCTGAAAAAAGTACGATTTGCAACACTATTTGGAAACAACAGAGACATTTCTTTTACCGTGAGGTGCTGAAACAGCCATGCTCTCATGATGTTGGTTGCCACCTTGGGAAAAATCCCTCTTTTCTTGTTGTTTTTCCTGTCTTTATCAGGGTCGTCTTCCTCTCCTGTGCTTGGGGAGGCAGCACCCTGATCCAAAAAATCACCTGACAACAACAAATGAATAGTAAAGTTAAAAAGCTTTGACATTAATAGACTTGAGGTTGCACCACGTAGGTACACAAGTGAGTATTTGACTTTCTTGGACTGGACAGTCTTGGAAGGTTTCCCAGCAAGGTGGGATGTTGAGATTTTAGATGTGGTCAGCTCAAAAACAGTCCTCTGACACTCTCCAAAGTGACATTAGTCGACATTGAAAATCTAAATCTCACTGAATGGAATCTCTTGAACAGCAAGAACATTGTTCTGCTTCCCTTGCATGTGTGCCAAGGTTAGAAAAATGTGTGACATATTTATTCAGGTTGACATCTTTTTGGAATGTTGCCAGATTGTTTGTTGGAGCAGCAGGCGCTGACCATGATTTTGACTTTCTGGAAAATTCAAATTGTAAATACTTTCCTCCCTTTACTTAGTGTAACAACAAAGTGAGGACTGCGGTTGTATGTTGTCTTAACCCATATTTAGCGAACAACGGGTATTAAATTATCGCTTTAAACACGCCGGGTCTCAGAGGGTTAACTGTGTGTTTGTCTGTCCCTTGTTTCTTTCAGGTAGTGAAATATCCTGTCGGAGCCAGCCTCACAGCTGTTGAGCTGAGACAAGAACGCACGAAGACGCACACGTGCGCGCGCCGCTCGGGGAAGTATGTACTCTGGTTTTTATTGGCCATGGTTGGCGCTCAAAGCTGAAGAGCACAGAGAAGAGTCTTTATAACCACCATGCACCATTTCCTGTCCAACACACAACCGCACACACACACGTGCACAGAGCGGCTGCAGTTATTTAGGAGTCTTTTGGCCGATGTGCGAGTGTGTATGTTTGTGCGTGCGTGTTTGTGTGGGTGTGTGTGCGTGTGCGGTAGGACACCCCCGTGGTGGTGCTAAAGTGCAAATGTATGCTAAAGATGACAAACCTGCTGAAGCTCTGTTTCACTTGGCAGACAGTAAGCTTTTTACAAACACTTGCGTGTGTGTGTGTGTGTGTGTGTGTGTGTGTGTGTGTGTGTGTGTGTGTGTGTGTGTGTGTGTGTGTGTGTGTGTGTGTGTTACCATGCTCGCTGCTGTTGTCTCCATTGTGTGAGCTGGGGTGTCTACCACAGGCAGCAGGCGTTTCGGCAGAATGAACAGATGCAGAATCATCCTCCCTCCAGCACACCTAGAGAGACAGACAGACAAAATGTTAGACAGAAAGACGTAGAGAGTGACCAAGAGATAGAGACAGACAATGGAAAAACAGACAGACAGAGAGATGAACACAGAAATAGACCAATACAGACACACAAAACAGATACAGTCGGAAAGAAAGACAGAAAGAGAGAGACAGATGGGGAGTGGGGGTGTACAGAGAGAGTAATAAGTTGTGTTCAGTGTAATATATTATTGGTTAAATACAGTATAGAGCTGCATACCAGAGCAGTGCTGTAAGGAGTAATACAGAACACATGTTCCAAGAGCAAACAGTTCGAAAAGACTAGAGACTGCTTTAACACAAACACACATCTGTATATATACACACACACGCATGCATGCACGCACAAACATCTGTACATAACTCAAAAGACAAACAAACACACACCCACATACACGCACAGGATATTTTGAAAACCATATTGTTAGTTTTGCAAGACTGAAAAACGAAACAAAAATGCCAACAGACTGTTTCTCCTTATTAAGAGGATAGTTCCGGTTCTGGATGACAATAGGTCAATACAACACAGGAAGAATAAAACACCTGTTAATCACAACTGTATGTATCATTGCACGGCACCTATTGAGTTTACATGCCAGCAACTTGTATTTTCATGATAGGCCTAAATTGCTTGGACATTTCTGCTGCTATATGGCATTATCGACAGATTGTGTCAAAAGAAGGATTAATGTTGTGCAACTGGGGCTAGTTGTCACACGTAGGCTAGTCATGTAAAAATATAGGCACATAGCTTTTAAGGAATAGTTTAACCAAAAATGAATGTTTTTTCATCATTTATTTATCCTCGTGTCATTCCAAACCTGTATGACTCTCTTTTTTCTGCAGAACACAAAAGAAGATATTTTGAAGAATGTTGGTAACCAAACAACATTGGACCCAATTGACTTTCACTTTTTGGCCACAGAGCCACAGAGACATTTCTCAAAATGTGTTTCACAGAAGAAAGAGTCATATACAGGTTGTGTACAACTTAAGGGTGAATAAATAGTGACAAGAATTTTATTTTTGAGTGAGTTTTGATTTTTACAATCTTAAATTCAAACAGCTGCTGAACATTTTGATCATTCCTACCACTCAGGAGAACAGATACAAGTCATTCATTACATAAAAAAGACAATTATTATTCAATGAACAATTACTCAAAGATCTTAAATTAAAAATAAATGTGTGATCATAAAAAACAAGGAATTACTGGACTTGGCGTGACAACGAGCGCCAATCTCGCATTTACGCTTTATTTTATGTTTGTTTTAGAAACACTAAAATCCCTCTATGCATGCTAGATTATATCTCAGTGATCTTTCCTGTATTTTTATTTAATTCTGAGTTGTTCAGAAAACCAAACAGTGGAATAAAATTGTATTATTACAAGTAAACAGTCACTCCTGCGCAGACCACCACCCCTCTCTCTCTTTTCTCTCTCTTGTCTCACGCACACACACACACACACACACAGTTTTAATGTAGTTTACCCTCCTGTAATGTTATTTGCTCCTAACATAATACTTTGCATAAAATAATATTTACCGCAAGCAACGACACACGGACAATAAATCAAGATCCTTTACATTCCGCGTACAAAACATAATGACAGTGACACACAAAACCACATCATTAGGCGATGAGGCGTTTTCTTCACATGACACATAACTCCAACGCAACAACAACAATGCAAACGATACAGTAAACAGTAAAACCTCTAAACAATGAGATGGCAATGCGCATGATTCATTTACAATATATCTATTTGAAAATTGGGGGTGGTGGGGGGTTCTGGTCTGAACTGATCTATGGCGAAAAGAACGGACAGATCTCAAACTCTTCATTTGTGCTTGGCCTCCGGGCACCAAATGTGTTTTGAAATTTGGAAGTCCGTAAATAACAATAATATTTTAAAGATATTTTACTCATGTTCAAAAAACAGTTCATATTTTTGTTCATGTTACAATGTTGTATTGAATAATTAAAATTAACAACGCATGTCCTACAGTAACTGTATAAGAGGTTACAAAGTGACACTTTGCCGAAGAAAAGTACATTTTTATAAACTGACAACTGTGATTATTTTTTAATGTCATATATGGACTTTTTTATTCAACATTTATTTAAACGTATAATGGGCTGTGTATAATTTTGCTGCTGTGGTCTCTATTCTTTAATTTTTTGTATTTTTACATTATGCTGCATAGTCCAGCTGTGTGACACATTTGTATTAAGAAAACTGTAGAAATTGCATAAAACTGTTTAAAATAGCCTATTTTAAACTAAAAAACTAAACCGAAAAGTCACGTCATTTGCCTATTTGAAGGGCAAAATAATTTTCGTATTTTACGTTTGTTTTACGTGCTCGCTCTTTCTCATGAAGCGCCAATGTTGTCGTTTTTTGTTTAAAATCTTTAAAGTGACATTTATTTTATAAAGCCTGATCTCCATAAAATATGTTCCCTGGATCACAACAAGAACATTCCAGGCAATCCATAAAAACATACAAATTAATAAATAAAAATAGAAATATACAATTGAAGACTTGCCCGCTCTGCCCCCCCTGGGGTGCGTGTAAATTCTTCGCCGTCAGACCTGGATCCCCCCTCTTTATCATCGACCACCAGATCTATGGGCATCTTTCCCTTCAGACAGCTAATGTAGCGGTGACAGAAATTATCGCACAGCTCATGAACCTACAGAAAATACACAAAACATCAATTTATATAATTGACGTATACTTATTATTTATTATATCAGCAACAGCACAAATACCCTATTAATAATATCAATAAACGACAATCAATAAATAGGTAAAAAAAACCAACCTTCTCTAATTCGAGGAGATGAAATCGTAACACTTGTATGGCTTGAATCATCTAAAACATAAAACAAAAGATTTCATTTTATTTAACATTAAAAAGTTGATTTGCGTAGGCTACGTATGACGAGCAATACACATTTTACTTTGATATACATCAATAAATTCCCTTTATTATATTTGATACTAAACTGTCACCTACCAAATTATCCAAGTCTGGATTCGACGAGAAGAAAGGTTTTTCCGCCCTTATCTGAAATAATAACGCAAAATTATATCGTGACTTTCCCACATACGCTTAACAATATAGGTTGTGTAGATGGATGTTATTAACTTATTTATACTGCAGTTACGCGTAAATAGAAAAATAGGAAAAGTGGAATTCACGTCTGACCTGTTTTGAGAATATTGTAATGTCTTCGTCAAATGATTCAGAAGAACACACATCTCCGGTAACGCCGCTTTCTCTCGGCGTACAAGTCGCCAATTCACATTTTTCAAAAACTAGTGCAAGCAGAGGGAAGAGGGGGTGTCTGAAAAACAAAACATTCATGCTGGATTTTATATATTTGTAGAGGAAAATACAAGTTTTGCCTGACTCAACAACAAGGCCCTTAATATTCTCCGAGGATGTTATCAAATATTTAATATTTAGGAATTTAAAAGCAATAATGAATCGTTCTTTAATAAACAATAGTCGATCGGACACACATTGATCGACCACATAGGCTACATGTAATATGTTGTGTAAATTATTTGTTTGTATGCATGTAGCCTAATACATTGCTAATTCACACCAGAAAAGCCTAGGGATGCAACCTATTCAGATGTTAAGGCCCTGTTTTTCTACTAGAAGATTTAAAATATGAAATGAAAATATAACTTGAAAACAATGTTTCACTATGTTTTGTCAATATTATGCAGGTTTACGGTTGTTGTTGAAGCCATAATATTAATAAACAGACTATATTCGCCATCATTTAAAAGTAAAAGGAGATACACAGCGTTTGTATGTTAATAAAAACATTGCAGTCTGACACAAAGCATGAAAAAGTATTATGTTGAACAAAGCAAGAGCAACTCCATCGAAGAATTGTTTTCTTTAAAATCCTGCCCTCCAGCCTTCACTATCAATTCTTCTTCGTCATAGATAAACTTTTAAGCACACATACCCGTAAATGGCGTCTTTGTCCCGTTTCAGTGCGTCGTTAACGGGCGGCGGAATACCGGGAGCTGCGGGGTGCGAGTACTGGTGCGCGTGCAGCGGCGGGCCGTGACTCGAGTGAACCGCCTGCATCGCTCTGGCGGCGTGAGGATCGCCGTACATCGGGGAAGGCATCCCGACCGCATCCATGCCGTAATGTACCATATCTTCGTACTAAAGGGAATTGATAAGTGAAATGTAAAAGTTTTATTTGCACTTTCTTTGCGCACACATAAATCACACAAGCTGTCGCTGCGAGGGGAATGCATAAAGTTTATATAGTCTAATAAATTGCCCATCAAAACCAACTTAACTAATTACATGTCACTAGTTTTACACTTAAACAAATTAATTAAACTCATGGTTTTACTTTGAGGCCTTTAATGAAACCCACTGGGAAATAATCTTGCAATGTCTTTCGTTTAATTTGAGCGTTGCTTTTACTTAGAAAATATTTTGCACAGACTTTTTATACGGCATCTAATACATGAATACAATGAAATCTATGATAGCCTATCTCTAAATTTAAATCAATTTTTAAGGACCAACTTTCAGCTAAAAACAAAGACTTTTCACAACCTTACAGTTTTAGTGTTGACAGTGGATACATTATAATCAAAATATCAAGTAGTGTTGAACCATAAAGTTACACGTATAGATACATGTCTTGTACAAGGCTATTAATAAAGTTGATTTAAATAAAGTTGATATTAATTTCAGTTTTGTATAGGGCCTATATGTTGGTGCATTAAATCGGTCTCACGCATGTATCCAACGACAGAAATGTGTTAGGAACTGACTGCAAGCATCAAGTTACTCATTTGGCTGTCATCTAAATATGGAATTAGATGAAATGATAATAACGAAAAATAACAAATTAAATATCTAATGTTGTAATGGAATTGGGAATAAAATCAGGAGTGATTTAAAAGCATAAGGAACGCAAAAAATAAATAGGTCCGAGTTTTTGGAGATTTCACTTGTTGCTGCTGTGTGTATTCAAGTCCTCACACATTTTTAAAGTGTGTGTACACACCAATATAAATCAATGAATGAATTAAAATAGCTTGCATCTGACTGTAATTACGTTCTGTATATTATCCGTGTCAGATTTAGCATGTAGCCACGTTTGAAGGATTTTGTTGTTGAGGTTTTTACGCACCCGTTGCGCCATGAGGACTCCGTTTCACCGACTCCCTGTCCTCAACACTTCCAGATCTCAGTGCTACGAGCCCGGGGAGCAGGACGCCAAACACCGCATTCAAAAACTCTCCAGAAAAGCCAACTCAAGTGCCCGTGGTGAACAATAACATTGTAATCCACCCTGTTCACCAAACGCAAAACTGGATATCAGTAAGAAATCCAGTTCACGACGCAGTTCGAGGTTGAAATCAATAACCAACACGTTGTACTGAAGCTTGCTTTATTTTTCTATATCCTTGTCAAAGATCCCGTAGCCAAAAGGTGAAAAGCAAACTCCATTCGGGTCTTTGACCGCTCGCCTGGTTTATTCTTAATGCAATAACACCTCTATGAGATGTGAGGAGCGTGGAAAGGGAGGTGGAGGAGGAGAGGGGGCATTTGGACTTCTTAAAGGAGACGTAGAGTCCCAAACCAACCCAACCCAACCCAACCCGTGCGTAAAGGCACAAAACTGTATGCTCAAGTTAGTAAGGCCATTATAGGAAATAGGTTTTTGAAAGTTAGTCGAAGGTGGTTGTTTACCATGCTATTAGATGATATGTCAACAAGTTATTAATGATTAATAACGAAGAGCGCGCTCTTATCCAGAGCTGTCCTTTTGCAGTTTGTTTGGGAAGAGCAACTGATACTAGTGTGAAATCCCTCATAAATTTCGCAGGAGATTTTTCCCACTGTACTTTGACTGCCTATTTTGAAACACCAAAACATCATAAACGTTTTTATTATTTATGCATTCTTATGCTTTAAATTAAGCAAAATATATTTATTTCTTCATTTAAATAAATAATTGGCATTATTTAATAGGAAACCTGTTAAGAACTATATTTATAAGAATTATAATTCATATTAGGCTATTCCTTGTCTATATTGTTTTTCATGTAAAAAAATAAAACCAACACTACTGCAATAAACGATATTCTCCTGATTGTATTTATTGAAACAGTCACTAATAAAACAATACATGTTAATAAAAGAAACAGGAGAGAAATTGACCAACAGTGGTCTGACATGACTGACGTCCTTATTTATCCATCCACTTGGCGCCCTCTGCTGGCATTAACAAGTTTATTTTGAGAAGATTCCTCCAAGTGCCTTGCTTATCGACTCATTTCCCTTTGATTCCTTGTTTGAAGTTTTCTTCCTAATATGTTATAGTTGTAAAACAAAGAAACTTGTTTAACATAAAAACAACAATCACAAGTATTACGATAACAGTTGCTATCAAATGAGATCTATGGTAGGCTAAACAAATACGTTTTCAATAACCCGTTTGTATAAATTATTCGTGCTTGTTTTACTTTTTGTTAAAATTGCGCTATCTGTAAAATTGCATGTAGGCCTACTCGGTTTCCCATCGGACATGAATTCAAACAAAAAGCTTTTTTCAATTTCAAACTGCCTATTTTTACCACAAGGTGGCAGCAAATGAAAGTATTATAATCTCTCTAAACACAAAACGCAAGGATTACATTTGGGATTAGAAACTCGCTTTAAAATTGCTTTGTTCCGATTAATTTGTCTAATGAGATACAATCAAAAACATAACTCTACCGGTGTGTTGTTTTATCTATCTTTACAAATCTGCATTTGATATCTAAAATAAAATATTTTATTAGTGTTTAGATTTACAGCCCTGCACATTAGGGCATTCATGGGATGCTTTTAAACAACGAAGGAGTTTTACGCACACTGGGACCATATTGTTGCCTACTTTTCCTTTAATACACTGTCCAAATAAACTATTAGAATAATTTATTAATAAAATATAGGCCTAGTTTTCTACATTATTCTTTCAACGGTATGTCTTTAAATAAAAGTTAAACAAGTTTAAAATGATGAGAAACATAAATTCAGTCTGGTGTGTCTTTTAAATTGTTGTGTACGTCCATTTGAAAGTCACTGCATTTGTAGCTTTCACTTGGCAAGAACTCAACATGTTTGCATTAAGTAAAAAGTTTGATAAACTACGAACATGTGATACATCCGGATGTCTCATTACTAGTACAGTAACTGTGATTAAACTCCTTTAAACCTGCGATAATGAAAATGTAACCCTGACTAAAGGTTAGGCATATAAGCACTAGGTGGCAGGCCTTTGGCAGAGCCCGACACCGGAGATCCCTCCGTCCAAAACGGGCTGCAGTCGTTCCAATGTGACGTCATTGCTTCCGCACCCCCCCTCCCCCAACAACTCCCCCCCAACCTCCAGTGTCGGCGGCGCTCGCCTGCTGCTGACTACACAATCCAACATGGAGTAACGAGAGATGGGGCTCCTCACCGAGACCAGCGCGCAGACTTCAGCCACGGCCGGGCGGAAAACTATCGAAAGCCATCGGGATGATGCACGAAGGTAGAATGACACGCTTTTGACCAAATGCGTTGCACCCATTGAAGGATAAAGTGCAGTGCGCGGAGAAGGGACGAAAATAAGCAACGCTGAAACGGATTTGGGGGAAAACTCGTTGCGCTGGACTTTAAAAAAAAAAAAAAAAAAAAAAGAAGAGGCGAGGTGGAGAACCGAGACGACATGAAGCCCGAACGAAACGTTCCCGCGGAGGGATATTATTATTATACGAGGTGAAACGAGGTGGAAAATGACTGAGGAATCGCAACCAGACGAGTAAGTATAAACCCCTTCACTTTTTGTGAAAACGACGCATGTGGACGCGAAGGGAAATCTTATAGGGCTACGGTGTCCACGAACGCGTTGCCGATGCGCGCGAAGCCTCGGAGAAATGCAGGGAATTCGTGCATGCTGTTGTGGGAGAGACGTTTGAGATGATATTAGTAAGAAACAATGCGGTGTCAAAGAGATTTGAGTGCTGGGCCCCTGCTGCAGGGCTCTGATCTCAAACCGAGAGGAAAGGGGAGAGGAGGAGGGGCTGGAGCGGAAACATTTTGTGGAGGGATCCTTCGCTTGAATACTTTGTAACATGTCGACCATAAGGAGGAATTATCTCTCACAGGAAGCAAACAGACGATGGCAAAGTTCATAAGCGCACGTAGCTACTATACACGGGCTCTAACGCTCTCATATTGGGCCCATTTTGCTGTTGTTTGGCCGTTCTCGGTGTCTTTCTTTGTGGTGGTCTGACATGCCATATCCGCCATTTCTTTTCGTGAATCGCTCTCATTTGCATACTGTCCTTCATTCATAAAAATACAGACGGGGGCGCGCACAGCGGAGAGAGCGCCTCGCTGCTCTGTGATGTTAAATGGGGGCCTCTATAACATATACAGGCCTGTATATGCCAGTGTATGCTTTATACTGTTGGATTTGATCAAACATCTTTCGTTTCCAAGAAACAAGCGCGCGACTAGCCTATTCCTTGTACAGTAGCTCGCCTCGCACCATCTTGTGTGCGTCAGTCAGTTTGCACAGCCCTGTGCTTCAATGTTTATACGGTGTAGCGTTGTCTGTGTTTAGTAAAAATGTTTAAGTTACAGTGCAGTAGCCTAGTTTTTGCACGTGTCCTGAATAACACCAGATCAGTATCTTTGCTCAGGGTAGTTTGACAAGCCGATCAAAGTCTCGCGCTAATAGCATTAGAAGTGGGTTAAACTGTTTGTTAACTTCGTGAGCTCTTTAGGGGCTTAAAAGTAACTTCTGTAACGCACACCAGAATTATAAGCGCAATCGTTTCTGGTCTGTCTTGTGTTTAGCACGTGAGTTAAATTCTTATGGACATCATTTCATTTAAATAAACTTAAAATTAAATGTTTCTTTCGAGTTTTGATATTTGATGTAGCCTACGTAGGCCTACTTTTAAACATTTCTTTTATAGACAAGATGCACATTTAAAGTTGTTGTGAATTTCTTCGTGCAATTTTGTTCAAGTAACTTTTATTTTCTCTCCTCGAGACGTGTCGCAAGAGCGTAGTCGGTGGGATTGTTTTCATTTATGACACACTCACACCCGTTAGAGTAAATACGTGTGTCACACTGCGATGTAAAGGCCCATATAATAGCCCGAGGTTGTGAAATGTTGACTTTTATCGGTGATGGGGAGGGTGATGGAGAAGGTTTCAGAGAAGAAGCTCCCGAAGTGATTAGAAGTGTGGTTGACTTCACGCGACATCTAAGTACTGCGAGAACGGTAGGAAGCAGTGCTTAGGATTCGCTCTCGCGGTACTTTGATCCCGTACGCCGATCAGTATGCGCAGCGTGAAGTGGAACACAACTATTGTGAATGAAAACAATGGGAAGAGGATTAAAAAAAGATCCGGCGGAAGTGCTGAAGAGGTGAAGCGTAACTTTTCGGTCACGCCTCTCGATTGTTTGATTTTCTGAGACGTCCCAATAATGAATGAAATGCATTTTATTGCAAACTTTTGTTTTTCCTTTTAATTTACAAAACATTAATGTGGCCCCACATATTACAGAAAGTGTCAAAGTGTGCTTTAAAACAATAGATTCAGTACTTTAAACAAATATAAATGCTATTAAAAGACTTTCAAAATAATTGGTTGATATATTGTTAGTTAATGCAGCATCATGTAGGTTTATATATTCTTTCTGGAAGGAAAATGGCATCTAATACGACGCTGGATCAAGGTAACCGACTGGCAAACCATTATATCATGATGAATATGAATTTTGCCTGTTTTGCATATTTTAGATTGTTTTCCAGAAATTCTTAAATGAGTCCGTGTGCATGTTGCTTGTACACAATGTTGTCCAGGCTACTTCCTGTGTGTTTTGACCTCTGGGCCATTGGGGCTTGTGTCATGACAGAGCAGGTCACACAGTCACTCACTGTCATGCATCACTTCCACTAAACACAGTTAACTGGATCATTCAATCCATTCTCACCAAGTGACTTTACTTTTAGAAGTAAAATTTAGTAATGTCACTGTTTAGGTGAAATAGCTTTAAAGGAGTATATCACCTAATCAAAGGTTGTGGTTTGCAAATGCAATAGAACAAAAATGAATGATTATACTGGCAAATTGTTCATAAGACTTGTGTGTCTTTCAGGTCCTATGATGCATTAGTAGCTTTGAACAAAGTTTATCATTTGGATTATGAGTGGTATACATGGCTATACACTTTCTCAATATGAAAAACATTCTTCAAGTGAATTTGTTAAAAATGTGCTGAGCAAACCAAGTGGCTTCCACCTGCAATGACCGTAGCCTTAAAGTGTGCGTGTGTGCATGCTCACGTGAACTGCTGGCTCTCGGGCCCAGATGCCCTGTCCACTGTCCAGCCTCCGAGTACATGGGAAGAGCCATTGGGGATGGGGAACGCGACCGATATCGATCAAACCAGCATGACCTACATACAGCACCATTATGGGTCAATAATGTGCACGTGAGGGGAAGAGAGAGGGTGACATTGAGTTGAGGACAGTCCAGATAAACTCAACACTGGTTCGACAGATTTATGGAAAAGGAATGGATTGATATCCGCCAGGTCAATTGCTGTATTTTCTAACCTGGAAGTGTGAAGACAGTTAAATACTTGCAATTGCCAAAGTAAAACTAAAAGAAGTTTCATAGAATGCAGGAAGATCAGAATGAAATATTATTTCTTTGTATCTTGTGCAGTCAGTGTGTGTGGGCGAAAATGGTTTCTATGGCAGCTGCGTATGTCATTGCATTGTGTACACAGTAAATTAGCCACTTTCACTTTTGCATTTACATTTAATGTTTGAGCAGATGCTTTTATACAAAGTGACTTGTTGAATACTAACAAACATTTTGACGAAATCCTTAGTGCATTAGCAGTTGCGGGTATTTGGGAGACCAAAATATTATACACACCGCATGATTTAGTACTTCATCATGTTTGATTGCTTTCATGTTCAGTTAGAAACTAAATTTAGAAAAACTATTTTTAAAACACGTTTTTAGGCATCAAAAAGTCATGGATATTAATAATGTTTTAAAAGTCATGATATATTCTGGCATTTATGCTTTTGGTTTCAAATAATTCATCAGTTTTAGTATCACTCTTGCTAAAGTAAATAAAAGGAATTGTCAGGAGGTTTAAAGATTGCAATGTTGGTTGAGGGTTCTTTTAGGAGACATTACTCAGTGGTGAAAAAGGAAAGACAGGATCATGTGATGTACATATGCAGAGAGATGGATGTCTGCTGGAGTAACGCCCTGAACTTCAGTAGAGCACACGTGATATTCCCATCACACATTCACACACTGATTGTGTATTGACCGATGAGAAACATGACTGTAGTATTATTGACCTGAACAGCACAGATGCCTGTGGTTCTCAGTTCTGGTTCTGGTGACCCCAGGTGCTGCACTTTTCATGTAGTTTGTGGATTTCTCTGCTAACAAGCTGATGCGAATTAGGTGGGGTTAATACGGGAGAAATCCAAAACATGCGGTTCTCCAGGACCCCAGGAGCGAAATTGCAAACTTTTGAAGACGGAGAGGCCTCAGATGGTACTGATATTTAAGTCACAATTATAAACGGTTGACGTATTAGATATGAAACCTTTCAGCATTTAGAAGCAAACAAACTTTTCTCAGAACTTTAAAATGACTAGATGTTAAGATCATTTTCAGTAGATGTATGAACTGAAGTCACTGTTCACACATGTTCCAGGTTAGTGAAAAGGTGATCAGAAGTGATTTTCACAAAGCAGAAAGACAACAGTCTAATAGAAACTGGCAGATTTGTGTGAAGTTCCCATGAGCTGCTGTAGTCGGTATGTAAATTAAACTTGGAGAAATCCTAATCTCAAGTTTTGCATTTGTTAAACCGTCTGTAATATTTTTCACACGATTGCATATAAAAAGGTTCAATATTTTGGATGATATTAGCATATGTACAAACATCAACCTCTTTAAAATTTTAGTAGGAACTGGTTTGCAAAGCAGGTCTGTGAAATATCAACTCCGATCTGTTAATACCAAAATGAATTGATGTCATACTTCTAAGCAGTGATGGTTTGGCCGAGGTGACCCATATTTTTAAACTATAGATGCAGAAAATCACAATATATTTAGTTATGTAGTTTGTGTTGCGTTTATTATAGTTATTACATGGATAAAAGTCTGGATTAAGGAACTTATGTATTAATGTAAAATATCAAAAAGAGATTGAAGTAGCAACAAGCATCTCAAAATTCCCAAATGCATCTTAAGTAGCACGAGAACATTTGTAGTAATAGCCACAAATACATTGTATGGGTCAAAATTATTGATGTCAATAATTGTTAGGATATTAAGTAAAGATCATGTTCCATGAAGATATTTTGTACATTTCCTACCGTAAATATATCAAAACTGTATTTTTGTGAGTGGATGCAGCAAAATCACTACAAAAATGGCCGTAAACACGTCTACAAACTTCACTCACTGCTGTCGCTCTTTGGGAATTACACACTCAAGTTTGGTATCTATGGAAAGCTTAGAATTTCAGCTGTCGGGGTTCATCTATTCTCCACAACGTCATTACAGCGGTAAGCCAATAGAGAGCATTAAGACCTGTTTCCTTTATGCAGCGGCCTGCTACAGCGCCTCAGATTAACAACTTTAAAGGTGATTTTCTCAATGTTTTGACTTTTTTGCACCCTCAGATTCCAGAGATTTAAATAGTTATATCTCAGCCAAATAATGGTCTATCCTAACAAACCACATATCAATAGAAAGCTTATTTATTCAGCTTGTGTAATAATGTCTATTTTCTACAGCACCATTAAAAAAAACCCCTGATCTTTCGCAAAATGACAGTGCAGACAGGTCCTGAAAACTGGATTAGAATGGGGTACAATGTGAGCACGTCCAGACGTTATTCTCAGGAGATCAGTTGTAGTTCATTTACATGATAAACCCCAGGTAATGCTAACCGCGAAGAGTTTTCAGGGTACAGACACCTTCAGGGGACTACGTTTCACCGGGTTATGTCGTTTTAATGATCCAATACTACATCATTACAGTTTATGCGTTTTAGCCGTTTGTGACACTCAGGATTTAAATACCTTGAAAATGTATGTGAAATGATATTCATCATCTTTTTTTTTTCTCTGCAGTGACAGTTATATAGTGCGAGTGAAAGCGGTGGTGATGACGAGGGATGAGTCTAGTGGGGGTTGGCTGGCTCAGGAGGGTGGAGGTCTCAGTCGTGTGGGCGTTTGTAAGGTGGTCCCGGCTGACCTGGAGCTCCTGGGACGGAACGGTTTTCTCATCTACGGTGAAAGACTCAAAGACAAACAGGTTAGAGAGCTGTGTGTGTGTGTGTGTGTGTGTTATGTAGGTGTTTCTCCTTTCTGTTGTTTATTTTTACAGTAATAATGTTTGTATGTGTAATACCTGTGTTTGCTGTCCAGGCGATCCTGCAGTGCTTTCTGAAGAAGGACCTGGTCTACACTAAAGCCACACCCACTTTCCACCATTGGCGGGTGGACAACAGGAAGTGCGGGCTGTCATTCCAAAGTCCCGCTGATGCCCGGGCGTTCGACCGCGGTGTGAGGAAGGCCATCGAGGACCTCACGGAGGGTGAGTGGATCCGTGAGGAAAAGGAAGATGAGTAAGGCAGAGGCTGTTGAAAGTATTTTTAGACATTTAAAATAAATGCCTTTTTCCATTTATATACATTTTTATTTCTATTCTTTATTATTTGTACCACATACAACACATCTAGTAAGATGACAGTACGAATCCTGTGTGTTTTACATGTTGAGTAACATGACTCCTGCGTTTATAACATGTTATGTAACTGATGTTTCTGCAGGATCTACTACATCCTCCTCCACACTGCAGAATGAGGCTGAACTGGGTGATGATGATGTGTTCACGGTGAGTTCGTCTGCAGTCTCACTGTTGGCTAGGCGACAATTTACAGTCCAAACATAAAGATATTCAATCCACAATACAAGTCATATCGTTTAGTGTCACTTATTCTTTACAATTTTCCCCCACATTTTTGAATAAGAGAATAAAACCATGTCAAACTATGGAAGCATCTTCAGTCACGCTTTGTGTAGATTTTTTTTGTTTTTTTGTTAAAAGTACTCCAACCAGCTTCTTGAGGTCTCATCCTGAGATGCGTTTTATTGAAGGAGTTCTGTTCTGGCTTTTTATTGGCTGCTTTGTCTTCATTATAAGTCATAAAAAAACAAAATATTGATTAATTAAATAATAAAAAAACACTTTAGTTTTGTAATAAAATAAATTAATCACAACAGCATGTTTGTCTATAAAAACTTTAAGCTTTTTTTCTTTCCACACTTGCTGAAATGTAAAAATATTATATATATATTTAAATCCAATGGCCAAAAAAATGTCATTTTTCATCACTAGCTTTTAAAAATCATTTTAACCATATAGCTACAGAGAGTAGATGCTGTTTACGGGTGATTTATCATCCGTTACTCACATAACTCACACACAACACGTATCACGCACACAGGAAGTGACCTTTGGTCCACTCTATCCTCCAATTGCTCTTAATTCAACAGAACAATACCACACCAAAGTAATTAGATAGAAGAGACACACACACACACACACTTTAGGTAAGTCAGGGGTAAACCCAGGTACCAAACACTAAAAGCGTGTTTCTTTAGGCAGTGACTTGGACATTCTCTTAGCAGCAGTGCTTCCTCTAATCGCTAACTTTGGGCTTTATGACTCACAGCTATTCATAAAAACCCGGCCAGACACTTATTATTACTAATAAGAGTAGTCAGTCGCTCCTAACTTTAGAGAGAGAGTTTTAGACAGGGCAGCAGCTGCTGGTTGTCTAATTCCCTCTGAGGTGAAGTCTAAAGTGATAATTAGCACAGCCACAAATATATTTTCAGCCAGACATCACACACACACTCGCACACAACTGTGAATCTACATGTGTGTAAACTTACACTCACATTTAACCCCAAGACACTTTAATAGTTACATAGATGCCACATGAGCAGATAACAGAAAAATTCTGAAATGTCTGCACTTTGAACAAGCCAACCTGTAAAAGCCCTATAAAAATCATTTTAATTGTGAAAAATTAAGTTTTTTCTTGAGCTTTTATATATTTTTATATTTTGTATCATCAGGTTTTTGTATGAGTGACCAGTCTATGTATAACAATTTTGGTGCTTAGTTCATTTTATTGCACTATTTATACACACACACACACACACACTTGAGTTATTGATGGCCGTGTGGCTCTGTGTCAACTCTTAAAGCAGATACACACACACACACACACACACCGCTGGCTGTAGAGTCTGGCTCCAGGCTTCAGGAAGAGCCACAGGAAGGAGACAGTGTTGATTTCAGAGGTTGAAGGTCATAGATAATAGCGCTCAAGCGCTTCATTTGCGCACTTGGACAAACCTCACACGAGGGTTAAAAGTCAAGCAGAACAATCGTGCATTGTTGTGGAGTTTTTATATGTTTTTTATATATTCTCTGTGAAGTTTGACAGTGATTTGATGTTTTTGAGGAACGTGTTCTATTTAGTTTTTATCTCAGTTTTACATTATTGGGTATTATTTCCATTCTTATATCACCATTTATGTGTCACAAAATAGCTGCTTTTGCTACAAACTCAACAAAGAGTTACTTTTGTGTGTGAGCCGTTCAAGCAGACAAGTTATTTTTTAGGTTGCTAGCTGTGAACTTGTCAACTTGAACAAACCTGTTCAACAACATTCAATTCCAAAAATAAAACATACTGTAGAAGATCTGGTATAGATCTTTTATAACAGAATGTGAATGATGAGCTAGCGTAGCTAGATATATTGTTGTCTGTACATTGTATACAGCATCTTTCAGTCCTACATACATCTCTGTGATATTATCTGGCGAGACGCAGAAGAACGTGTTCAAATTGGTAACAATTTCTATTTTTGCTCTGCCTGTCTGTTCACAGAATGCCACAGACAGCTCGTCTAACTCTTCTCAGAAGAGAGAGACATCCATGCAGACGCTCGCACCAATCAGCTTCTCTGAGCCGCACCGTTGCATTCTGGGACATCTCTACGACCAGCACAGGCACTCTGAACGTTACTACCTGGACCAGGTAAGCACGTACGAACAATGTGTTTATATTATTTAGACAAATCGCTCAGTCCTGATAATAATATTTGCGTTTAACTCGTGTTCTCTTTATTCCGTACAGCCGGTGCCCATATTCCCTTGTTCACGTCACGTCAGGTTTCACGAGGAGGAGGAAGAGATCGTTCGGATCAACCCCCGCGAACGCTCTTGGCTCACCGGCTACGAGGACTACCGCCACGCCACCACAACGACACGCGACAAACCTCTGCGGCCGGATGGCACAGACGCTTACGTACTCCTCACTAAGAGCGAACCACCCAAACACGACTACACTTACTCTTACCCACTCAGTGGGGACGGACATGCGACCCGCGGGAGCAAAACTGGCATCGGCGGGGGCGTGGTCACCGGGCAGCCGCGGGCGCTGACGGCGAAATGGCTGCCGCGGCGCGTGGACGACGGAAGAGAGCGCTTGCGGTGTGTGTACTGCCAGAACATGTTCAGCCCGGTGGAAAATGGGCGAGGACGATGCCAGGAAGCTCCGGACCCTGTGCAGACGTGCATTCGGCGGGTGAGCTTCATGTGGTGCGCGGACAGCCTCCTCTACCACTGCATGTCAGACCCTGAGGGCGACTATTCGGACCCGTGCTCGTGTGACCCCAGAGAAGAGCGCTTCTGTCTGCGCTGGCTGGCGCTCCTGGGACTGTCGCTTCTTGCGCCCTGCATGTGCTGCTACGTGCCGCTTCAAGCGTGCTACCGCTGCGGCGTCGCATGCCACTGTTGCGGCGGGAAGCACAAGGCCGCAGGGTAAGCGGCTGGAGCGTGGAATGAGGAACGAACTCCTGCATTTGTTGGTTTTCCTTCCCACTGTGTTTCAGAGGGACGGTTCATTTACATTTTTTGGTTAATTGAACCAGACAGAGGTTCTGGGTTTTGTTTATTTGTATTTTTATTTGAGTAACCCTCAGCTTCCATTTAAAAGACTACACGATAAATATTCGTTTATATATGAAAAGTATATATAAATATATGTAGATATAAATATATGAATCCAGGTACTTTATATTTTTTATGCTCTGCTTTGAAGGTTTGAGTTATGTTCCCCGCGTCTGTCTGTTTGTTTTTAATGGCTTTTTAGTTTTTCCGTCACCGTCGCTGTGTCTCTTCAGTCAGAGGCGTCTGTTCTAACTGTGATATACGTCCACTAGACTAGACAAACCCAGAGGAGTCCAAAATAGCTAACTTGTAGGATGGTAGATCGCGTGTGTGTGAGAGGTGTGATATGATCTTTTTGTCAATTTGCAAATATTACTTTGCTGTATGAGATGGCAAACACATTGCTGCACAAGTGTGTGTGTGTGTGTGTGTGTGTGTGTGTGTGTGTGTGTGTGTGTGTGTGTGTGTGTGTGTGTGTGTGTGTGTGTGTGTGTGTGTGTGTGTGTGTGTGTGTGTGTGTGTCAGAAACATGTCCAAGTTGCATTTCACTCCATCAATCAACAGAAAAAGATATAAGATTATATTTTGTTTAAAGAAAACAAGCATATTTAGGACCATTAAAATGTCCAATTATAACATTATCTGAAATAATACAGGAACTGTACATTTTCATAATGCCGTTTCATCTCTCTTTACTGTAATACAGTATTTTGTTTCTAAAATCAGTGGAACATGATGTATAAAAATACAATCATGATGTATAATGTTTTTCACATTACAAGATTTTGTGTTATAGTAAAAAGAATTGGTCCTAATGTGCTTTTCATTTTGGAGTGAAATGTGACATGTTGTGTGAGATTCACCTCTGTGTCTGTTTGTCAGAATGTGTGTCTGGTCTCCATGTTTAAAAATGAAAACCAGCCTAAAGAAATGTATGTACCCTACCTACAGGATGAAAACAAGAGGTCTTTTTCTCTGCCTTTGTCTTAAGCACAACACAAACTAGTAAAACTAACAAACATCTAAACACTGTGCAAGTTGTTGTGAAGTTCTCAAAATGTTTCTAATGGCTGGTTTGTCAGCTTCATCCTTCAAACAACATCCAGCCAATCAGTGGACTGTGACATCGTTCTTATGCCGACTGTGATCGTTTGTCATCTGATTTTATGTTGGGTCTCTCCCTCTCTCTCTCTCCTCCCCCCCCCCCCCCCCCCCCCCCCCGCCTCTGCAGTAGTACTATCTATTCTAAAGTGTGACAAAAGAGGAGCAGGAGAATGAGTTATCTGTACGGTGTTCCTCAACACATTCTGAGATTAAAGGAAAGTGCCTGAATCTTACCTCTTCTGTCCATCTCAGATGCACTGCTGTTTCTGGGTATTCACGCTCTTATTTTGGCATTGTTTAAGCTTTTACTCGCATCTGGGTGTGGATGTTTTATTTACGAAGTGACTTTTTCTTTTTTAACCAAAGGGTTGATGAATTATTGTTGAATCGGGTAAAAGATCTGATGGACTGGTTATGCATGTCCAGAAAATTTGACAGTCATTTGGATTCTATAGTATGCAAAGTATGGGCTATGAATGTAAAAATCTCATTCAATTTCTCTATGGACAAATCAATTGTTAATAGTTATATTTACACATTTCGATTTAGAGCATTGAGGCTGTCAAACATTGTTATTTGCTTGTAAAATCCATAGATTTACATTTAAAAAATTGCTTAACAGCCAACCTGAAATGTCACTGTTAACATATAAACTGAAATGGGTAACAATCTCAAACTTTATATTATTAAACTTTATATTATATTATGTATAATATTTGTATATATTGGAATACATTGTATTAAAATTCCTAAATGTCATTTTTTATACTTGTCACAAATGACTTAAAATCAAAAATGTTATATTTTATCTATAACATCTTTTGTAGTGTTATATTGTAGTGTTATATTTTCGATTATATGACTTGTAATGATTCTTGGGATGAGTAGTTTATTCATTCATAAAAGACCTTATATTTAATTTTGAAATACTTTTTTGCTTTGAATCAAAGTGTGTAATAAATCATTTCAAAGCAGGTTGATTTGATTCATGAATTGGAACTGAAATCTCTATAGAGAAAATGAATGGGAAAGACACTTGTGGTAAATGCTTCCAATAGCTGCATATTAACATCAACAACAACAAAAAAAAACTTGTAAGGACTTTTGGCAGTCCTCACTAGTTAAACAGGCTCTTAAATGTCCAAATCATGTTTTACTTTGTTTAAATGTAAAAAGCTTTATGTTAGGGTTGGATTTAGGAGATGAAATGTATCAGTACCTTGATATAAAACAAAGCAAATTTATGTGAGAATGAAAAAAAATAAGTTTAACATTTCTTCCTGGTTCAGTGAGAAATAACCTTTATGAATTACAAGAGAAGTTTACGTTCCTGCTTTGATATATTTGGTAAAACAGGAAGTTTGGGTGTGATGTAGAAGCGCCTATTCCTTTCATTTTAAATAGGCAGTAGACTTAAGGCGCATCATAGATTTAAACCTTTAAAAGATTTAGGAGTACATTATCATACAGATGATGTCTCAGCTAACAAACTGAAAGCCATAAAATTCTCTTTGATTTTATGGGTTTATTTATTGTGAGCGCCTGAGCTTGTGTGTGTGAGACAGAGACGTCCCAAAGGTCTCATCCAGCTTTGGAACTGTACCTACAAATAGCATTGAATTCCAACATGTGCAGACATTTAGACTTTTATACATTTATACTAAACTCAACACTAGTACTTCTTAGTCCCACTGTTTAGGTACCAATACACTAATGTATTTACCATAGTAGGAACAACCAAATAATGTCAGTCAACAAAAGTAGAATTTTCCAACATTCTTCTGCAAAACACAAAAGATATTTTGAAGAATGTTGGTAAACAACATTGGCCCCCATTGTCATTTGCCAAAATATCTTTTCATCTACTGATGGCATTGCTCTCAGTATAAACGGGATGTTAGCCATTCGCAACTGAGGCACATTTAACCTCGAAAACCACATTCTTTTTTTGTGCATGACTGTCAGAACGGCCCATCTTCCTGCTAGCGTGCAGCTGAATCGAGACGCCACCCCGACCCTGCTCCCAGGCTGCAGGAGGCGCCGTCCTGACGCTCCCTCAACTCATTCAGTATCCTCTTGTGCTATCGTACGGATTTTCGAACATGTTTGCGAAACACGGCTTCCTCCCGGTTGGGAACACGCAGATACACACAGCAGGATGTTATTGTGCGTAGTACACAACAGGAGTTTAATGTGTGTGTTAGAGAGAGGGGGTAGATAGATCAAGGTCAATATGATGAAATGGACAACGATATCAATGTGTAGCCTCACACAAAAGAACAAGGAAGAGGGAGGAAGTCAAAATGTTCAGAGAAAGTCCCGAGAAGTCTTCCCACACCGAGCAGGGACCTCGGAAGGTGCCTTGCGTGCTCTGCAGGAAAGAGAGGGCCGGGCCGGCATTGTCTCTTTTGCCGTGTACACCCTTGTTTGTTTACTTTCTGCAACAGTTATCTGGCAACCTGTCGCAGAGCACAGGAGTTCACTGTAATGGATTTACTACACCGGTCTGGGGCCAGATACACGTCTGCATTTCACATGTTATTCCTGTGCATTTTTCAGTAAAGTGTTGGGGAATAACTACGTCATTTATTCACTTTCATAATGTTTAAAACCTGTATGACTCTTTCTTCTGTAGAACACAAAAGAAGATATTTTGAGAAATGTCTCTGTGGTTTTGTGTCCATACAATGGAAGTCAATGGGGGCCAATGTTCTTTGGTTCTTCAAAATATTTTCTTTTGTGTTCTGCAGAAGAAACTCGTACAGGTTTGAAATATCGCTCATCTACTAGACAGAAGCATTTACAGCCGATTTTTGCTCTCAACCTGGTTGCATAATGATATTGATAGTAAAAATGTCTACGGTTCATTTCATACATCAATGAATTGGCTTGTTGTGCTCTGGATGGGTTCAACTAAACAGAAAAACTATTCTTTTCCCCCAGAGGGCAATTCAGTCATGTGTAGAGCAGAATGGATCTGTGGGATACATAACATATGGACAAAACTGTTTTCTGTAGTCTGTTGCTTGAATTAGATGCCATGTTACTTATCATTGAATAGATATTAAAAGGCACACAAACACTCAATGAAGATGCATCTTAAAGGTACAGTAACAAATTCAGTCATGATTTTACCTTTCGCTGTTAAAAGATAAATATGTGCAAATCTTATGAAGCACAACCAAGTCCCTATTCAATTTCATTACACATTTTTGGGTGAACTATCACTTTAAATATTAAACAACATTGTAGTGACACAGGGTTATAATCTTAGTGAATTTACTATTCCATGATTCAATACCAATTAAGAATGAATTCTGCAGATTCTGAGCATTTATGCAAACATATCACTAGTCTAAGTGGTGCAAAATACAGCGAGCGAGCGAGCGACTGAGTCGCTCGTGCAAAGCAGCCTGGACTTAATTTAAACAGGCCCCACCGAGTCTGACAGCCCCCCTGTTTACATGAATAAAATCGGAAACAAATGTGAACAATCACCCCTCCTCTCTCCACACACACACACACACACGTCCCTTCATCAGGCAACAGTAATGTTTCACTATAATGTTATAGGGTTTCAGCGGCAACAACAAAAACGTTATGTGGACCAAACCTCCGGTAAACCTCTGAATAACTGATTAGTAGTTTTAATGTAATTTAATACAATTAATATACACTAAAATATTAATATAAGTGAATATTAATATAAATTAAACATGAAATAAATGGGTTATATTATAACCAAACACAGACCGGATGTTAACTTCGGCCACAGTTTTACTACAAATTAGGGTTGCACGGTGTACCGGTAGTATCACGATACTAAACCGTTAAAATACTGGCGATGGCGCTCAGTTTTTTAAACATTAGTAGGCTATATCGTAATAATGTTGCATATTCGCATTAACGTTCATTGAAACACTTACATCTGCCTTTTTGCGGTGTTCCTCTCCTAAACGAATCCGTGTTTTAAACGACTCGGACGACATAATGATTCAGTGAGTCATTCATCAAAACGCTTGCTTCGTTCCTGGATTTAACGAATAAATCGGCTAAACGAGCCGATTTGAACGAAGAGGTTAAATGATTCACTGACTCAGTAAAAAATTGCCGCCACCTACTGGCCGTTTTAGTTTCACATCCTTTAAAAACATGCTGTATAAATCAAATATGTTGCACATTTAAATCAGTTCCCACTTGTAAAGTTGTTCTAGTGTACGCCTACTTTAGTATTTACTACAGTAAAGTTTACTAAAATTCCTAGAAACTGTAATATATTGCCGTATAATACAGTTTACTATAGTAAATACTAAAATATAAGTCTAGAATTTAGTAAATTTTTTGTATATTTAGTAAATTTTTATTATGAACATGGCACAGGATCGTGATACTACAGCTGGTATAAGTATCGTAAGATATGTTTATGGTTCAATGACTCATAAAATAGTACGAATGAATAAGTGTGATTTTTATGTACATAAACGCACATAAACCACCAAGCAAAGTTAAACTGATAGAACTTGATCCTCATGATGTTAAAAATCTTAACTGGGTGAGCTGGACCAGACATTGAAGTAAAATTCAAGCAGCCAGTGCCCATATGTGATATATATATATATATATATATATATATATATATATATATATATATATATATATATATATATATATCACAGCACCAAAGGAAGTGAGTGAAAATACATTGTGTACAGCATGTCTCGATGGAAACAGAGATGAGCGGTCATTCCTTGAGCGCTTCCATAGTTACCCGCCACATATTAAGAAAAACGACTGTCTCGGTCACACAGACGCCTCCTGCAGCTTTACACACAACCCTTACAAAAATTGACCATGGTTTTTCTGCAGTAACCATCGTTTTTGGTTGAGTTTGAACCATTTTTACAACCATAGTTTGACCATAATATTTATAATTACACACACGGTAATCAACCAGACTTTACTACACATTTACTATAATAAAACCATGGTTAGTTTCTTAAGGGGGCACGGTTTAAAAAAAACTCAGTTGTTTGAAAAGACTCACTTTAACCGTTGAGTTATAAATCAGCTTTCTTTATTTAAATCAAGTCTGGCAGTACGCTACAAACAAACAAAAAGCAGAAAAACAAACAAAACGTCTCGATCCAACTACAATACCCAAACTTGGCACAGGAATGATGAATGCATGTGACATTTGTTTCAAAGTGTGAAGACTCTGATCGTGTGCAAACCCAAGACCAAACACAGAAACATCGCAAATCCAGCTTACAAACACTCCCGTCATCATCAATACTATCATTATTATGTCATTCATATTACAAATAAGCAAAAAAATCATTACATCTCTGCTGCCTTTGGTCTGGGAGTAAAGCATCTGACACAGGATTGCCCACCGGGCACCTTTAATTCCCAGACCACTTCCTGACTCAACAACCAACATTAAAAAAAAGCAAAAACATGTCACGTAAAGGAAAAATAAGAGACAATCGTGATGTTCCACAGCGGAACAGATGTTTGTTAGGAGACTAAACAAATGGGTTGCGGTTGGCTCGAGCGGGGAGAAGGATTTGGGGTTACTGCGATGGAATGACAGACATGATGATTAAATCCACAATCAAGACCAGCAGCCCCGGATACCTGCGCAAACTGCAACTGAACGTGCGCGAATCTCACAAAAACAGTTCAGGTCACATCAGACCAGAACCTAAAATTGAGGGAAATGTGCGTGTTGATAAAAAAATCAGGCAAAACAATCTTGATGGTCCTTCAAGTAAGTTTGATTTTCTAATAAGCAAAATAAAACGACGCGTTCCCAACATGTTTTATGAGATTCACCCAGATGCTGAAAATCCAGATGCAGTTTTAATGGTTTCCCTTTCAAACCATTCGAAAACGTATGAATGTCTTTTAGACTAAAAGAGCTGATGCAGCAAAGATTTTCTGTACCAAAATGAAATGGATTCATACTGCTCCACCTGAATTCCTTATAGGGAATATTGGTCCCTATTTCTATTACATTTTAAGTCAAGTGCCCAAACGCGGCCATTAAAAACAGACAGACAGACAATAATACAGCAAGTTAAAGAAAGTAGACAATTCAGCAAAAGCAGTCTGCCTTCGGAGGAATGTCTATATTTGATACCGTCGGCCACAAATCTTTATTATCTTCATTTATTTCTTTTTAATAGCAAACTGACTGGAGCTATTTTTATTCTTATTACAAAAAACAATGTTTTACCTACTTAAAGTCGTCTTAAAAATACATCTTTTTCATCGTTTAGTCCCTCTACTTGCACACCACCTCCATCCTCCTGTGTTCTCCTCTCTTCAGTGATATTTCTTTTCATTAGGGTCAATGTGACAGCAACCAAAATAAACACGAGCTCATGATATGGTGATGTATGAACAAGAGGGATTGTTTAGGATCCATTTTGGCAGCATAAACAGATTATTTTTCATTCATTTTTTATTTCCTCTTCAGCTACGAACCGTTACATTTGGAATGTCGTACAAACGTCGAGCACTTGTTTTTTGGATTGCAAAGGAAGTTCAAGTATTTGATTGGTATCCTCAAGTATATTCTCACAGTCTGCCTAAAAAGATATGTTTACGCTGCCAAAATGTCACCCGGCGTGACGGATAATTTGGGTGTGATGTTTGGTGTTTGTGTGTGACTATGCGTGTGTGATTTATCATTTATCTAACAGTAACCCCGAGCTTCTCCAGAACGCGTGTGCCCTTCTCTTGGTATTCCTCTCGGGTCATCCAGAAGTTATCTTTGTCTTTCATGATGTCTGCTAAGACGGCTCCGCCCAAAAACACCATGTGCTTACGGCGTGGAGGATCTTCAATGCGGATCTTGAATTTCTATGAAAAGACAAATGAAGACAGATTTGGTAAAACACCAATGACACACGATAAAATCAGTAAACAAACTGGAATGATTTCTTTTTTTCTCCAGAAGTTATAAAACTAACACTGGTATTATTACCAGGAAAAACTGCAAAATGATTTCCTACTAGAGAGTGAAATTGTAATATTCAACAACAGATGTTAATGTAAATACTGCCACCTAGTGGTCAAAGTCTAGCAGACAGAAAGGTCTTTAGAGAAATACTTCCTGAAGTGGAAATTTACAGACTGTGTGTTGTGTGTTATTTTTACCGAGAGTTTGTCGACATCTCCCTTCAACACTCGCTCCAGGTACAGCTGCTTGAGTTCACGCTCCAGACGGGACGGCAGGCCAGGATACATCGTAGAACCGCCCGATAAAACAATGTGTTTGTAAAACTCAGCCCTGGTGAGAATATACAATAGAAACAGTTCAACTCACTTCATAGTTCATGCGAACAAACATGTTTAAAAATGATGGGGTTTTTCTATTCAGTGATGATTGTCCTAGCAAATTAAACATCATCAGTTCGGTCCCTTAGAAAAGGATTTATGGTTTTATTACAGTAAGAGACTTATTAACATTTGTATTACGACGGTTTTACTACAAATATCATGGTTAAACTCTGGTTACTGTGGTGAGACCCAAGTAATCTCTAATCTGTGGTTAATATAGTTTCACTGGTTTGCAATCTATCTGCCATTTATCTCTATTACATATCCCTGTATGTATGTATGTGTGTGTGTATATATATATATATATATATATATAAATGTTTTTTTATATATATTTTTATTCTGTGTTAGTGTTATCTGTATGCACCTAGGGTCTGAGAGTAACGCAATTTCAAACCTCTATATGCATGTACCGTACATGTGGCAGAACTGACAATAAAGCTGACTTTGACTTATATTATTAGCCACTAGCCAGACCGATCAACAAACACAGAACAGAGGTTAACTTCGGGCCAGGCGTGTGCGTCCAAAATCCCGGCTATTTTAAGATTATTATACATTAATATTTGTATATTATTATACTACAGTAATAGAAACTGACCTGGTATCGATGTCTGCTGCATGGATTGTGTTGAAGAGCAGCTCGGCCACACCCACTCCTTCAACATTGATGAGGTGAGGCTGAAACAAGGCTTCAGGAGCCTCGAACCGCTCTCCGCCCACTTTGATCACCCTGCCATCCGGTAGCTACACACACACACACACACACACACACACACACACACACACACACACACACACACACACACACACACACACACACACACACACACACACACACACACACACACACACACACACTCTAATAATTCGGAATCTGTTTTCAGGGTGTTAAACCACCATAACAAGTTACACATCAATATAAATATACATCATCAACCACAATTCTGCCTACCGTGTACGACTCCACCAGCACGGTGGTCTCCAGAGCGAGCTTCTGCTCCTGCTCGATGTTATAGCCCACGTAACACAACTTCTCCTTCATCATTCTCACTGTCTCGAAGTCGGCTGAGTGATTGAAGGCATAACCCCTCAACAACAACAGCTGCCATAAAGCCAGACATAGAGAGTTAAGATGTTTTCTCTTAATGCATGCATGTGTGCACATCAAATATATTTGTTGAGCTCTGTTTGGATGACACCACTGTTTTACCTTGATGAGGTAGCGTGTGATGTCCCTCCCGGCGATGTCAAGACGACGTGTGAGATGAGGGAGAGAGAAACCTTCATATACTGGACAGATATGAGTGACGCCGTCACCAGAGTCCACCACAACCCCTGTAAGCAAACCTGCCAACACACAAATATAAAAAACATGAGAATCCTTTTGCATAAGTTCAATATATGCATCTCACATGTTTCTTGTAGAATATTATTTCACATTCATTTATTCATGTATTTTGATAAGGGTAACACAATGATGCTCAGACTGTGTATTCTGAAACCATGACTGTACATACTGTACAATAATGTATTACTCTATCTACGTTTCAGAGGCAATTTACTTACCTTGAGCGTAAAGAGTGAGTACAGCCTGGATGGCAATATAAACCCCTGAAAACTGATAGGTCTCAAACATCACCTACAGGGAGAGAAGAAGGTCAAACTCATATTACCAAAAACTTACTGAGCAAAATGAAAGAAATACAACTAGATGCACAAAACACAAACCTCAATGATTTTCTCTCGGTTCTTGGTAGGGTTCATGGGCGGCTCTGTGAGCAGGATCTTGCAGTTTCGTGAGTCGATGTTAAGTTTCTCAGGGCCGAAGGTGTAATCCCACAGGTGTTTCATATCATCCCAGTTCCTCACGATTCCATTCTCCATCGGGTAGTTCACCTCAAGCATGGAGCGTAGCTCGCTGGCCTCATCACCCACCATTAAATCCTACAGGTCACATGGGAAGATCAAAGGCAAATGCTTTGTATATTTTCAATCTGATCTTAAAATGATGAATCATTCAGATTATTCCAACAGAATCTGAAGAAGTCTTTCACAAACCAGACATCACTAATGTGTGAGCAATAATTATTTAGCTGATGATATACTTCATAGCAGGAAACTTTACCTTAATCTCAATGTTTCCCACTTTGGCAGTGGAACGGATGATGGGTCTCCCGACCAGAGCTGGAAAAATGTGCTCAGGGAAATTAGAGCCGGCATATCCACATTTGACAAACTGAGAGGAAGAGAGAGACTTGAGCAGTCAAGTTACCGGTCTATAAACTAGGGATACACCAATATTTTATTTATTTATTTATACAGCCAATATGTTAAATGTTTTACGAACAGATACAACGCAGTACATTTACAGACTAATAACTATAAAAATATGGAAAAATAAAATGAAATTTAAAAAGTTCCAATAGTTTGCATTTAAGAAACTTGAAATTAACAACAAGTGTGATTTTTTCAAGTTTATTATTTACTACTTTGTGTTTTTATATGACACCTTAAATAAATGCATCATGTTTTATTATCATCTTATAGCAAACACAAAGAAAGAATAGTGTTACTCTGCTTTGCTCATATGTCACTTCCTTTCTCGGCCAGATGTGAGATTACAAACTCGGAAGTGAGTCTGAGATCGTCTTTTATCTTCCCTTTCATAGGTACAAATACACGGGCCTCATTAACCAAAGTGTACACATAACATCCCCAATAACACATGTTTATAAACAGATCTTATTAAAAATAAAATAAATGTTAATCACATTAAGACGGACGGACAGACCGACATACAATCCCGCAAAACATTCACATTCCAAAACGCTTATAATCAACGCTTTTCTATGATTTCTGCATATTTTAATTATTGCATTGCATGTTTTGCACCATACATGTCGTGTGTTAAACACGTATAACCGTGTAAAATAAGGTGCAATCTACACACTTCCTGTTCCGCCGCATCTCTCTTCTACAACCCTTCATTAAACCGCACACAGACGCCGAATAAAGCGTCAACCAGGCAGGACCGACCCGTTTGAAGCTCAGTGTCAAACTCACCCCGGTCCCATTGTCACAGACCACCACTTTCCTGCCTTGACTGTCCATCTTTCACCAGACTCCGTGAATCCGCCCTGATTTCAGCACTGAAGCTGCTGCTGCCGCCGCTACTGCTGATCTCAGCGAGGCGGAAGTCAGCGCCCAGCCCTTCACACGACATCAACATAAAAGTCCTTCAAAATAAAAATCGCACACTCGACTAGAAGAAAAAAATCATTTTCACTGCTTATAAAACCACATACATCTTCTGCCACATATGGACAGATGCACTACAGGGGTTTGTCAGGTTACATTTAACTCAACAAAATAATATTTGAAGCAAACATGCTTTTAACTTTGTGAGTCATCTGTTTCAATTCTTCAGCAATTTCTTCAATTATTTTCACATTGCAATTTTGTGAAAAATAATGTAGATGCAGACAAACAGGCAGATAGTCCTGATGTCCACTGGTCCCACAGAGAACACACGTCCAAAACATGAAAGACAGAAGATGCTGAGCATCTCAGTTCAAAAACCTTTCAAATGGTGACAGCAGTTCAACTTTATCAGATGTGTCTTCAAAACAATGATCAAAAACACAAGTTGTAAAAATAAACAGCTTCAATAAACTTCAACAGTAACAGCTACAGTACATAAATTGACCTGAAATGAAAAAAACAAACACACATCAAACAACTAGACAGCTTCCAGCATCAGATCCAACGACACACAGTATTTGAGAGCTTGAGGAGGTACTAAGGCTGTTAAAATATACAATTAAATAAGAGAACACATTCAGAAATATCACAACGATTTAAAACAACACACTCAAGCAAACTTCAGTGTTCTATAAATGTAGAAAATTAAGTACATCATACAGCAACAAAGTGACCTTCCAGACTGATGCTCTTATTTAATCCATTATCAACAATCCCTCAAATTTGATCCAGTTACAGAGCACAGTCTCAAAAGAAAATACCCAGAATACCCGTTTACCTTCAGATAGACAGCAATGCAACAGCAAAATCATGTGTTTCATATGTGAGCGAGACGGGAGATAAAGCAGCATGTATACAAACTGCGGTGATGCGGAATGCTCCACATCCAGAGCAGAGATCTAAGCCACATTAATGTGTGAACCTCAATTATAAACCATATTCAAAAGCAAAAAATTAGAATCACAATTTGCATGAGACATTTAAGATTATATTTAAGACAACTAAGTCTTTTTGCATTGTGACATTCAATATTCATTGAATTGAATATTAGGTACATTAGCCCCAAATTCTTATTCCCATAACACCAATATTATTTAAACATAGCAAAATAAATACTAAGATTATGTATAAATAGTTTACTAATGCAAAAAAGTTATTTGCATTCATATTTTTTTGCAGTATGGTAATGAAATAAAATGTAATGAAAATGCAACAGATCTTAACGGTCCTAAAATACGTTCCTTATGCAAAGTGAACCAAATTTAATCTCTTTTGACTTTAGGGTGAAATATGACCAGAACATATTGTTAACACAATGATGTGTGTGTCCGAAGGCTCCCTTGTAAGCGGTCATCATGTTGTGAATGACACACAAACTGCAGTTTCATTAATGTCAGTGCAACATTTACAAAAGGTTTCACGGAACCTTCACGCTCCTCACAGGAGCACAAAATCATCCGTGCTTCCTCTCTTTTTGTTCCTGCTCTGTCTGTTGAACGGCAAAATGTGTGACGTAGAGTCATCAGGTCCCCCGCTCTGCCCCTCCAGTCCATAATTCTGCCCCCTGCCCTCAACAAATGTAAAGATGGGATACTTCTCTTTAGATGACGACAAGGCCTAAAAGGAAACACATGTTGTGAGTAGAGAATTACGGGATTTGTGCCATTCTGAAAACCTACTATAACAGATATACGTACGCCACTGACCGCCGAGCACAAACACTCAAAATCGCTCTTCGTTCGCGCGTAGAAGCCGATAGTGCAGCTGGGATCCATGCGACTGAAGTTCATCTTTCTCGGCGAGTTGCAGTGAAATGACTGAACGAGAGGCGAGTTTTTCATGGTGTTGAAAAGAACATTCAAACATTCAACATATTCAAAAACAAATCAACCTACTTTCAATGATTTATTAAAGTGATAGTTCACCAAAAACGTTTAATTCTGTCATCATTTACTTCCACAGAACACAAAGATATTTTGAATATATTGAATCCACTTGCATTGGTTTTGTGTCCATACAATAGAAGTAAGTGGGTGCCGCTGCTGTTCGGTTACCAACTTTCTTCAAAATAGCTTCTTTTGTGTTTTGCACAAGAATGAAAGTCATACAGGTTTGAAATGACAAGAGGGTTTTATTTTTGGGTGAACTATCCTTTTAACCCTTCATTTATTAATCAAATCTCAATGCATTCTCCAATGCAAGTGATGTTTTTCTGTTTAAATGAAGCGGTTTGGTTTCTTTCTCACCTCCAGAGAGAAGTTGTCCTGTGTTACGTCAACTACCGGCTGACAGTAGTGTGGGTCTAGATATAACAGCTGCTCATCTAAAGATAAAGAGCAGTCAATCAGATACAGAAACACAGTATCCAATCAGCAAATTGCTCACAAAACCTTTAACGTACCTTGAAAGCCAATAAAAAACAAGGAATGCTTGGGTTTCCCTCCAATAATTCCTATACAGCATTTTAACCTCAGTATGTTCTAGAAAATAATTGTTTATTTAAACAATCAAACATGTAAAACATATAAAGGTTAAATTAATTGTGTAACAATTTTAGCAGGGAGAGATCTTACGAAATGCATGTCTGCTACATGTACCTTAACACACTCAATGTAGGAGGGGTTTAATGAATCTCCTCCCAGTCGTACTGGCACTAAAATGATGACCGATTTCCATCCCGCGCCACTCGACTCCGGCGAGTCACACAACTGCATGACATCTTCTTTATATACTGCACAACACACACAGACATTATTACAAACACGTATGTCATAAAGTAACCGCTTAAATCAAATCAAACGTAACGGAAAACGCACTCGTGCAGTCCTGGGCCACATATACAGCAAGGTTCGGCAACTCTTTGTATTTAGCCACTGCTTTTCTGAAAATCAAAACGAAACAACATTAGAGAATCCATGGTGTCATGTCAGAATCCAAACTGAACCGGCCTCCTAACTCACCTCAGCATATGTGCCACTACAGACGGGCCGTACCAGTCCCCTGCCTTCTTCCCGGACTCCTTTCCCAGCTCCACCAGCTGGTGTATGCCGAATGGTGCAGAGGGCTGATCCCCAAACCACGACACCATCTTCCTATGAATGTCCTCCAACTGAGGATCCCGGCTGACTAAAGGTTGTTGTCTGGAAACCCGTTTCTGATCCTCATTACTGCTGGAGGACGGGTTTCTCTGAGCAACAGGGCTGGACCATGAGGAAGTAAAGGACGGCAGCGACATGCCAGCCGGGCGGGAGGGGGAACGGGGCCTTAGGACCTCAAAATCAACATCTGACAGCGGGTGACAATCTGTCCACCTCCAGTCTGGGATACACAGAAAAAGCACATAGAACGTTTGAATGAGATTTTCATTTCTTCTTCAAAACAATGTCAGTATTAAATTGAAAGGCATGACCTTTCCCCAAAATTAAAACTTTTTTATTTATTTATTAATCACAACCAATCCTATCCTGTAATTTTAGTATATATCACAATCAAGCTATAGAAAAATGATTATTTACTTAATTTATGTCCAAATCAAACAAATTGTCAGTTAAATCACACCTGAAGGCATGAAGTGTTGCATTAATCCCTGCGCCAGCAGCATTTGTCCGCTGCGCAGCATACAGCCCCAGCCGCAGTCTGTGGTCAGGCTGGTTCCGTCCAGCTGAGGAAACTCTCTCCTGTAGGTGAGCCAGATGCAGGACACAAACATCTGCCGGAAACGTTCCACCTCCTCTGGTTTAGGAGACAAAGCAACATTGATTGTTTAAGGTGGGACTATGTGTTTGTCAAACCAATGGAAGACGAGCAAAGAGTTTGGAACCAGTTTATGTGTTTGTAATTATATTTCGTTGATATATCATCGTTTTACCTTAAGTCAACATGTCTTTAAAATACTGACCTCATGCACATTCCTGGTTTTATGATTGTGTGTATGATTTATTAGCACCAAATACAAAACAGATACATAACTGTGACTTCAGAGGACCTTCAAGACCTTACATAAGAACTGTTATGTTTTTATTACCTTAGAATGAGATATTTCTATCCACACACACCGCAGGTCCCCTTACATGGAATTCACCATGTTGTTTCTACAGTAGCCCTAAACAGACACACTGCTCTACAGCGCGCGTTTCGTAAATATGTAATAAATATGATCTTGAATAGCATTTCATGTTGATTTTCAACAACCTCAAAAAACATTTTCACCCATGTTAAGCTGTGCACACAGCATGGGCCTGTGACACAGAACGCATGCCTCACCTTCTGTATTGAACACATACAACTGGCCCATAAGGATCAGGGGAGATGTCGCATTAAAGGTAGTTTTAGATTTGACAGACCAGCCTGGGAAAACACATTAACATACCAACATTTACACTTGTGGAAACTGGATCTGAACATGCACTTAAATAAATAACCAAGAGAAAAGGAACCAAGAGTTTGTGTTATTATTAAGTTTTTGAGTTCGTAGTAATGTTATCATGTGCACGAAGACCAACCGTATTTCACATTGTTCCAAGCTGACATAAACTTGGCCTTGAGACGATCCACTTCATCAAGCTCTCCAGAACTTTCTTTGATGCCATCAGTCACAGAGCTGTGGCCAATGAGGTGTTTGGACTGAGGTGGGGGCTTGTCCTCATGAGCTCCACCGCTCACTATGTACTGAACCGAACTGGGGGACACGGAGTTCATGGTTTAGGCTGCAGGCAACAGCATAGCAGAACAACTTCAGCCTGAGGGAAAAACATGAAAAAGAAGATACAGAATGAGAACATGAGGGGAAATAATGAAACCGAGAATAAGTGCAGGTTCCTTAAATTCTTAAAAGAGTCAAATTGTGGATGCAGAACCATTTTATTTAACAAAGTCTGTAATTGTTTCAATCAAAAATGTATTGCAGTTTTATAGCAGTTTGATGGATTTTTCAATTGTGTTGTATTTTAGTGACTTTGCATCAGATGTTTCTCCTAAATTGTATAAAAATGGGCATTTGACTTTGCTGAAATACACAAGGACAACATTCATTTAGATAATTAGGTTTTGGGTCAATTTGATGAGAAATGTTTAAGTTCATATTAAATACATATTGGCAGATTGTGACAGTGATTTGTCATATCTCCATAAGTGAGATTTCTGTGTCTTTTTCTCAGGAACAACATCTGAGACCAATTCTTAATTTGCTCGGTCTCCATCTTACAATAACTGAGATTTTATAAAAGATCTTCTTATGAGTTGAACTACCAGTATTTCATATTTTTATGTGTGTGCAAACCCTGCATGTTAACACAAAGTACTACTGAAGTCACCTGACCCAGTCACCTGATCATGGTGTAGCCACAATACATTTTGTAAGGCCGTGAATCAGTCACGCAATATTAACCGCTCCCTGCATCGACGTCACAATAAACACAACTGAAACTAAAAACCATTCCATCTGGGTGTTGCATAAACAATCACCTGTCTATGGGAAATAAGACAGGTCACATGAGCCCAGGTGTGGTAAATATTGCAAGATTTCGAGCACATACTATTCTGGTAATGTTCTGACTTCCTTTTTCCCTGTTTATCTTCAGGAAGTTTGAGATTACAGTCAAACGGACGCAAATGAGTTTAAAACGGAATTGCACAACAATTCTGTTCATTCAATCCTTGTGCACATGACTGCTCAGGGAAAGTGGTGGCACATGCAGAATTTTACATCATGTGACTATCAAGTACTCCACAAGAAAAGTATGTGAATGACCCTAGGTCATCATAGTGGATATGTTCACAACAGCAAACTATCATACTACAGAGTAAAGTATGCGGTCATCATGGAATACCTGGATGACCTATTGCATTTAAATCCAAAACATTATTTCTTATAATAATAACTGAAGGCTGTGAACTAAACATAGGGTCATGAATTTCATTGTTCTAATTTATTATAAAGAGAAGGACAGGACAGCATCACCATTATAAGCTTTTAGTGTATGTGCAATAAAATTGAGGACTACAGCACACAATCACATCATTATAAGCATACGATTTACATATACTGCTGTTTAACATAGCAGCTAGTGTACAGTATACACTGTAAAGAATGCAGTACGCTACTCAGGCAGATTTCTGTGACTAGACGTGCAATATCTTTAGAAATAAACGCATTCATATTAAAATGAATAGGCACATACATTTGATTGTGAGGTTAGGTGTATAATTGTCTGAATGAAGTACGGATCGTTCGTGTATCAAGAGACACACTAGTGCACAAAAAGCCTCTTAACACATTTGGAGAAGCTTTACTAAATATTTTAAAGATTACCTTCACGTTGAATTCTGCATGTCTAACGATCCCCTGTAACTGTTATATTATCACTTTTCCTGTAAATTGACCAGGTATATCCAGTGTCGAGCTGCCCAAAAACCGATGTCTGGCAAGGACACTATGCGCTAAGTGAGGACCGATCTCTGGCCTCTTCCGACGCCGTCATCTCTGCGAGAATCGATAAAAATGCACGAGTTTTTACTACTTTATAATCTTGCGTAGCTGTCCGACTGTCAACTGAGATAAAAAGTGTGTAAATAAGCGAGAGATTAAACCAGTATGCAGGCACTTCCTGTTGTCACTGCGGATACACACCCTCGGCCCGCCTACCGAGCGATGCGATTCGTGAGACGCGACAGTTGCCGCTTGATGATTGGACGCGTTTTCCATCGCTCTTGACGCACGGGAAACTGGACTCTACGATTGGCTATTTACTTCTTATTGATTAAAATTAAAGTAATCAAATGTAAAACAATTCTCTTAATTAATTTGTTTAAACCGAAAGAATGTTAGTTTAATTCCCTTTTATACAATTCTGTAAAGTTCTGTATTTTAGTTTTAAGCCTTTTAGTCAAGTGGTCGGTCAGGTAATGTTTTTTTAAGCAACCAGTTTTTACATTCTATTTATCTAGGCTATTTATTTATAATTTATCATCAGAGCTATTTATTCATAAACTTCCTGAAAAAAGTTTCATAGTAAAAATGTATTGAATGAATTAGACACACCTAAATAAATACAGGCGGTAGATATAGGCTAAATCAATAGTAAGGTCATGCAAGTGTTATGATTTACTTATTGTTGAGTAATTCTGCTTGCAGTCCACCAAAAATATAATCAATTTTATAGATATTTTGTTCATAGCATGATAACAATAGTACCCAACTTGTGTATTTGCAAAGGTCAATCCAATGCTGTTAACTAATAATCCATAACTCATAGTATGATAAAGGACATTAAAGGGTCTGTGGTTAAAGGTCTATTACTTGGAAAATCCAGTGTAATTGTATACATTTGGGTTATACTCCAGTGACCAAAGCCTAAGATTAGTGATCATATTAAGATATAAAAAACCTTCAATCTGACTTTCAAAGTGTTTTAAAATATGAAAAAGAAGGCGTTTTAAATACAAATCTTGTTATTACCTTTTTTATTATTCAATTGATTCACTGCACCTTAGGTAATGGGTCAACTGACATTTGTTGTAAACAGTAAAAGTGGAAAACAAAACTAAATAAATATAATAAATTAAATTCGTTATTCGTATTAGAACTTTGGGCAAATTATCATTAAACATATTAAAACATATATGTCATGAAATAAAGTGCTTTCTGGAAAAATCACATTTTGTAGGAAATAAAACAGACATTGAAACTGATAGAAATCAAAACTGATTGAACTGTAACACAAACACATATTCCAACATATACAAGTACGAGTATTAGTACAGTATAGCTTAACTAAACATCATAATTTCTCACCTTTTGATAAACGTTAACAGTCACGTAGTATAAAGTAAAAACATTCTGGGCTGTGAAGTGTTGTCTGTAACCACGACTGGCAATTCATGCTCAAAAACGGGGCAAACAATGACAACAACAACAAAAAACTGTGCTGAAATTAAACAGATTAGCCTATGACCTATGACTTGAGTCATCTTAGAATCCACCCAAAACAAGCGTTTTATAGGCTATTATTTCTACTTCTAACTTTTGGTATGTTGACACATTCACCCAAAGAGCAATCTTTACATTTTTATTGTTTGTGCATATGTTAGTTCTTGTATCCACTTTAATGATACATCCCAATAACTCTCTGATATACCTCTGAGTTGAGTTTCTATATAATAGAATAAATAAACATATTATGCTATAAATAGATATATAGAAATCTTCACAAACACTGAAACGAGATATGAAACAGCAAATAATATCTGCTATGAGAGAACTGTTGCAAAGAGTATACAGTGTGAGAATACATTTGCGGAAGGACTAATAGATATCCGTAGCTGTCTATAAAATGGCATTATGCTACAGTAAATCAATACATCTCTGTATGGTATTACGAAAAACAAATAAAGCACTCTTGGTCTATTCACGCCCTGCTAATACTACATTAAAACAAGGTGTAAAATAGTGAAGGTGTATCTGTTAGCCATCAGATGGCAGTATCACCCAATCTGTTCCAGCCACATCACTAAATGTATACGTTTGAGTAATATGTTTTGTTAACACACAGCAGTAATAAATTAAATCGATAGACCAATAATAATAATAATGTTGTTTATGTTAATGAAATATTTATTAGAAGTGTAGGAATTTGATAACTTTAACTTGAGACTTTTATTTTGTCAGCAGCGGATTCTTTATTTCAATGGACAATCTTAGTTTTTGTTCAGTGTTTCCTGCGTTTGGTTTTTAATCAATTTGAAAACTTGATAATACTGAATCTCCGCACACAATCATCATATGGCCTCTCCTGAAGACCATGCATAAGCCTCGTCTTTGCGGCTAACGTGATGTGGAGCCAAGCGCAAAAATATCAGATAGATCCCTTACAAATATGATATTTTGCATAAAGGTTGCATACGTTAAAAGTGTTGCGAAGATAAACATGACAAATGTTTACTCATTTTTCTTTGCATGTGTATAAACAATAATCAGATCACACAGAAGACCGCCAACAGACTGTAGGGTAGGCTGACTGGCCCCAAGTTGCCATGACAACTGTGACATTTACTGATGCTTGTATAACTATGGAGTATTTATCATACAAACCCTTTTCAAGAGTGCTAAAATCATTCATGTGCATTAAACTCTGCTTCAATCTGAAATTGGGAAAACTCTTCTTCACCCTCACGTCATTTAAATGTAATTTGTTTCTTCCATAAAACACACAAAAAAAGGTTGCGAGCCCTTGGGAGGTGGTCAGTGAATATAGCAACATTTAAACAGGCAAAGTATTAATAGGAAAGTAATCAAACGCTAGCTTTTAGATAATAAGGAAACTAAAACTGAAGTCGTTATGAATTAATATTTTGTAAAAAGCTTTTTTTGTTTTTGTTTTTTTATTGACATTGACGTCAAAGCTAGAGCGACGCGTCCATCTAGAGATAGAGCGACGCGACGCATGGGAACGCGACCTCGCGGTATTTCAGACAAAGACTTTAGTTTATTTTCTGTCTATGGATCACATAAAGCCATCACATGTCTTTAAATAACACTTAAAACTTGCCTAAGGACATTTTGTAAACAAATTTTGTGATTTAGGCCTACAAAAATAATCATAAAAAAAGATCAAATAAATTAACAATACTGTATTAAAATCAATGGGTTAACTCATAAATGCTATAATTTAAGAAGTATTGTGTTATGTTTTTATCTCTTAGTTCTTTAGTAACAGTATAATATGTTTTCACTAGTCACATGTACCATACATAGACTCAGCGCCTTACAAATGTGTCTGGACCCTTAACCAAATTCCCTTGTGTTATTGAATTACAAAGCTTACAGCAGAGGAATCATCATTCAGGTTGTGAATGTGAGACTACAGAGAGCGAAGTCACGGTGAGGTCAACGATCACTTTCAAAGAGACTTCAGGAGTCCAACGGAATAGAAATGAAAGGTGCGACAAGAGTTTATGTCAAGAGTGCTTCTTAAGAGTGGCCTAAATAAGAGATCAAATCTACATGAAGAAGCTTCATTTTACATTTAAAAGAAAAATGAATGCTGAAGCAAGGAGGTCTAAACCTGGAGAAAAGCTTTTGGCATTTCCATTCATCTGAATGCTCGGATGTCATCACAAAAAGACACAGCTCCACAAAATATTACATTGTGAACACTGAATGTGTATGCAAAAAGCATATTTAGTTTTTTCTGAAGATAAAACCGACATCAATAATTTTGAGTGCTCTGATTTTTTTTACATAGAAAACAAAAATTTACCATTCAGTATTTCAGTATGATGAAAGAATTGCCTAAGCGTGAACTGTATGAGAGTGAATCAGACATCTACTGTTTAGAAAGCATCCCACACAGTCACTAACAGACCTTATGCTAATCTGGTTGAAAAACTGAATCAGCCACATACGCTTCAGAAACAGCGTGCCTTTGATATTGTTCTGTCTTGGCCAAAAATGTGATATGTCTATTTAGTGACCTTTTGGAGACCAACCTCTTCCTCAGTTTTTTTTAAGAAATCATGGTTGGTTACATTAGAAAATAGATGAATATTGTTTTGGTGTTCACAGTATTCAGCATCGTTTGATCTGTTAAAGCACTTTGCGCTTGCTTTTTTCATCTTGTTGCAGAAGCACCACAGAACATGCACCTGTTCACTTTCTCACGCACCCAACAACACACACTTTTAATAATACACCTATCAGGAGCTCTAAATGTACAATAGACAACTGCTTTTTAAGAACCTTGCTTGTAGTCTTATTTTCACTGGCTGGAATGTCCTTGAATATTTAAGTGCTTTGAAACACTACTAAACCCTCCATAAAGGCATTAATATCTTCAACGTCTGCAGAATCAAGAGCCATTCTTAGTAGTACTGGCAGTCTTCAAATGCAGAGAGGTGCTAGAGGGGCTTTGATCCACCCCTTTGGAGTTCATCCTACTCCCGGAAGCAGCCTCAGCCTTGACCTGGGTCACCTCCAACAATTTGATGGTGTCTTTGGGCTTGGGCTCCTCCTGAGTTTCACATTTAATAGGCCCTATAGCTTTTCCTGTTGTGGTCACTGGTATGGCAAAACCAGATTTTCCACTAGGGGACTGAGGTTGGGATTTGGGAAGATCTGGCGTCACTCCAGTTGGAGAAGGAGTGGGAGACGGGGAGTGTTCCTCGACAACCTCCAAGAGACATTTGTCCTCCCAGTCGAACGTTCCACGGTAGCAGCTGACCGGAGTCAGGCCCTTTTCTTGTCTAAGTTTGCCCAAAACCGAGCATTGTGCCTGGGGTGGATGGGATGGAATAACCCCTTTAGAGGCAGTTCTTAACCTTACATCCGAAGTTCTGGTATGAGGATCTAAAGCACCCTTTTTTAGACTCTCAACATCACAAGGTCCCTTACTTGCTTTGGTTGTCTCTGTGCTTGTTGTCTTCCCTGGAGCAGAACATGATGGGCCTTGCTTGATTAAAGTTGAAGGCTTCTCAACATCCTGCTTTAAATCTCTTCTCCAGAATCCATTTTCCCCTTGTATCCCCAAAGATTCTTTGCTGATAACATCAGACGTGCTTACGGAGCGTGAAGGCGTAGTTGTTCCCACTTGCTGGTTATGAGTAGTCTTTCCTGTGTCATATCCTTCTTCCTTCTTACTTGGATCTGTAGTTTTGGCAGACGGGGAAGACACCGTAGTCAGGGGTGATGGAATGGAGGCAGCCACGCTAGACTTGGACTCTGATGTTGACGGAGAAGATTTGGTAAATGGAGGCTGACCAGTGTGGGGTTTAGCTAGGCAACCTTCTTGTAAAGGTAAACTAACACCAGGTGGAGTAAAGCTACCTGGAAGAAACATTTCTTTGACCAACCCTGTTTTAGCATCCCCAATTTGACTCGATTCGCCTGTCCTCTCCTTGTCTCTTTCCTTTTCTCTTCCAGCAAGCAAAGCATCTCTACTCAAAGGTGACTCCTGCCTGCCCAGCCTTCTAACCGGCTTAAAAACGCCCGTTTCTGGGGGCGAGGGGGTTGGCTGGGTGGGCGAAGGAGAAGTCGCTGGGGCGGATGGCAGGTTCTCACCCTCAATTTCCATTAGACTTTGTAGTCCAAGCTCACAGTGAAATCCATCCTTACGATAATCGGAATGTCCGACCTCCAAACTGTGCTTCCTCATCACCCCGATTCCAACTTTCTTCTCCGATGAAGAGGATGAAAGAGGAGATCCGAGCTTCTCTGCTGACTGCACTCTTTTGAGTAGCGGCGACCGGGGTGGCTCTGCGCTCTTGGGTCGAGGTCTTATGATCGGTGGGGACGAGTGTAGTTTAGCAGGGAAGGTCTGGGTTGTGTTGGAGCTTCCAACCGTGTGCCCGGGTAAAGGAGGGGGTGAGGATTGAGTGGGGGATGGCGTGTGAGCCAACGGAGACAAAGGAATATTTCCGGCAGACTTGCAGCGGGCTGAACGATATTGGCGGTGCAGTTTAGGGGAAAGTCCGTGCAGGGAGCTGGGCCGCATGTGCTGGGTTGTCGCAGGGGAATTTGGGGTACTGGAGGCAGGAGAGCTGCTCTGAGAGGAGGCACCTGGGTAAATGTTTTAAATTAATGTTAAACTTCCTGCTGATAAAGTAGGTAAGTTTGTTTTGTTTCTACTTTTCTATTTTAATCTACTTACCAAGGTGGGACGAGTCAGATGTCGAGCGATAGCTCTGGGTGGGTGAATGAGTTGACAGGCTGTGTGTAGGAGAGCCAGGAAGACTTTCACTGGATGACAGGGACCTGTTCAAAGACGACAGACTACGGCTCGTATGCAGCAGGTTGGACTGCTTAGTGATTTTGCGGAAGAGAGAGCCACGCCTCTTACTGCAAATGATAATGGAAGAAAGAGAGAAAATATAAATGGACAATCAAGTCACCATTAACATTAAAAGTTTAGGACAACAGACACATTGTACCTTTCCTGTCCCTCTTTGACTGGCCTTTTACTGCGTCTAGCCATCTTGGACTTGTAGCTGGACTTGCGAGCTGGTCCAACTTTAATGGAGGTGTTTTCAAAGGGTGTGGTGGTCACTGTCACCTTGTTTCCACTCTGAGCAAGAGAAAAATCAAAGAAACATGAAGGTCTGTTTGGTGCTTGCATTAGTATTGCTTAGGATCAGAGATTTCCTCTATAATAACTCCAAACCCTTACAGTACCTCTGGAACATAACTCATCTGGTCCAGTAAAAAGTTTAGACAAACCATATTGATGTCTCACCTTAAGAATTAGCTCTACCACCTCAGTATGGACCAATCCATGCACAGATTCTCCATTGACATGAGTGATGAGGTCACCAGCACATAGTCCCGCCTCCTGGGCAGGGCCTCCATCCTCAACGTGCTGTTATTAAATGAAAAGAGTATTACCAATTGACAATGCGACACTAAGCTGCTTTGTTAAAAATTGTGATTGTGACTTAATAGTAAAATTTCAGTATATTCCTTCTCACCCAGACAATGTGGTGCACACTATAGACGTCAGTGTCTCCCATGTAGACCCGTATGGCACGGAGGGTAAAGCCGTACTTCTTGCCAGACCGGTGAATGGTGATGGGTGAACGAAGCACAGTGACAGTGGGGCAGTAGTCACGGCTGGGGGAGGAGTCTCGGGAAGAGGGATTGGAGGAGAGGGAGCGTGGGGACATAGGACTGGCCAGCGGAGAGCTACCCAACTGCTGCTCAACTAGAAATTGGTAAATTGGCAAATATGTGTCAATCTCCCAAAACACACATTGTAACCATAACACAAATTTACACAAAGTTAATTATTGTCTTTAAAAGTAGGTTTATTTTGTGAAATTGTATAACCATCTTCATAAGGAATGAATAGCTCCCCCTGGTGATGGGAGGCTAAACTGTACCTCCAGGAATCATGACAGACAGTGCTGTAGCAGATGCAGATTTGATGACCTTGTTGCTGGGACGTGATGGGTGTTTCTCCCCATCACTGGACAGCTGCTGATGACGCGCTCGCCGAAGCACCAGATCCTTGGTCGCTCGCTGACCGATTGGGTCACTCGTGGTGATCATATCTCTAGAGACTGGTGCTGTGGCCCCTGCATTAGGTATGGCCTGTGGAGCTGATACCTCACCAAGTCTTGATGGCTTATCTGCAAATGTACAATCCTTAATGGCTACAATTATAATAACTTATTTAACTTCCATTCAGCTTCGCTCCTCACCTGCCACCTTACTGGCACTTGTTGATAGCACTTCCTTTCCAGCATTCCTCTGTTCATTAGAATTCGGTGATGATGGAGCGGTCACTTCCTCTACTGAAGATCCGGGGGTTTTAGTGCCACCCTGTCGTGCGGCGAGCTCTCCTTCGCCCTCCTGAGGGGCGGAAAACCGGTGCGTGTCCATCAGGGCTGAAAAACGACGCCGGGCGCCAATTGGAGGACTACAGTCGCCCTCCATATACAAAGACTCAGAGCATGACAGACGTTTCCTGCAGAAATAAAACAAAATATGTTGGTATATGACAAATATTAAGCAAGGAGGAATTTTGTTATTCTGACACAAGGCTTGTGACTTTACTAATTTTGTCAATTTATCAAAATTTTTATTCATATTACAGTTATGTGTCCTTAACTGTCATGAAGACAGATAATGTTGCCACATTGGACTTCATTTCTTTCAGTGCTATGCTGCAACTATATAATGCATTTAATTCTATATTCAGGCATAACATTCGCATATAAAACATTCTCTTTTAAATTTGCCTGTCACATACTGTACACACGTACATCTCAGGCGAGCTCGTCCTCCAGCTCTTGTCTCTCATACTAAAGCTGCCCAGACTCTCTCTCTTGGCCATTTTGTCATCACGGCGACCTTTGTGCTCTCTGCGGGTGATTACAGGGGTCTTCTGCTCCAGCTGGGACAGGTGCTCCATACTGCTATACACCTGAAACAGAGAACAGAGGCAAGCGCTGCTTTATTGATATGTGGGGTAGGGCAGGGCTATTCAAGTCCACATTAAATCGAAAGTGTGTTCAGAATGCACTTCTTGACACAAGTGTTTACCACTTACTTGTGTTCAAACCAAACACATGAAAAATACTGCCAATTCAAAGAAAGAGAAGTTGAATACATTAACTGTAAGAGGATATTAGAAAATGCTAGAGGAAAAGACTTGAGTGTGCTTGTATTAATGGTGAAGAACTAATACATGAATTAATGAATGATTAAGATTTCTGTTTATTTTCCAGCCCCTGTGTCCCATATATGAAAACTATCAGTGATTGTGGTTCTGACCTTGCAAAAAAAATGCAGACAGACAGACTAAAAAAAAGGAACTTTCAAGAGTTTGTGTGCTTTTGAGAACGTGTCAGACTGACCTTGCTGAAGCGCGGCGAGCAGGAGGAGAACTGTCGTATCTCCACTGGCTCATCGTCATTGGTGTCGTCCTCGTCGTACGAGCTGATGTGCCGATAACGCTCGGATCGTGCTGTGACAGAGAGAGATGATGGTGTGAGATATAGTGATGGCGATCAAGGGCACAGTTGAAAGCAACTGTGAGCAAATCCTCACTGTCAAAGTAGCTGGTGTCCTCCTCGGACTCCAGATGAGGGATGAACTCAGCTTTCTGTCTGAGTAACCCGTTCCAATCCAATCCGGAGAAAAACGAATGCTGCTTCACTTCAAAAGCTCCACCTGTTGCAAGTTTACAGATGTAACGAAACAGACATTCATAAAGAATGCAAGGGAAATAAACAATCCAGGATACAGGTGCTATGTTAACAGTTCACCTCCCTCATGCTGTTCCATGTCTTTCTGTCATCCATAGAACACAAGAGGAGACATTTTGCTTATTGTTAAAGTTGCTGCTTTTACATATATCGCAAGTGAATGGGGACTGTAGCTGTGAAAAATATTTTATATATTCATACACCTGTTATAGTTTTATAGAAATTTCAATACGGTGAGTTAAGAGTCAGGTTTGACATCATATGACGTCTCAGAAAATTCCAGTCCCCATTCACTTTCACTGTAAGGTGACCACAATGGCTGTTTAGACATAATCACATGCTTGTAACATGATATATCCAAGCAGTTTAGTAGCTGGATCAACAATCAGATTTTAGGTGTAAGTTTTGACCTGTTATTGTAAATAAGATTTTTTAGGAATATGTCCTGCTAAATCACATTGTGTGGATATTGGATTTGGAAAAGCAAGTATTACATATAAGAAACATAAAGTAATGCAGAGCATCCAGTGTGCAAGCACAAAAACATGTAAACCAATGAAGAAGTGACATTTTTAGTCATAGTCAAGTGACCTTCCCCAAATGACAGTTTGGGAACCACATACTGTGAGAGCTGGAGTCGAAAAGATAAGTAGCCAATGGACAGACCACCCACTGCATATGATAATATTCCCAACAAGTTATTACAGAAACAATTTATTAGAGTATTGTTTTTGTCGTCTTTGTCCCCACCACTTTTCAAAACAAAGTTACACCACTGTGTAAATGAGATAAATAAGTGCATAATAAAAATAGTAATGTGCCAAACATGCCATGCCATGTCTATTTTCATTTCATGTTGACTATATATTGTGTAATGTTGATTCAAGTATACTCTAGTATGCTAGTGAGGTATGTGTGTATGTGGGTGCATACCTGTGCCCAGTCGCACAAGCGGGTTGGTCTGCAGCAGGTCAGAAATCAGGCTCTGAGCATCACCGGGCAATGCCTCATCTCCATCTGGCCATTCAATATCATCTACATAAACAAATATACAGATATCACCTGAATATATTTCATACATTTAATTTCATAGAGTTCCAAACTTTTGCAAAAACTCCCACAATGTTTTGGATGTCATTTCTGGAGGAACAAAGTATTAAATAATCAACACTGCTGTTTCTAATGTTAGCGCAGGTGCTATTTGTGCAAATGCAAACCATTTTAGCAGCAGATCTCAAGAGAGTGAGACCTCACGAGTGAGGTGTGATTTAACATCAGGATTCACCTCAATGTGAGACCACAGCACAGTGGGATTCCAAGATTCATTCCCATCTTTTCTAGGTCATTGAATCATCTACTCACCTGTGATCACCTGGCCGAAAAGCTCTTCAGGTGTGTCTCCGAAAAACGGCACACAGCCCACCAGGAACTCATAGAGGATGATACCCATGGCCCACCAGTCCACTGGTTTCCCATAGCCTTGTCTGAGAATGACCTCTGGGGCGATATACTCAGGTGTGCCACATACCTGAAGAGATAGAGACTGGCGTTAGCGGTCAATGAATTACATCAAAGTTTTTTCCCTTCACATTGGTAAAACAGTTTCTACAGTATGCAATCCAGAAAATGCCTAAACAAAAAAGATGCATGTCTCTTTGAACTGAAAGAGGGGTTCATTGTGTCGTTTACCTGTTTGTCCAGGAACTCCCTGGCATCCTTCTCAATGTGTCCCTCGTACAAATTAGTTGTCAAATTCATGAGCCCCATCTTTGACAGGCCAAAATCCGTCAGCTTAATGTGACCCATCGATGTGATCAACAAACTGCAGAGAAGGAACGTGAGGTAAGCACAGAAGTACACAAGCTTCCCCACAAGCTTTACACAATGGGATGGCTCATTGGTGTAATCGAAAACAACTGGCTTGATTCATCTGCAGACCATAATATGTTTTTCCAACCATTGATTAACAAATTTCTATTTGTTAAGAGTTTTCGAGTCATTTGCGATTATTGGAGTTGATTTGCATAGAGATTGCACTCAAAGATTTGGACATGATTTATACATGAGAGAGGAGCGTTTGAGTTTTTTGAATTAGTCATCCAGGCCTACAAATCATTATATTAGGATAACGTTCAAAGACAGTTCACACCAAGAACGATAGAAATAAAGAAAATTATAACCCATAAGAATCCAATGGTTCTGCAGTTTTACAGTTTAAAAGCGTGAGCCCTTTAAATTTATGTGGATTTACGTTTTTTCATTGATCATCCTCTGGAAAGAAATGGCTCTAAAAATGATCCTAACAATATTGTTTCTTTATCGCTTATCTCTATCGCTTATTGTTAGTTGTGGTGTGAACTATGCTATTTTCTTTAATTTAGAATAATTTTTACAACTTTTTATTTATGGTTATTCTTTCAGATATATGAACTATGAGAACCTCAAAAAAATAATACGAATTGTGGGAAAATATAAATGAATAGGATTGTTAGGAAGTATGAAATGTAATAATGGGACATTTCTATAGAGAAAGTAAAGCCATATAGGTTCAAACCAACAGATGAGTCAAGGAGGCCTTTCTCTCTCACTTGTCTGGTTTGAGATCCCGATGTACAATGCCATAATTATGAATGTATTCGAGCGCCAACACCGTCTCTGCAAAATACATCCGGGCCATCTCCACAGGCAGAGCTCCAATGTTCTTGAGAAGGGTCGCGCAGTCGCCTCCTAAAAGAGAGAAATGGAGGATTTGGCTTAGTGGATTCATCATTCTTCACTTCTACAGTTTTTCAATCTCTAGTTTGCTGTACATGGCATGTGAAGAAACCTATTCACAGCAGGCAACATTTGTCCAATGACAGAAGTTTTTCTTTACTCGTTGGCCAATTTTATTGTCCATATTTAGTTGAAATAAATGGACTTTCAAGACTGGGGAGGACATTTTGAGTGCTGGAAAGTACAGTATGTTACATCATCAGACATCTTACCCTCCACGTACTCCATAACCATGCACAGGTGCCGGCGCGTCTCGAACGAGCAGAACATGCTGACCACGAAGGGATTCTCTGCGAAGGTCAGGATGTCCCGCTCCACAAACGCCTGCTGGATCTGGTTCCGCAAGATCAGGTTCTGCTTGTTGATCTTCTTCATGGCGAAGCGCTGCCGCGTCTCTCTGTGTCTGACCAGATATACCGCTCTAGGAAGTAAATGCATCAAACTGTTTCTGAAAATATATTTCATTTTTAGTATGAAGTACCTAATATGTTACCATACATAAAACATTTTGCACACAACAAATAGGTTATTTCCAGAAATATGACATATTACTAAAACTCAATTTGCGATCAAGTTGAATATGTTTTATGTGGCATAAGTTGGAGTAATGTTGTACTATAAGTGTGTATTCTCACCCATATGCTCCATTGCTGATCAGTTTGATAGTTTGGAAGTCTGATTCACATGGAGGTTTCATAGCTTTGAGCTTCCCCTGCGATAAAAAGAGAAAAGTGGGATTTAATACAGAGGAAATACTGTAAATTTGACTCATTTCAAACACTTTCATCCTGAATCACTGCTGCTGGAATTATTACTCCAGCTGTGATGTGAGTCCTCGGTTAAAAATATGCTCCTGTGTTAAAGGGTTTAGAAAATTGCGAGCTTACATAACACATCCAAAATATTAATTTGTATGTTATCAACGTGAGTAAAAAGCAATTTAGCCGTGTACACATCTCTGTTCCACACACACTTCTACTCACTTCTGCAGAGTCATCTGTTTCAGGAGTGTGTGGTCCCTCGCTGTCATAACTCTCAAAATTCACCATATCTGAAAAGATGATGTTTGCATAAATCATATTAATAAATCAATTACATGTATATACAATAAACAGTCGTTGTATAACCATAAAAAGTAAAAAATATATGTGTTGTTGTATATATGTGATGTTATTTACATTGTACACGTGCAAGAAACATGTAAATAATTGTAAGTACACCAATGACTACCATATTTATATATGTATGTGCCTACGAATGTACATAAAAATACATATTACTAGAATACATATAACTTAAATATAACATATAACATTAAAAACACAAATACACACTTTAATCTATAGCAGCACTATTATTATTAGGTTATTGTTATTGTAACTTATACATCATTCCTTGTTTCAAAGCCACTATGTTTTATTTGGAAAAATTTATTTTTAATTTTATACTGAAAAAATAACATAAAAAACATTTGTTGTAAAACACATCTTTACAAACACATCTTTACAGCATGCTGGGAAAAGCACAATGCGACACTCTTAACTGAAAAACTTTGACTTATATACACAAATAGTTGGCCATCTGTCTTTTTTATCATTTATTTCTAAATTTCTAAGCAATTTAGTAAGCACAGTTAACTCAACACCTCCGATCACCAAGGCAACCGTGTAGTCTAGAGAGCAAAAAGCAAAGCATTGCTGATCTAAATATAGATAAAACAAACAAACAACCAAACAAAAATAAACACACAAACCAAATGAAACGGCAGCTTTGTCTTTACTAGCTGAATTCAGTGTAATGACATTTGGGATTATAAACTCACACACTGGGCATCCTGTGCAGTCAGGAAATAGAACAAATGAAGTGAAGTGACTCAAACGTGTCAAAGCAATTTCACACCGGATTTGACGGACCCGAGCTAATCGGTTTCCCAAGTGATGCCACAGCATGCGGCTCAAGCCGAACGATACGCGTAATAAATCATTTCCGTTTCAAATCTGCGAACTGATAAATTATGTACTATGTGGATTTGAAATAACACAACATTGCTCTTATAGTATGCCTTAACCCAGAGGCATTGTCAGGGGGATGCTGCACACACCTCTGCGAAAAAAATGAAATTAATTGAATTCTGAACCTCTTTACCTCACAATGTAATTGAGTTATTCAACAAAAAAGAATGTGTTTGAACGATTTAAGAAGAGGGATATGGAGTATATTTGGGAAACTCAGGTGCCACGCATAATGTGTCGAAAAAAGTCAATGGCATTATATTTTCATTGTATATTCTGCAAAATAACTGCATAATATATTGCTAAAATGGTGCTGAGAGAACAAAATGCTTAATGGCAGTTGAATTCTACCAGTTCTTCTTTCACAATCTGAAAATATTCATGAAATTTCATACATTAATGTGCATGTATAGATATCTAGAAATTCGTGAATGACAATGCCCAATGCAAAAACTTCACTAATGCATTATGCAAATGTATATTGATGTAAAATAAAAGTGCTTAACAATTGTGTTGCATTAGCTCATTCTGACCAGGCATTTTTCTGAAAACTCGGCTGTGTTTTGTTGACTATAGCTGTGCAGTGAGAGCAGAGAATGGACGAGTGGTTTTTAAGAGTATGTCTTTATAAAAAGCCCCATTACTCTGAACCGGCTGCTGTTTGCCAGGTTCACAGCAGCGCTAACACCTCTCCCTGCTTTCCTGGCAGGAATACAAAACTCCCGACCGCTCGTGTACCCCCTTAACCTGTTTCATAATCTCAACACAAGTCTCTCAGCGTGACCTACATTTACATTCCTTCATCGCTCTGGCTCGTTCTACTCTCGTTCCCTACGGAGACAAACACGTGAAGGTGTGCAATGCGTTTCTCTCTCGCACCTTCCAGCGGATCTCTAGTCAGTCCAAGCTGACTGATGATGTAACGCGGGATGTCTGCTTTCATTAGCTGACCCTCTTTAGCGTGGTCTTCAGCTGCCTCCAGAAGATGGTAGAATTCCTCGGGGTTAAACTCCTGAATAGAGAAATTGAGATTCATTATTACACAGCTTGAATGCGTGATTCTGATTGGTCAGTTCTGCAATTGTTTTTTAATAGCTGCCACATTAAAATTCTGTCCACCTTAAACTTCCCCACGAAAGGTCTCCAGACAGGAGGAATAGAAATTTCCCAGCATGTTCACCCCAATGATCTATTTGATAATACCAGTCCGGGTTTTGCTACACTGAAGCCTTTCAACACATTGCACTTTCTTCTTCTGACCCTTGGTGGCCCCATCTGCCAGTTTCCATGGCGACTATAAGATGTAGGATGAAGAAGCGACCAAGCCCAGTGGCAGGCGCTTTAAGTCGTGCGTGTGTGTGTGTGTATGGACTCTCACCAGGCATTCAAGTAGCCGGGCGGGACGAGAAATTATGATGAAGAGTTTCTTCACCAGCTCTGTGATGAAGGTCAGCTCTGTACTCTCTGATCGCTCATAAGCCTGATGGGTAAAAAAGCGACAATTCGAGACATTTTGACTGCTTGCAAGTTTCGTTCATTCATACGCACATCAGCTGACACAACACATAAATTGTATGTGTTCACACGTGCTCACATCATGCAGAAGTTTCTCCAGGTTCTCCTGCAGCTCATAAAAGTAGACAGTGGTGATGACGCCCTCACGAGATTTGGTCAGGCAGTTTCGGGACAGCTCGGCAATCTGGTGGTGAATGAAGCTGAGGACCCCGTCGGCCAGCGGCAGCACGTTCTCGGGCGAGTACGTCTCGATGAAGTCAGCCAAGCGCTCCTCCATCTGAGCCGTGGCCTGAAAACAATACACTGAGTTTACATGACATTGATTTGTTTTGTGGTCACAAAGATGATTGGCAGGTGTGTCAGGATGAGTCATTTAGGAGTAAATCCATATAAAATATTCAGTCCAATATGTGCTGTGTATGTCTCTAACCTTAGGAAACCGCTCCTTATAAACATGGTTCATCATAACAATCTCATTGTCATAGCAGGATGGCGAGCGCCCCGGGCTATAGAGAGATGAGGAAAGTCAAAAGAAGAGGAAGTAAAGAGGATGTACAGTATGTAGTTCAAGTGGGATAAACAGTGCTGGAGACCTGAGACTTCGAGAGCGTGGCCGCACATGCGGTGACCTCCGTCCGTCATCATCGGTGATGCTCTCGGTGCTGCCGAAGTGTTTGGACAGAAAGTGCAACTCGTCCAGCGTGGGCTGGAAGGGCAACTGATGCAGCCGCTCCTGAGACGAGCTGGAAGACTGATGAACAAAAACAGAGCGACAATTTATTCCATACAAGTTTATACACTGCCATATACTATAAACAATATTATTCTTGACACATGGGACAGAACATCCTATATTACTATTAAAATGAATGAATTTAATCTTTGTTCAGAAATACCTAGATGGTATCTATGTTATTTGCAATCCTGATGCCCTTGAACTGTCTAATGTAAGTTTATTTATGTCTACAATAATTCCAGACCAGACTCATGAATAAAGATTACTAACTTAAATAAGCCAAATCAATTAAGTGAACTGTACAATTAGGTTGTGTAAAAGTCTTGTGGGAATGATTTTGGCTGCCATTTAGGAATCTCTCGTGTTTCAACACAAAACAACTATAAAATCAATAAGATGCTGAGGGCAACTAAATTTCTTTCTCAACATCACTGACCAAGCGTACATACCACAACCTTTGCAAACACACACCAATGATTTTCCAATAATTAAACCATCATTTTAGTTATATGCATCCTATGGTAAGCATGTTCATTATTTGGATTTCAAATCTACTTTTTTGGTTGGAGAATGACAGCTTGTCACATAAAAGAAAGGGTGCAACAAACATAATTTTCCAAAATGTGTCGAAATTTTCACCAGTGAAAAGTTGGACGGGACATACCAAAAGGCATGTCCTTTTTGAAATAAATACATATTTGAGCACTTTTAATTTAATACATGTCTGTAAGATTGATATTTTTATGCATTTGGCATTAGATTATCCAAAAGTATATATTGTATGTATGTATTTTGCATTAAAGGCATTCTTTCATTCATGTGAGTCTTACACATCTGGTTGACGTTTTTGTTTTGTTTCTTGGACAGGTGCCGTCATAGACATTCAACTGCTTAGCAAAGCGTGCAAGAGGCAGAGAGAGAGAGTGAAGGGATATGGATCTTTTCCAAAAATACAAAACATAAAATATTTATGTGCATGGTAATGTAACTCCGCCGAGACATCCATATTCATGAGAAGAATGTGAATATGAGCTCATTAACGCTATGCTTGCAAAAATAAACATTTTAGAAGCTTCAGAAGTTGTTTGTCTATGATTTTAGAAAAAAAACAGGTGGTGAGATTTACAACAGAAACAATTTTATTCCATTTTTAAAGTTTAAGTTGAATTTTAAATAAAAAAAGTTATATTTTTTTGTATAAATTGCCAAAATGGGCTTTGCCCAACTATTTTGTGGCTTCAGTTTTCCATTATTTTGATTAATCCTATTTTTACTTGATTCAGTTTGTCTTTTGGACCCATTTATATTCACATGCAGCTGCGCATAAAAGATTTTATGGATGTCACTGTGTAAAAAATAACATAATCTATGGACTAGTCCACTTCTGTACCGTTGAGCTTGGTGTGTTGGTTCCATATCCAGAAGAAGGAAGAGACGCCAGAGACCAGCGCCTGCCATCAGCCCTATAGCGAGAGACAAAGACACACACACACACACACACACACACACACACACAGAGAGAGAGAAAGAGAGAGAAAGCGAGATGATCATGATGAGCATATTGCAATGGCATCCACCAGCCGAGGGCTAATGGAAACATGCTGACCATCCGGCCAACGACAAATGCCATGAGCTTGGGGTAGGACTAGCTGTGTGTCCTAGCAATGGCTGACTCAAGTCATTATTCTTAACATTCTGTTTTGAGCAATAAATTACACACTCGATTTCAGGTGTAATATTAAATGTAACTATTTTATATCCTAACTGGAGGTATCACAGTGTTTTGTGGGAAGAGTCCTTTTCATGCGGTACCATTGTTTAATGTGGCAGCGGGTTGCTAAGCAACCAGCACACTTCTGCACTGTTCAGTGTTGATTTCAGGAAGGGCAATATTCCCAGAAGAGTCTTTAAAACTTTCATCCTACAGCCTTAAAGGGACCACGTTCAAAAGAGCACCAGCGAGCTAAAAACTAAAGATCTACTTAAAACACAACCAATGTTTTGGACCAAACTATTATTTGAGTGTTTTAATCTCATCTCATTCGACTCAGAAAACAAAGGAAAAAATGATTTATTTTATCATTCTACAGTGCAGGAAACGCATACAGTATTTCCTTTGACAGTTGACAGTTCTGGTGACATTAAAAACTATATGTTTGCCTTGTCCAGCTATAAAACAAAATTTACAGAAGAGTTTATTTTTAGGATATAAGCAAAGATGCAAAACAGCGACTATCAATAAGAGAGACAATAGCACTATTGTGTTTATTTTAGGGCGGTCAAAAGATTAATCACGATTAATCGCATTCAGAATAACAGTTTGTGTTTACATTATATATGTCTGTTTACTGTGCATATTCATTTTGTATTTATGAACACATACACGTAGGCCTACATATATTTAGATGTATTCATTTATATTTACCAATAATTGAAATTATATTTAAATGTTTATTAATTTGTATATTTTATATTTTTCTTAAATATATACATGTATGGGTTTGTTTATAAAAATACCAAATTAATATGCACAGTACACAGACATATATTATGTAAACACAAACTTTTATTCTGGATGTGATTAATCGCTAAAAAAAACTTTCAACTTTAAACTGTGACTCTAAAAGAGACACAGGCAAATATAACAATAATAATTTTTTTTATTATTTATATTTTATTATGCAATTATATATAAATGATATCAATATAATAATATAAGGATATATATACAAATATTCACATAGAAACAATATATAAATATAATGTGTGTAAATATATGTATATAAATTCATAAGTAAACATAAATTATATAAAAAACTTCTTAGCGTTAAGATATTAGAGAAGGACATTAATGTTCAAAGCACTAAAATAAATGAACTAATCTAAACTTGTCAATCGGATTCATCCATCCGTACTCAAGAGACATACTGCCGCAATGAACTCGACTGTATGTTCTTTGTCAAACGCTATATTTTATTTTCCTGTGTTTTCCGTGTGGCGGTAGCTCTGTGCTTTTGACACAATTGATGATACATGTTGTACAACCATCTCAAGCTCAAGATTTATATTGGCCAAATTCATTATTAGCCGTCCCAGGGCACGGGGGCATCAGACAGGAAAGAACGTGTCGAACGATCGAGCATCTCTCTCTCACAAACAGCCGGGTGACAGCCTGTCCATCTCAGAGGAAAGATGGGGAGATGTGCGAGTTAGCCGTCTGGATAAACAGATAGATTTAGTATCACCAAACCTCAATGAATCTGTTTAATGTCACTAATCCTGCCCAACTAAACTAGAGACAAAGGTTTTGTTCAGATTGCACACAAACCTAATTTATTTTTAAATCAGATTTTTGACTGCACTTTCATTTTGCAAGCGTTGGAATCTGATCTGTTTGTTTAGATAGTTTGGTCAATATTGGTTAGATCTAAAGGCTGTTGGAGTCAAGAGACGTTTTCATACCACAACTGAAAAAAGCTGCCAGTATTTCTGTAAACATCCGCAAAGAGTCCCTGCTGATTATTTCTGATAACAAGCAAAAGAAATAACAAGTAAATGACATTAGCTAGCAAGTTAAAAGTATGTCTAGCCAGTAATATTTTGGGTTACTGGTAGAAGAACCGTTACTTGGCTAAACTTAAATGCGACAAAGTTATACAACATGCTTATTTAATACAATTACTATACAATAAAATTCAACAAATTGTTTATTTAATGCAGTTATTATACAATAAAGTATCAATATAAATGAATATTAATATAAATGTAATAAATTTCGTAAATAAAAAAAATATTAAATTTCGTTTAATAAATAAAAAAAATTCGGACACTAACGCTCCCCTTAAAATCATTTGGATTGTCCAAAAATAAGATTTTTCATATTGAATTTCAAACCACCTATAATGTGTATAAATGTATTGTGTAATATGTTTTTATATTACTACTCTAGGATTTGCGTCAGATATGACAAAATATTTATAAAATACATAAAAAACAATAAAAGTGTTTTGCAGTTTCAACATACTGTATCCTAAACAGCCTACTGTCTAGTTGTTTGTTTACCTTCTGGAAGATGCAAAGGAGAAATGGGCCGGTGCGCTGGGCGAGAACGTCCTGGGACTGTCCAATGGGCTGCTTCCTGTCAACAATGAGAATGACAGACAAACATGGAGTTAGTAGCTAATGTCACGGGTACAGATCATCTGATGAAGAAGGAAGACTCACCTATGTGTCCTGGTAGAGGAGAATGTGGCCGTGGCAGGGTGGGAGACGTGCTGGTTAGGATCAGACTCTTCCTGTTACTGGTACGACAACTGAAAAACAAACAAACACACAACTATGATATATAGGCCTGGGGAAATAAAGATAGTATTTGTGTGGTATGTCCATCCCTGTGGGGACCTGAAATCCCATTGCATTATGGGGACCAGCCAGCGGTCCCAACATGGAAAACTGATAATACCCAAATAATTTGAATACGTTTTTTGTTAGGTTTTAGACCATTTAGGTCAAAATAATAACAATTAAAGTCTATGGCAGTTCTAGGCTGAATAAGGAAAAAAATCTGTAAATGAATCAATAATATAGATCAAATCTTATATGCAGCATCACAAAACTAAGAATTTAATTCAATAAATTCTTTCCAACCTCAAAAAAAAAAAAAAAAACTGCTGAGTCACATCGGAACTAAATTTACAGCAAGTAAAGCCGGACACAAGGACGTAAAACGAGATGCTGCCACGGCAACAACGCTGACAGCCTCCGAAGGAAAAATCAGCCTTGTCATTGGCCGTATAGGTCTTCAACACATCCAATGAAACACAAACTCCCTGAGACAGCCAATAACCTCATTTCCTGACATGATGCAATAAACTGAAAGTTCATTTCCATAATGTGAAGAATAAATTGAGAACTATTTATAGGGTTTGTTCATCACACCTGATCACACGTGCGTGTGTGTGTTTGTGCATTCTTTCATGTGTGAGTATTGATGGAAATCTTGAGGGATGTATGTGTCATATTGTTCTCGGTCTGATTTGTTCATTTTTCTGCTGTGTGTCCCCCACTAGCTTTGATTTGATCTGATTATTGTATTTCCTGTATGTGTGTGTACACAGCAGAGGACATACCTGCTCAAATCACAAGAACATCTTTTACCTCAGTTTTAAAAATGAAAAATACAGTCTTTATAAAAAAAAGCAGGCCTGTTTTATTGATCACTAAGGGTGATCTGTGTGGTGACCGTATTGTGGATAATAAATCATATATCTCATAAAAACAACAAGCAATGGTAAAATTTATAAATTGTACACATGTATTTGCAGATTTTTTTAAATATTATAAAATGAAAAAATTAACATAAAACCAATGATATAAAGATAATTACTAATAAATCCTAAAAACGGCCTTTATTTTCTGTATGCAAAATCAAAAACCTTTTAACCAAGTGCATATATTTTTCAATATATTGAAAAACTGCAATTCAAGTCAAGTTTATTTATATAGCACTTTTACAATGTTGCATTGTTTCAAAGCAGCTTTACAGGAAAAAGAAAACACAAAACAGGCAAATTAGTGTAATTCTTTAGAAATTCTTTAATATACACTAATATTGTAATATATCACCAATTTATTGTACAATATTTTAACCATGTGGTATATTTTCTTTTTATGCACAGGTTTCCACAAACCCCACATCATATCAGAACAGTGATAGAGAGAGAGGGGGGGGGAGAGAGAGAACTGTAAAATATTTAGCAGAAGTGCATTAGTATCGGCCTCCAGGAAGTAATGTTTTCCTTCAAACCTCTTACGAGACAGAGAGAGACAGGAGACAAGCTGAGAAAGGGCGTCTAATTGTCCTGAAGCCTCTTGTTTCGTGCGTCTTTCTGTTGTGTTGTGCTGAGACTGTTACACACACACACACACACCATCTATAACACAGATCACTACAACTAGTGACGTTTAAAATTATTAAAGGACCAAATGATTATTTTCATAATCTCTCTGCCTGGAGGTCACAGACCTTATTTTTAAACCTCACACCTCTTCCAGTGTCTCAACCTGTCTATGTCTCCCTGTCTGCCTTTCATTTTTTCATCTCTTCTTGCCTGGTCTGTCTCCCTTCCTGTCTCTTTCTCTGTTCCTCCCATCATACCTGTGCATCTCTTTGCCTCTGCGTGTCTCTCTCTCTTTCTGACTCTACCTCAATGAGCTTGGTAATGATGTCTGATTGAGCAAATGTCTTTCCTAATCACTTGTTCTCTTTAAAACACAAATGAACCTTACGGATCACAGAGTCTAATAAAGTCTAATGTGAAATGTACATGATTCTCACAAAGAGAAAACTGAATTCCTTTGAATTCCTTTGAAAACTGAATCTGTTCTTTCTGGATTTGTCTAAAAATGTACCTTAAAAGCTAATGCATTTCATGTTCACCAACATTAGCATCTGACATTTTATTTTTTGGTAAAGAATGTACGGATGGATAAATATGTACAGGGCATCTACTGTATAACTAGAGCTAAGATGTAATTTATGGACAAAATGTGTTCACACTTTGAAACAAAGTCTGAATGACAGGCAGATCTCATTTCCACAGTTTCTGATGTAGAAACGTGAAATAGTCTGGTGTTAGTCAGTCAAGAGAAGAAACAAGTGTGTGTTGCTGTGCATATGCCTGATCCCTGCTGCTCTTGGCTCTATCCTAAGAGTGCCATAAATCACGGACAACCAAGCCGCACATACACGCACACAGACACCCGTTGAGAAAAACAAAACCGACTGATGCACCAGCTCCTCTAATGCTGGACTAACAGGCAAAAACAAGAACTAGAGATGTTTCCATACCCTTTATCTGAAGAAGAAGGGATTTCCCATTTGCAGCATTAAGCAAAGCTAGTGGGCATAACTAGATCCTATTTAAGAAAATGGTATTGGATCGGTACATGAATTCAAGTACTCGCCGATACCGATACCAACATTTTATGTAGCATCGGTGGCATTTCCGATACTGGTATCAGTATGGGAACAACCCTACACAGAATGGCCACTAACATCAACATTGCATTGACACATATAGTCAAATCTGCCAAAAAAAAATGCTTAAAAGCAACTTCTGGTTTATATTTTTTTATGACAGCCATTGCACAATATGGCATGATCATGAGTATGTGATTTACAACATTCCTAAATTTGCTTAATATGACTCATGGGCTATACTCCATATGGTGTATTATTTAACTTTTATTATATGAAAGGGAAAATTCTCATTTTGTTTTCCACTAAAGAGAGAAAGATAGAAAGGAAATAATTTTCATTGAACTGTTCCTTTAATTAATGACATGACAAGATTTAAGAATTAACATTCAGAACGGGCCCTCAGTGGTGAACTCATGCATCTAGTTACTATAGCAACCGTTTGAGTAAAAATGTAAAGCGTTGTGCCATTTGCCAACTAAACATTTTGCATCCCATATGGCTGATAACCAAACGGCTCAGTTTGAAAATAAGAGCTGAGGTTTACCTTCTGAGGATTAGTCATTGGAACGTCTCGAATGAAGTATTAATATACACAACTAACAAAATTATATCAATTAAAAATAATGAAATGTTTCAAAATGCCTAATGGAATTTAGTGAAAAACATGCCGTTTGATTAAAAACATTACTTCTCATTAGTGTAATGTAAAATACAATAAGTGTATTTAAATGTGTTTTAATCTAACTAGAATCACATTTGCGATATAGTCATTACAAAAAATACAAACCAACCAAAAGTACAATTTCACATTAAAGCACAATGACAATTTAAAAAAGAAAAAAATATTTAAAATAATGCATAAATCTTAATGGTTCTAAAATTTGCTTTATTTTCCTTGATGCAAAAATAAAATTTTTATTTTTTCCATTTAAGGTTGAGGTAACATGGACAGTTTCGGCTGATTCCTTCTGTGTCTTTGTCCCCCGATGTTTGAATAAAACAACAATGTATGTCTGTGAGTGCAAATCATCCTGTATGAGGAGAATTTTTTAGATTAACGCACCACAACAACAGAAGAAAATCAAGAGCGCAGTGCAAACGACTCGTGGACAGTTTTGCAGCAATTCGTCCGGGAGAAGCGCATACAATAAATGGAAATGTGAGTGTCTGGAGAATGAGTGTCAGTTTCACAGGACTGTGTGTGTTCAGTGAAGCGGTGAGCAGACTCAGACACATTCTGAAATTTATATATTCAGAGATTAAGAAAAGGAAAAAACCCTGCCAAAAGAAAGAGCGTGGACGAAGAAAATATGAATAAATAATGAAAAAGCATGAGGTGTGAGAGAACAGAGTTATAGCTTTAAATAGCTTTTGCTCCTGTCAGTTAAATTCTCTGGTGCTGACACACACACACACAAATCAAATTCAGCTCATCTTCCTGAAGCATTAAATTGGTAGGTCAATCCAGGGCCAGAGATTACAATGAGGACTAAACCAACCACAATGATAACATGCTTAGAGTCAATGGGGGCCAAGGTTACCAACATTCTTCAAAATATCTTCTTTTGTGTTCTGCAGAAGAACAAATGTCAAGCAAGTTTGGAAAAACACAACAAACTGCACACATATTCCTAATTTGCATGCAACCCATAGTGCAGCCCAGAGAATGATTTGGTTTTGTGGTACAGGGCAGAAACCTTCAGGAAGTCTATGGGATCACAAATATAGTAAAACACACCTGTGTGTGTGTGTGTGTGTGTGTGTGTGTGTGTGTGTGTGCAAATCTAGCTTTAGGACTGATGGGCGTGGTGACGTAAGGTCACGTGACTTCTGGTTGCTAGGCAATTGGATGTCGGTACTACAGCTGATAGAGGTGTGCACGCAGATTTAAGAAAGAGAAGAAAAGGCAAAACGTGAAAAGAATAGATGAATGTGTGAAGATTAATGGCCCGCAGGAGGTGAGTAAAGAGGAGGTGAAAGGGATAAATATAGACTCCAGCAGCACAGCTTACAAGGAGCATCTTTCATTTTCTGCTCATGGAGGGTGACAAAGACATGCAGAACAAAAAGAGTCTTTAGGTGACCAGATGTCCTGAGTCTGTGAGGTACTTCCTTAATTCATCAATTTGACATTCTGTAATTTGTCCGACTTGACAATTTTGCTGTGCGTTTAAGGACAGCAGTAAAAGGGGGGTGAAAGTCATTTAGACCTGCAGCTAACATTATGCTCCCTGGAGGAAAATGCATACAACTTTTAAGCTGCTGTCCAAGTATGTTTGATCAGAGATCTAAATTCTCCAAAAGTGAGCTTTGCTTTAATATAATATTCTGTGATCTAGAGCAGAAAATCCTTAAATTATAGCTAATTTAGCAGTCTTCAAACAGCACTGGAATACCGATCAGTGCTGTGGTCTGTTTCATCTGGACTTAACTTGTGTAAAAGAGAAATTCATCACGTGAGCTGTCTTTATTATCTGACATCTATAAGCTTCTTGAGGTTTACAGGAGAACTTTATTCAGCTGTATTTCAGAGCATTCCCTCTTTCTGCACTGATTCAATTCAGTTCTCTCTGTGAGACAACAAAGCGCATCACGTCAGACTAAAGGGAGGCCGTTTAATCTTGTTTATAAACTGTTTGGGGGCATCTACCACATAACTTCTCTGTGAAAAGCTAATCCTGATAAACCCGATCTGTATTGGATTTAATTCATTTAGCGTACATTCAGCAATTTCCACCATTAACACCAATTATTGTTTGTGTAAACAGGGACGGTGCGGACATTATTCCAGTGTTGTCTTAGCCTTCAGTGAACAATATTGATAATAAAGTTAACAAAATCAGAGTTCCAACTTTTACTCTTAGTGCGGCAAATGTGCAAATATAGTGCAAAACTTTTACAAATTCCTTCAAACTTTATTTTAGAACAACCATGTAGTCGACGCTGCTAAATTTCACCATATTTTGAGACTTGAAGATACTAGAAAATGAAGAAAATACTTAGCATGGTGTTGACATGAATTTGCACATGGTTTGTCTTAAAGCATATTAAAAACACCACACAGACATATAAACAACATTTAAAATGTGGTTTTAACCGCAGGGAGACTTTAAACTGTCCCTCAATCTCTCTGTTTATTTACATCAAGATCTCAATAAATCGTTTCTGAATGTTTTATAGCAGGAATGTTAATCTACAGTCTTTTTATGTGACTGAGAATAGAATGAACTGCACAAATCTGATCCGCTGCTGCATGAGACTTTTTATGCATGAATCAGCCCTGAATCCAATCTACAGTGTCATGAACTTTTGCACTCAGCATCACGGGATCAACATCCACTGGCACAAAATCATGACAGATTATTGCCGCAGATCAACAGGTCTAAAAACTAAAACGACAAATGAGATCATTGCATAGGAAACTTTTCATCCTTTTATTTTTCCCAAGCTGTCTCTTTCATTTCCTGAGCTGAAATTTGGAGATGATCGCTATAGGGTTGTGAAGTCATGTCGGTGTGTAATTGTAATATACAAGACATGGTGGAAGGATATATTAAAGTTATGTGATCTCAAGAGATATCTGAAGTTATCTTATACAGTATATCTGATCTCACCATATGAGATTCTATAACCTTTACTTCACAAATAATATTCCTTATCGATTTCACAATAATCACATTAATATTTAGATTTTTAACAGCCTTTTTGTTAGAAAAACCATCAAGTCAAACAAACAACCATGACTGCCAAGTAAATATTGTGACTATTCAAAATAGATCTTTCACACCTCAGTCCTTACAACCTCCTTTCCGTCTCAGTTACAGACTCTCTCTTGTCCTCGTTCTGTCTCTGATATAAATGGAAGAAACATTGAGTTAAACGCCTCACTTGACAAGAGAAGTTTAGAATAAAGAGAAAGTGAGTAGCAGGTGTTGAAGAGAGCAATAAACCACTCTGCTCTTCTCAAATTTAGGCCAAGATGTCTCCTCAGGCTCTACGCTTCATGTTCATCTCACTCATATTCCCTCGCCATATTTCTCTTCGTCTGCTTTTCTTTTTTGTCCATAATAGCATTTGAGATTCAAAGCAGCTCATATTACAGAGGTCAAATTGTTTTTATTGATCATCAGTATAGCACAAAATATTCAATCCTTAATCATTCTCTTTGTCTTGTTTTAGTGTACTTAAAGATTCTTAGTATAATAGAAATTTACATTAAACACTGCTTTAAGGGGTCAGATCCTTTATTTGTTAAGTTAAGCATTATTAAGCTCCAGTATGTTTTTGTAGTGGATCAAGCTATTTTCTCTAAAATAAATTTTATATCACCCTTTTAAATCAGTGCAGAACGTTCGCCAGCAAAACAAGATTTAAAAAACCTTTATATTCAAAAAACATGTCTACAGTCATCATATCCACTCTCTCATACACACGCAAACACATTTTCTGGCAGAATGTCACTAATCTAAGCTAGTGTGGACAGAATGGAGCGCCATGGGAGACAGCCAAAGATAAAGTAAAAGAGAGAAAGAGAGAGAGAGACCACACTGTGTAAGGACCAGCACTCACATGTGTTCAAAGCCACTTTAATCTCTCCTGCAACACACATCAGACACATTATTGCACAACCATACAGGAACACACAACATCCACGACAACATATGTGCAAAGCATAAGCACACATGTAGAAGCTGTGTTATGGGTTCATGCCAAGCCAATGGTGTGTGTGTGCATTTAAGTGCCACCAAGCTACATGAATACCATCACTCATAATTTTTATTTTTGTACTGTATATCAACAAATGAGCCAGGTTCCAACATTGCTTGGCAGCAGAAAACTAAACTATGCTTTAACATCTTTAATAACATTATATCAAAAGAACAACCAATATAAAGTGTTTAATGGCTTAAGTATATTAAACACAAACAACTTACCAAGAAAAGTTTAGTTACTGGCTATCCAAAGTGCGATAAATGCAAGAAGAAAAATTAACCACCATATTCATTACTTCAAAAGACAAAATACAAAAAATGTAAATCTTTTATATTGTTCTTTAGTACATAATACCACTGAAACTAAAGTCTGAGCAAGAAAATTATTATATTTTAATATAATTCATATAATATAATGATATATTATAAAACATTATGTATTTTAATATAATTTCTAAAATAAAAATGTATTTATGGGAAAACAGTTATATAATTCCTGTCTTACAAAACTAAGTCAAAATATAATTCAAAAGTGAAATATAATAAAAGCACATCAATTAATGCAATTTATCTGCAATTGACAGGGACCGTGACAAAGGCCTATTTTTTGACTTATCGACCGTGACGTTAATCTACAGCCAATATATCGACCGATATCAACAGACTTCATGAGCTCACACGTGCAACCTGTCCACCCACCATGAAACAGCAGGAAAGGAAATGATGACATCAGGATAAACAACAACTAATCTTCATCAACACCATCATATTCATCACCACTACTTTCATCATCATCATCGGATGAGCAAACATTAAATTAAAATCCAAATAAAGCTCTCTTCCATTTACCTTTTCGTTCGGCGGAACATGTTGCTAGCCTGAATGCCCGGTTGGGGTGCAGACGCACACACATGCAGCGATGAGAGCAACAGCGGTAGCCGAGTGTGTCAACACACACTTTAACACACAGTCACGGAAAACAGCCGACTACGCCATGACACGTCTCGTCCTGCTTCACACATGCTCCCGGTTTGTCTGAGTGTGTGTGGCTGAGTGATGGAGAATGAGAGGAGAGAGAGAGAGAGAGAGAGAGAGAGAGAGAGAGAGAGAGAGAGAGAGAGAGAGAGAGAGAGAGAGAGAGAGAGAGAGAGAGAGAGAGAGAGAGAGAGAGAGAGAGAGAGAGAGAGAGAGGAGGTAGCTCTCAAGGGTAATGTGCCAAGCCAGGAAGTAAGACAGCAAGAGAGAGAGAGAGAGAGAGAGAGAGAGAGAGAGACAGAGAGAGAGAGATACAGAGAGAGAGAGATACAAAGAAAAAGAAAGTGGGGGGGGGTTGGGTTCAAATGAACAGAGGAGAAATCATAGGAGGGCTGGCCATTAAAAGCCTATCAGAGCCTCAAGACCAGAACTATGGCAGTGGTAATGGAAACCTGAATGACACATGGGAGGGGTAAAAATGGGTTTTTATATATTCATGAGGGGTATTCATGTACAAGCTGGAAATCTTACTGGTCAATTATATTATATTATATTATACTACATTACAATATGTTATAATATAATATACCATAATATAATAAACTTAAAAAATCATGTTTAAGTCAGAGGCCTATGAGCAAAAGACAGAGAGAAAGTAAGGGAGTGAGAAATGAAAAGGTTACGCTTAAATAAACCTTTCTTTGGATCTTACATGATGCTCTAATCTGACTGGTCGATGTCATTTTGACGTGTGGGCAGAGCCCCACCCATGTGTGTATGCCAGGGTATATAAGAAGTGACATCATCTCTGTGCCCTAGATAGCTCACCACGGTAAACCTCGCCCAAACATTCAAAACGCGTCATGTCATTGTTTGGAGGGACTGCAGGGATTGGAAACCGTCTTTAAAACCACACGCACGTCTGCAAACAGGTCCAGACAGCCATTAAAAGCTGTTCATTTCAATAATAAATGATCGAGATGGTGGCAAGAGAAATGAAATATAGATGAGACAGAGAAAGAGACACGGATGAGCTTTTAGCAATTATTGGGTCAAATTCATGAGGGAAAATATGACCTGTGATAATGGCTGGAGGACATGTGTGTTTGTCCTGGCCTGACTGATAATAAAATGTCACTTTAGAACGGCTGAACAAAAAAGGTAAAAAATTATATCTTAATATTATGACAACAGCATATCTTGATATTTATTAAATTAATTTGCCATATAATTTGCCATGCACATTTAAAAGCACATTCGTTTATCAATACAGAAATCTGTCAAATTAAACAATGTGATTGAGTATAAAGGGTTCATTCATCTAACTATAAAAGCCCTCTTATATTTTTGGACCTAAAAGCATTTCCTTGTCTTTTCACACCCCTCCCGAAAGAGAACACACACGCAGCGGGTGCATGCGTGTGTGCAAATGTTTGTAACCTCTGTATTATGTGTGAGTGCCAATTAGCAGGTAACAGTGCTAACGCTAATGCTGGCACACCTGCTCCGAGACCATCAGAAACAAAAAGCTTTCAGATCTGATCTGCAAACAAAATCCCAAACTCTCATAAGCGCTAGTTAAGCACACACAGTGACACACGCTCTGACACTGAGAGTGTGAAACCAAAGTGTTTTTGTGCTATATATAAGCCATTAACAGGCAATGGATCACACAACCGAATGTTCAGAGTTAGATGAAAACGGCTTGTGTTTGTCTATCAGCGCAGAGCAGAGATTCAGCACCAAGGCCAGCGCTCCATTGACATTCTGCAGTATCGCATTAACACGCAACTGTACTCCTGTGATGTGCTATTTATTACTATAATGCCACAATACTGCACTAAAGGTCCAACATTTAACACTTGTGAAGTGCCAAATTGACTTTGGCGGTAAATATGGCAGTATTATTTTATTTAAGTTCAATTGTGAAATTGAAAGAAAGATCAATTCGTCCACAGAACAGCCGCATGTATTTTAACAGCTTGACGTCAGTGAAAATATCGCCGTCTGAGGATTATCAAGAAAGTGAGAAATCAGTGTGTGCTACTAAATGTGGCTATAATTCTGGTTTATAAAAATAAGAAATTATATTAATGCAAACTAGAACCCAGCACCTGTTAAAATCCAAGGCAAAATGTTACAGTTATATTAGATTTTTGAGACAAGTTTTATGCATTTATTAGGGCCCCATGATTTCCGCAAAGCGGAAAATGTGGACGGAATCACAGAATCCAGGCATAAAAACAGAATTTGCTGTATAACATGGAACGGCACGGAATCTGGCAAGTGCATTATTTCTTAACCAGAAAGTAGCGCTGAACAGCTAACAAAATTCTAATTTTGCTATGAATAACGTCATTCAGCAGCGTTTTGAATATGTCATCTGCTGTCCGCTTATCACAACGAGGATGAAGAGGCGAACACATTAACTGCATTAAAGTTACTGTCAAACAACCTTTGTGGCGACCCGTCAAAATAAAAGTCAGGTTAACATGAACAAGTTATCAAAAACACACGTTGTGCCACACCAACCCGCTTGATTTTTTTATTTGACCACTGAGTATATTATTTACTTTAGTAAATTTATTTATTTATGAAAAATAGCAGTTATTTAAAAAAAATTACTTCATTAAAACAGTACTTAAATTTATGTACACCTAAAAAAACAGAAAAGAAAAAAGAAAATGCACTAGTAAGATACTGGTTTATTAATATAGCTGTACATTATACCCTATCTTTACATATTTTCCCTGTACGATACAATAGTGAATACATGGACAAATATATTACTATTGCACAGTAAAAGCAGGAAAATACATAATCCAGAAAATGTGTCGAAAAATGTGGATACACTCACCTACTGTTCTTCCTGGGCAGGGGAAGATCCTTCTGGAAAACAGAGAGATGCAAATGTTAGTCTGAGCGATTATATTACCCAGTGTAAAGGAACACCATCAATAACTGCTCAATACCAGTTTGCTTCAGGACAGAAATATCTTGATTAATCTAAACAGGAATAATTTTATATCAACTGGCATTCATTATGACCCACATGCCCTTCGGTCTCCGGGAGGGAGGACAGCACTTAGGGGAGAAGAATACCCAAAACATTAAACCGGCCAATTATACAAACAAGGTCACTAGAGAGATAAAAGAGTGCAGGATAGCAGGAAAGAGGCCGTGCTGGTGCACGTGATGGTACGCTGAAGGCTCCTGTCGGGGGGAAATGACATCACCCGCTATGACTCGCTTTGATGACATCGTGTGTGACAAGGGCTCCCTGCCAGCAGGACTGGCGCCACTGAGCAACTAATGGAGCATTAAGTGGACAAACACACTCTGTGGTTGCCTGCTGCATCTGTGTGTGTGTGTGTGTGTGTGTGTGTGTGTGTGTGTGTGTGTGTTGACATCACATGTCTTAAAGGGACAGCTCACTTAAAAACGAAACTTGTCTATTCACCCAATTTCAAGTTGTGAAAAGTTTTTTCATATGAAACTCTCCAATATGATAAGATAAACTAGAACAGCGCTTAATTTGCATTTTTATGTAACTTTGTTACCCTATATGAACTCTGTTCCAGTAAATCAAATGTCTGTGTTATTTATTTATTAGTACACTTTCATTAGGTCAAAGGTCAGGGCTGAAAGAGAATCTTTACTAAAGGCCATGAGGTCAGTAGGAGGAAGAAGGACGGGGGAATATTTGATATCAGTTGTCACTGTATTGATACTATGCTAAGTCCCTAGTGGCATTCAACCAGCAACGTTCCAGTTATTAGCTGTCACTGCATAAATCATGAAGAACCACAGGCAATAATAATAATAATCCTACTTAACAGAACTGTGGTCATACAAAAGAGGTTTAGGACAATTTTGAGTGTCCCATTATGACAAGGAGAATTACAACTTATATTTCTTAAATAAGGTGTTAGCAATGAGATTAAATGGAAAGAAAATGTAAACTTTTGCTTAAGTCTCCTAAAACATATACCCACACAACAGATCTGATCAACATCACAAAACAAGCTCAGATTTGCGAAGTCTGCAATTATTATTGAAGATTTCAATATGAAGTCAAACATTTCTTATCCAAAACAAGATTATGTTGTAGCTCTTGGTGTATTTTAAATGTAATAACTTGCTCCGCCTCTAAGAAAAACCATCACCACTCCCATTGGATATCCTGTTCACTCGCGGAAATACACCAGTCTATCATAATAAAATGAGTTGTGATTATGTTTCCTTTCATAATCAATTTATCTACTTTTTGATGCTCACATGCAACCATTTACAGGACATGGCAAAGGTAACAGTAGAGGCATGTGAAGTGTGTCTGATGGAGCGGCAAGAAATGTAATCAATACAGGACACATAAAGTTACCTATCCATAACACTGACTTGACATAAAGACAGAAGACAATATTGACAAACACTGGGCTCATTATATCTCTAAACTTCTAGACCAGGGATAAATAACTGGATGCCTACAGCTAAGACTAATGACACAGATTGGGCTCTACGCCTGGAGAAGAGAAAGCCTCCAGTTTGAGCAGAAGATAAAACGAGGGATAGACGGAGGAATGAGGATTGTAAGAGGTGCCAGACTGCCAGAACACAACAGCACTGTTAATCTGAAGGCAAACAGAGAGATTTAACAATCAGGCTGAAATGACTTCACAGTCTTAGAACACCAATGAGTACAAAAATGTGCATTCAAATTTGCAGCTTGAAGTTGATACATATTATATATCATTTAAAATGTCAATTTCATTTTAAATAAAGTATGAATATACAGTAGTGACCAAAAATAAGATCCTGAGGCCATGTATGTAAAATATTTGCTTTTGAAGGTCCTTTAAAATGTTACAAAAAAGAATACACTTTTAAGGAAATTGCTGTACAAAATGATTTAACAAAAATAATAATTAAGAAATATGGGTTTTATATGAATATACAAAAAATGAAATAAAGCATACATTGAGTACAATTGTATTTGTTGTTGGTATTTTGTTGATCCTCTCTTCAAGTAATACTTTGTAGCCACTCTCCTGGGCCTTGACGCAATAAACTTTATGTGAGTTTTGTCTTATTTTTTGCTACGCTTCCATAAATGTTTCTCCAAGCTGAGCTGCAGTTTACACTCCATGTACAACTTCACAACACGCATTAATAAATGTTTATAATCTTTTAAGTAAGGGATAATGTACAGGCAGCTGGTTGTTATTGCAGAAATAAGCGACGCAAAGCGGAGGGTCTTGTATCACACTGAAGGGTACATTATTTTGGGTACATTATCCTGCTTATTACACGGCTACTTGCCACATAAGAACAAACTGGACATGGAATGTGAATTTGAAGTATTTTATTGGCAAATGTTTACAGAATGCAAACCTTTTGCGAGGAAAAGCCGTTTACTTTTGGTTTTAAGATAAGAAACAACATTCAAATGTCATGAACAGGCATTTTGGTTTAATCATTTGTAAATATAATGTAATTTATGTTATTAAAAGACATATTTATATTTACTTTTTGTGTAATATTAAACTGTACCTGTCAAAATTATTTGCAGCATCCGGGTTACCGTGCATTATTTGTTATCTGGGAATAACGAACCTGCAAATGTTGCGACTGGCCAATCAGAATCAAGCATTCCAACGAGCCGTGTAATAATCTTTAACAATACAGACAATAAAAAAAAGATTTTGTTCTTCCCAAGTTGGACATCACTTTTGACCACTACTGTATGAAACTATAGTGTTAATTTATTTAAAAAAAAAAACGTTTTGGCTTGGAAAAATGTCAGATGTTTGCATATTGAAAATAGATTCAGACAAAAAACTACACAACACTAAACACATCCCAGCCCTACATATACATTTTATCAAATTCTTTCCCAAAGGCTGTCAGGTTGCCATTAACATCCTAATGGGGCTTGAAGAACAGACTGAGTCTGCCCCAGGAACATCAGACTCTCCCTGAAGTCCATCTCAATATCCAGCACACGGTACTTTGATAAAACGATCTTAAATGTGTGTACAGAGGTGTGTGTGCGTATTTGTGTCTCTCTAAGCATTTCCTGTAAGCCTACACCACAATAGGCAAAGCATTTATAAGAATCCTAAGTGGTTGCTAGTAAAAAATATCCACACTGTATGTACACACACACACACACACACACACACACACTAATCTGTGCAGTATACTAACCCTAGTCTGATTACACAATAAAGCTGTATCCAGTCGTAAAACTGCCATCCCAGAATTCCGGGTCGATTCCCATGTGGATGACTTTCTCAGAAATGCTCCCAAAACAGTCTGGCTGCCCTGGGTTGCTCACAATTCCCTGGCATCCCTGAAAGCAAAAGCAAATGTGTGGCATCCATCTAATCACCCACAATGCTTTGCAGGCAGAAAGCCATTTCAACTTTGCATCGCTCGGATCCAGATGGCTTTTTGGCAGAGATCAGAGCTACCGACCTGATTCTGCATGTATACAGGCAGCTGAATGTGACAGTGAATTGTGAGAATTTTTTCTTTAGGCTTTTAATATTTGTCCCTGAAATCTACTAACAAAACATTTTCTTCCAACAAAAATAAGCAGAATTGAGTTTTTATGACCTTCAGAATGAATGGGCTTTTTTACTGTAGTTGTGCTGAACTATTTGCAAGTGTAGATATTTTCTATGAAATATCTTGCAGTACTTGACTTTTGACATTTCTAAGATAGGAAGATATATTCTTCTTTATAATTTTCAGCATTTAAAAAATATTTGATATATATATTTATAATATAAACATTATATTTACAGTTCATTACATATAGGCTTGTGGGTGACTAAAGTATAAACAAAATGACGTAAAAACACTATATTCTCTCAGTTTCCAGTAAAGGAACTGAAAGGTGATGACCGTAATGTCTCGCTGTCTGGGGTGGAGCACAACCATGTTCTGTCAAGTTGAGAACTGCTTGTTTGTATTTTATTTCAAACTGAAAGAAGAAGGAGAAGTGTGAAAGAAACACACACATTGTTCTGAACTCATAGAACACCAGATGGTTTCCGCAGTGTACCAACAATAAAAGCTTCAAACCTCTTTTATACATTTTGTGTTTATGTTGCCCTGGGCAAGAAATGCAGAAGTGAAAACAATGGCCCCCAAATCCTAGCAACCTGAGTTTCTAACTAAATGTTTTTCAATATGTTGGGATATAACAGTCTTTAGAAAGGTAACAGGACTGATGGTAACATGCAGGGTGGGCCCACTAGCCACCAGGTTCGGTGAATGCACAAATGTTGCAAAAGCATACTATCTATGCTATAGTATGAACCTGCAAAGAATAGAATTTGCACAGCTGTAATTCAAAGCTGTTTTCTTCTTTATGTAGACAAAAAAACACTGTCCCTTCAGTCCAGTAAAGTCGTATAGTAAAGGACCATAAAAATTGTACACTGTGCACTTGTTCAAGCATGACACACCCCTTCCAGAGGCCTACAAATACATGTACACTAATGCTACTACATGATTGACAGGCAGAGAGGATGATGGCGATTGGATAAACTCCTCGTTTTGATTATAAGTTTCCTGTCTAGAAGTAGGGCCATATGTGAGAAAAACTCAACCAAAATTAAATACAGTATCTCACCTGCATCCTCCTTCGGCGAATAATACCGGAGTCATCCATAGCTTCACTCATCTTGTACGTCTGTGTAAAACCGGTCACATCTGCGTTTGTTCACGTGTAGGCAAGTCTTCTGGAAAGGGTCCCTCAGCTGATTCTTGCACCTTTAATATAGACACTTGCTTTCGCTTTAAACCCGTGCACTCTTAAGTACTTTCGTGTCATATACACAGCAGATGTTCAAAAGTTGCTCCCCGCTTTCGTTTCTCTCCTCGACGAGAGAAAATAACACGCGCGGCACAGATGTGCATCAACATCTCATGGGCGTTGATGCGCGAGACATCTCAACAACACCCAGCTGATGAAAAGTGCACTAGATAAAGGTTCAGTCATACAAGATATAATTTGATAATGACGTAAAAATCAAATCTCAACGAGCAGGTTCCATGCGCCTGAATTTCGCGATCCAAAATAAGAAAACGATTCATCTCCAGCTTCACTTTCTCGGTCCGCGCGGGCGCGACTGTGGCGCGTGCGATCGGAGGAAGGTCCTTCTTGACATCTGGAGCACCGACGAGACATCCAGCCGCACATTAATGGACCGGGGTCTGTCCCCCAGAGGACCTCGCCATCATATCATATTCGCTGCCAGCTGGAGATGTAATGGCATCGTTGGTGTGAAATGCATCCAGCTTTGATTGCTGCCGTTTGTCTTCTGTTGTTTTTTTCTAGAATACAAAACAGTATCATTTCTTCCTGTGATGTACTTATGGATCTGAATTTTACCCTAAAAACTACTCCCTCATATTTTTGGTTCACATCCACATAGTGCACTACCCTAGAAAATGCGCGTGTAATAGCTTCTCGCGTGTTAACCCGTAGATGTCTGGACTGGAGTAAACGTATGGTGGCGCACATTTAAAGGAACAATTCACCCCAAAATAAAAAATCATTATCTCCTAAATCTTTTTTGTGTTTTGTTGAAAGAACAGAATTATATTTTGAGATTCTTATTTTGATATTTTGAGATTCTTTTGTAATAATAATAATAAAGAAATAATAAAAACACACACATCTGAGCACATACGGCCAGGGTTGCCAGATCTCCATGTCGAAACAAGTGTAATGGCCAATAAAAACTGTTCCAACGACCCCATTCCTAACACCAAAACTCAAAAAATGCCACTACTATAACTATACTATACAAAATACACATTTTACAGACCCTGTTATATGCATTAGGCTACACACCATTTCTTTTTTAAAACTCCTGTAGGCTACAAAAGTTATCATAAAGTATTTTTTTATAAATATGCCTAACTTCGTTTCACATTTAAAAACGACAGCAGATGAACAAAATCTTTGGACTTTCAACCCACGGAATAAAAACAACCCATAGCAGCAGTTTAAAACGATCCCAATTCAGTGGAATGGCATGGCACCGAGGACATGGCAACCCTGTAAATGGCGACAATTAATACTTTAAATCTGGTTGGTTCTGTCTCATGACTAGTTGTCACATAATAATGTGTAATATTGATAATAAATACAATAAACATTTCAATTGTGTTTATAATTAATTAAATTAATTTGTGTTTATAATAAAAATATTTTGTTTTGCCAGTTGTCACTGAAGTACTCAACTTTTATTATGTAGAAATTACTGCACCAAAAAAGCGATAAAGTATTTATCAGGTTAGTTTGTTGTTTATAATAAAATGTTTAGTATTACAGCATTTTTACTATGCAAGTAAAATAAATACTGTATTACAACAATAAAATCTATTCTCATGCTATTGTGAATAATGGAAAACAGCCTTGTTTGATTACAGAAGTTAGAATATCTTAATTTCTTTAACTACGTGGTGAAATTTGACCTTTTTGATGATCTTTTTGTGAGATCCATTCAGGTATATATAGTTCAAAATCTTTAGAAATGTTTATAGATCATTGTTTTAATGACTAGATATTTCTTGGCAACCTTCTCTATGTTCTCTATGCATTTAATAAAAGCTTTAAAACATGCAGTCTTGAATCAGAAAAAGGAATATAGAAAGATTTTAAACATTGTAAGCATTATTAGGGACAAGGTTGTACAATATTATCCTGCATGGCTTATAAAAGATCTAATCATTATATACAGTAGCTTTGCTGACACCACACTTATACATCATTACTGTAATTGTTGAGCATCCGCTGACTCTTAGTCTATCTAACACAGAGTATGACAACAAAACCACCATTTCTAATCTAACAAACCGTGTTTTTTATTTACCTACCACCCTAACATATTTATACATTCACATTATTTATTATTATATGCATCTGAATAATAGATTATCTTGTATGTTTAATAAGACCAACATCACCAATGTGTGTGTCAGTGAGTGGCCATTTAGACTTCCCCCAAGCTAAGGTAGGTTCCTTGTTTAGATTAGATTAAATCTGCTACCTATTTCATGATAAACAATGTTCCTTTTGTTGTCTGTCATGTTAACGGCAACAGTGGTAAACTAGGGGTAAAATGTGCCATATTCTAGAAACAGTTTATCACAGAAATTAGCAAAATCAAAACTCGTCTCTGAGTGTGAGGAAAGAATTAAGGGTTATATAAGAAAACCTTGGTTTTCTTTCGAGATATATACAAATGGTGTAATCTGTTGTGGTGTTTTAAAGTAAGACCAGATAAAACTCATTGATATAAATACTATAAATATACTGTAGGCCACATACACAGCGCATTTAAATACGTTGTTCCTCATACTTCTCTATGACGTCCTATACACATGGAGTTCGGTTATTTACATTATTTCTGTTGACAACCACAATATACAGATTTCATTTTTAACACATGCGAAATATTGCACACATACCAACAGGATCTTCCAAACACATACAACCACACAGAAAGCTGGCTTACCTTCAGGTGACAGGGTTAGCAGTGACATCTGTTGGTGGAAAGTCGAATTACAAATTCTAGTTTAACGGCGAAAAGTCTGCAGAGTTTCAATTGAAATCAATAACTTAATTCAAGTTCATTTTTTCTTGATTTGTTTTCCAGAAAAACAAGACTTTATATTTTATGCCATTATGCTTGTCAAGTGTATTTGGATGTAAGAATTCTTTGGCATTTGTTGAAATTCCTTGTTTGCAGTGTGTAGGCCTACTTCACATGTTGATTTAACAGGTCGATAAGTATGCTTTATCTAATGTAGTACAGTATGCAATTTTTGATTTATTTATAAGTATTATTGTATTTGTTCATCAAAATCTGTTCATAAGCTGACTGTTTATGGAGGAATGGAAAAATGCCATATAAGCAGTTAGCACAAGGATTTGTGAGAAGTGGGTCTCAGAGCTGAATCACACACATATGCTCACGTATACAGGTAAAATAGGATTAGAGATCTAATGATGACTGTAGTGTTCCCTGGGTCACCTGATTATTTTCAGCAGCATGGCCTTGACTGACATCATAATGTTCTCAATGACATCAACCAGAAATGGAGTCTATAAATAATCAAATACAAATATAATCAACATGAATGACTACACCAAAGTCTTTTATGGCAACACATTTGAATAGTAATACTTTCTTTAAGCTTAATATGCATTGGAACGCGTAATGCTCGTAAATGTCAATGTAAGACTTCCTCCTGGTCCAATCCCTTCTCCTCATTACTGAGCCTGTAGGACTTCACCAACAGAATTACAGTTCACCTGTCTGACCGTAAGATCCAGGTTTAGCTCATCCTCTCTTGGACTGTCTATGCCGTATCCTATTGACGCACACAGACACTGGGCTAATTTAGGGATTTCATTGGTGTCATGAGGGAGGGATGAGGCGAGGATTATAAAGGATGGAACTTCACATCCTTTCATGAATGAACGTGTGTGTGAGATCAGACTGAAGCTCGACTGATATAATACGAAGTTTCAAGATCCTGGGACTTTTCTTGAAAACCGAGCCTGGAAAGAAACCTTATTTTTCTAGAAAAGAGATTTGAGTGAACTGGAATTTTCAGCCGTCGCTCATTCACAGCCACAGGAATCATGGAATCTGTGTCGCATACGTTACCTCGGGCAGAAGGTCTGATGCCACGGAGAGCTCTGAAGGTCCCCGCTCGTGGGGCCTCCTCACAGTTTGTGGGTTCCACCATCGTCATTCTCTCTTCTTACGCTGTGGCGACGCTAGCCATGAACTGTGGGAAAAAAATCCAAGAACAACGGATGGGCACTGACACTTTAAAACACTGATGTGAGATTTTCTACAGCTGAAGTTACACACTGAACACATTATTAGGACTGAGGCTACGTTCATGACCTGCACTCAGTTTCATAGAGCACTTTGGTGCTAATGGCTCGTAACGGAATTATATATTATGTGAAAATGCCTTATAACGCAGTCATCTCCAATTGATCTGATGTTAACAGAGTCTGCTGGCAGAATCAAGCTGTGGGTGTGATATGTGGACTGTTATTCTCTGTACAATATAGCTTGTTAAAGAAACAGGATAATGTGGATGGATTCAGGAGGACATCAGACAACCCATTATTCCTATGTGCAGTCAGCTGGGAAGGATCTTACCAACACCATGTCACTAAATAATATCACAATGTTTTTTCTTTGTTCTTAATGATACATTTACATTGTAATTCTCGCCTCAATTTAATTTAAAAGAATGTGAACTAAATTTGAATACCTCCCAATGATGATAAAATATGAAGACAATTATATTGCACTTTTACTGTTCTCATTGATAAAGCAAGAAACAATTTAAATTATTTTTATTCTTTAGTTATTGTGTTCTAAAAGTGTAAAATGTCATATTTGTCACGGGGTGCTGGAATGTAATGCTTTAAGTAATGCCCTGTATGAATAAAGTTATATAAGAAACTATGGCCCTTTTTCAGCATTTTTACAACCGTTTTATTCACATGTTTAAGGCTATACATAGGTTTTATTGAACAGAATAGAATAGAAGAGCTTGCAATGAATTTTAGCTTAATGTCAATGGAAGTGAAGTTTATTAAAGCTGTTAGTCAATTTCATCAGATGTCTTAATATGTGACAAGTCTATAGTAGATTTAACTAGAACAGACCAGACATGAGAAGAATAAAAATACAGATCATTTACCACCATTATCATTAGTATAATAGTTTTATTAAATAGAACACTGAGGACATAGTGGTTAAAGCTAGTAGTTCAAAGGTTGTTGGTTTGAGTCTTCCGTTTTTTTCTTACTGATCACAGGGAAACCTGATCTGACAGTAACATTCTCAGCTATCATAATGTGTTCTCCTTGCTATAGTGGACAAATTAATGTAGTAGTGATAGAAACATGTAAATGCAAAGCCACTGTAATAGGAAAAAGCAACTTGATTCCCATACAGCAGGTGGCAGTGTCGCGTCTCCTGTGTTTTCTGCAAAGAGCCCGTGCACCAGCAAAGAGAAGGACGTTGTGAATCACTCCGGGAAAATAATACAAATTGTTTGTTTGTCTGTTGTCGGGAATCATGAGTAAACCCTAAACGAGCGCGATCATCTCTCCTCACGACCGCGTTCGTCTGTTTTACACACATTTTACAGCCGATATCATGAGTGTCAGTCACCCATGAGAAGTGACGCGAAGTGTTGCTGTGATTGTGAGAGTCCGGTCTGATCTTCAGGGATGTGCCATGGCATCGGTTCGGGTGGCAGTGCGGGTCCGACCCATGAACAGACGGTGAGAGAGTCACAAACACACGCAAGTAAACATGTTTACGTGAATGTCGAAACAGCTACGGAGTGAAATACATGACAGCAGGGGATAAACACTAAAATATTAGGCTACATAAACACTGGCTGCCTCGAAACCTAGTTAGACAGGATTTTTTTATTGACATAATAACAGTAACTTAAAGATGTAATTTGTTTAATATTATTTATTGTGATTTTTTATATGATGTTTTTTTAATAATTACTGAATTTTAGTTTATTTCTGGACCAAAATGTGAAAGAAGAAATAAGATTTTAATATATGCTTTTAATATGTAAAGTCTTTAATGTGTATTAATTTTAGTAAAAAAAGCACTGATAATAGTAATACAGACATCCTACATTAAGGAGATTTTTGGGGGCAGATTATATACATAAAAACAATGTGTAGTGGATAGTTTGTGTTTGTGTTACATCCTCTGGGAATAAATACAGCAGCAGCTCATTCTTTCCGAAACGTCAGCTGATCCCAGAGATGCTGTGTGGAAGCTAGGAATGTGTATGGAGGAAAATTAAACAAGACTAAATCTTAAAGTTTCTATAAATCAGTTATATTAAGATAAAACTTGAGATTTGCAACTTGTGGAGTCTTCTCATTTCAACTTCTGAAAGTTCCTGTTCATTTCTTTTACTTAAACATTTCACGTATGCCGATAACGTAACTAACCGTGTGAGTGTAAATACATAAAATACAAACATGTTTTTTTTTTAAACCGCTCATAAAAGTATCAAGTCATCAAGACCTGAGAAAGTGATTTAATCCAATAAACATGTTAAATTAAATCTCCTATTAGAGTGCATGTCTACAGACTTTACCGGCTTGCAATAAATGAAATGCATTAATGTAAATATTTTATTCATGTATTATTGATTTTACAGGGAGAAAGACCTGTCTGCCAAATGCATCATCGAAATGGAGGGAAACAAGACCTCCATCACCAACATAAAAGTAGGCGAATCCAGCCGTTTCTGAGCTCTTAATGATTCACAAATTAAAACATGTTCAGACTAATTCTTGTGTTGTTTGTTTATCAGATACCAGATGGTGTCACTGGAGATTCTGTAAGAGAGAGAACGAAGACGTTCACGTACGATTTCTCCTACGACTCCTCGGACTGTAAAAGTGCCAGTTTTGTCTCGCAGGAGAAGGTCAGTGGGTATTGATTTAAAAAATTTAAGCTAGGGCTGGTTGATCTCATAAAAGAGATGAATGTCTATAACATTGTGTTTATATCTTAATATTAATGTTTCCCTTAAAAAGATGTTACATGCAGTTACAGATTTGAATCTTCATTGTAAGAACTAGTTTGTTGGTTGCTAGAGGAGAACTTTTAACACGATTGTCTATGCCCATTTGTGCCCATTTTGTATAATAAAATAATCAGATTTATTTAGAGATTAATCCATTTCGACCTTGTGGAGATTAGTAAAGTTTATGAACCATGACAACATTCATTTCAAACGAATTCATTTCGTTTCTGTTGTACAGTAAAGCACTAAATATGTTGGTTATTGGCTATCATTAATAAGTATAGACGGTTTCAAAGCAACAACAGAAACAAACGGTACTGCGGTCCAAACCTAACTTCCGGTACACATCTGCAAAGAATAGAGTCCCTGCATATTATTGTTGATTAATACAATTATTATACGATAATATATTCATAAAATATAAATAGTTATATTATTAGCCATAGAGCCAATACCGACTTCAGGCTAGGCGGGTGAATCCGATAAAACTGAGAAGGCTATAAAGTTGTCACATTATTTGTGTGTTTGCAGGTGTTTAAGGATCTGGGCACTGATGTTTTGAAGGCAGCTTTTGAAGGATATAACGCCTGCATCTTCGCCTACGGCCAGACCGGGTCGGGGAAGTCGCACACCATGATGGGCATACCTGTAAGAGATGCTTTCTTTGGTCAATCTGTCTTGAAACGTTCAGAGATGTCTTGATAGCTTGAAAATAATGTAATTGTATAAAATATTGACCATATCTTATATAATGTTATATAATGTTATATAATATTGACCTGTAGGGTGATGTTGGGCTAATCCCGCGAATTTGTGAAGGATTATTCAGCCGGATTTCAGGCATGACTCGAAGAGATGAGGCTTCGTTCCGCACAGAGGTCAGGTGAGTTGAATCAAGTCAAAATTAAAGAGTCGTCTGTGAAGGTCAGAAATGAAAATTCAAGGTGCCACAAAGCAAAACGCAGCATGCTAACACAAAGCTTGTGCCTACTGTTGTTTTTTGGTTGTGTTGACAGTTACCTGGAGATTTACAATGAACGAGTGCGGGACTTGTTAAGGAGAAAGATGGCAAAGACGTATAACCTCAGAGTGAGAGAGCATCCAAAAGACGGGCCTTATGTGGAAGGTAAGAATAACTGCACTGGGATAGCCAAGATACCAGATTTCAGCACATTAAAATGAAAATAATCGTCATGGATTTCAGACCTGTCGAAGCACCTCGTGCAGAATTTCAGTGACGTGGAAGAGTTGATGGAGGCGGGGAACATCAACCGCACCACGGCCAGCACAGGCATGAACGACGCCAGCAGCCGCTCGCACGCCATTTTCACCATTAACTTCACACAGGTAACCGCAACGCATCACAGGTTTGACATGTAGCACCACACGGGGAGTACAGGAGACTAATGCAGTTTTTCCCATCCTGACAGGCAAAGTTTGACGCCGAGATGCCGAGCGAGACGGTCAGTAAGATTCATCTAGTCGACCTGGCTGGAAGTGAGCGAGCAGATGCCACAGGGGCCACTGGGGTCCGACTTAAAGAGGGCGGCAATATCAACAAATCACTGGTCACTTTAGGCAACGTCATCTCAGCCTTAGGTGTGTAAAGATGCGGCATGAAACTTTTTTTGTACTGTAAAGATATTAGATGTGTTTTAGATTTTTTTGTGTTTGTAGCTGATCTGTCACAGGAAGTATTAAACAGTCACCTGAAGAAGAAGCAAGTGTTTGTTCCATACAGAGACTCTGTGCTCACCTGGCTCCTGAAAGACAGTCTGGGTGGAAACTCCAAAACCATCATGATCGCAAGTGAGTGAAGAATCAAAGATCTTTTCAACCACAGCTACTCTTAGAGATGAGTTTTTATTTGAAAAACCTTTTTCTTCACGTTTGCTTTTCAGCCATTTCACCCGCAGATGTGAACTACGGCGAGACGCTGAGCACATTACGCTACGCCAACCGAGCCAAAAACATCATCAACAAACCCACGATTAACGAAGAGTCTAATGTTAGGCTCATCCGAGAACTCCGGGCCGAGATCGCTCGGCTTAAAGCTCTGCTCGCACAGGGAAATCAGGTCTGAAACAATCTCATTTTGCGTGAAATGTTATGACCCGCATAATTCTGATGACTCTGTGTGGTTTTTTTAGATTGCGCTGCTTGATTCCCCCACAGCATTAAGTATGGAGGAAGAACTGCACCATAATGAAGCCAGGGTAACCTACACCCCATTAAAGCAGTGTTTCCATAGCAACACTCAATTCAATTCACATTTATTGGTATAGCGCTTTATACATCACTGAGATTTTTCTGTAAAGGTTTTAGAGCTGACCAAGGAATGGACGAACAAATGGAATGAAACTCAGAACATCCTGAAGGTTTGTGTCAGTGATGAAGGGCGGCTGTATTGCATTGTGTTCGTGTTTGCATTTGTAAGCACTTACGTGTCGGTTTGCTTTGCAGGAAGAGACTTTGGCTCTGAGGAAGGAGGGAATCGGCGTGATCCTAGACTCAGAACTGCCTCATCTCATTGGGATCGATGATGATCTACTGAGTACTGGCATCATTCTCTATCATTTAAAGGTAACGTGTGTGTTATGAATGTGATCGTGTGTGTTTGTAGTGAAATAACAAAATTATTTAATGTAATAATCTGTGTTTATAGTCGAATCGAATGAGTATTGAATGTGTGTTGGTGTGTTTACAGGAGGGAAGGACTTACGTTGGTCGTGATGATGCTACCAATGAGCAAGACATTAGTAAGTTACGTCTGCCGTCATGGACAGAACTATTGCTCGGTTTCATCTCAGTTACTGTTCAGTTTATTCATTTAGGATGAATTTCATGATGAAACCACGTTATCATAAATACAACTATTTTCATAAACATGACATTAATTCTTATTATTTTGTGTGCGTAGTTCTTCATGGTCTGGGCCTTGGGAGTGAACACTGTTTGATAGAGAATCGGAATGGCAGGGTGACTCTCATCCCTTTGAATGATGCTCAGTGTTCAGTCAATGGCGTTCAGGTCACAGAGCCCTGCCAACTCAACCAAGGTCACATACATCTCACTTTTTGCTTTTATTGAAAGAAAATATAGAAGTGATGTTTACACATTGTCATTTGCGAAATTGGGTAGCTTGCTTTGATGAACAGTGGCTTTATTTGTTTTTTTTTCCAGGAGCTGTTATTCTGCTCGGCAGAACCAATATGTTTAGATTTAACCATCCCAAAGAAGCAGCAAAATTGAGAGAGAAACGAAAGGTGAGAAAGATTCAAGAGTTCATGTTTCAGAAACGTCAGAAGACCCTAAAGAAACGTTCCTAGAATGTTATTATTTGGTTCCCAAACATATTGGGATATGTTCTGTTTGCTGGATTGTTGCATAGAGACTGTTCAAAATGTATTTTAGTTTTACCTAACAAATAATAGCATACAATTTTGGAATCACATGAAGGTATTTGAATAATGCCATTATCTTTATTTCTTGTCATTCTGCAGAGTGGCCTCCTGACCAGTCTGAGTTTATCCATGACTGATCTGTCCAAATCCTGTGAAAACCTCTCCACAGTCATGCTGTATAACCCCGGGTGAGTCACCCGCCGTGCGTAACGTGTATGTGTGCGACAGTGCGAGTGATATCTTCCACCCGGCTTCTCTTCCTCAGACCTCCTTCATCTCTTCCTTCCCAGAAGTCTCCTTTTCCCTCCTCTCTCCACCCTCCTCTTTCTCCATGCCCTACGACACCATCGCTGGTACTCCTGATGTTGCATTAAAATACTCACAAATTCAAGCCCCTCGCTTACTAGCTCACATTAAATATTAATAAGGATGCATTATATAGATGGTTTCAAAGCAACAGCATAAACAAACGTTACTGCGCATGCACACTTTTGTGGCCCAAACTTAACTTCCGGTACACATGGGCAAATAATAGAGTCCCTGGAGATTATTTCTGATAACAAGCAAAAGAAATAACAAGTAAATGACATTAGCTAGCAAGTTAAAAGTATGTCTAGTCAGTATTATTTTGGGTTACCAGTAGGAGAACCGTTAATTGGCTTAACTCAAATGCGACAAAGTTACACGACCCATTCAACAAATTGTTTATTTAATACGATTAATATACAGTAAATCTTAATATAAATTAAATATTTATAAATAGTTATATTATTAGCCACTAGCCAGATCGATCAACAAACACGGGCCGAAAGTTAACTTCGGGCCAGGCGTGTGCGTCTGATGAAACCATCTATATTCATAACTGTAGTGAGATCGAAATGTAGGATGAAGTGCATGTGTTTGACATTATTTCATTATAAATAGTGAACAATAAACAATTTTGAATGGACGCCTACTTTTTTGAAAAATAATTTTGATAGAATTTTTAGATTTAGAGAAAAAGCTGTTTGGTTGGAAACTAAATTGGTCCAAATTAGTAAAAAGTCCAGTCTTCTGGTCCTTACCTGACTACTGTTCCTCTCTCGCCCAATAATCTGCTGTCTCTTCACTATCTTGGTAAAGAACTATGAGGGTAAAAAAACTCAAAACATTTTGAGCTTGCCAGATTTTATGAAATTCTGCTTATATTAGAAAACTACTCCATTTAGGAGGTTAAAATCTGGCAAGAGTATTTTTTCGTGAAATTTGAAACATCCTCATTTCAACCAAAAATGACACTTACAGTTTTATTCATTTTAGTTTTAAAAAAAGAGAAAAAAGAAATTGATTTTAAAAGGATTGATTAAAAATATTACATTAGCCACTAAATGTGGCTAATCATAATAATATAAATGCATCCCTTTTAAACAATATAGCACATGTTGGCTTTTGCATTTACGAGCAGATGTGTCTGCATCATGCATGAGAAAACCCGCTTGGCCCTGACAGTTCTCTTATGGTGCAGATTTTCATTCACAGGCAATAATCTACAACACCAGCTCAAATTAATTTTTTTAAGGCCTTACCTCTGTAGGAGTTAATGTAGCTCTGTCATAACATGCTAACACTTAAGTCACCCTCAAATAAATTAAAATAAAACTTTGTGTGGATTAGTTTGGTGATGTTTTCTTATTTTTTTGTAACTTTTTTTGTGGCAGTCTCTTCACTGAAAAGGCACCCATCTTTCTCAGGTAGAACATAAACACACCTCTAGTCTGTCGTTTCTTTAATCTGAACCGTTGTGTTTGTAGGTTTGGTCTTTCCATTTCTCATCCATGCTTGTGAGAAGTTACTTGTCCCCTCACACCTCATGGTCATAACACTTTAGTTAAAGTGTGTCTCCATCTGACCGCGTGTTTGTTTGATGTTGTGTAACCCGCAGCATGTGCTTGTAGCTGCGATGGAGTTGACTGCCGGAGGCTCGTAGTGATGCAGACCTTATCTCGTGCACTGCTGGGAGTTTGCTGTGGTGTGTGTGTGTTTATGTGTGTGTGTTTTAAGGGTGGAAACTGATTGTGTTTTTGTATTCCAGACTGGAGTTCGAGAGGCAACAAAGGGAAGAACTGGAAAAACTTGAAACTAAAAGGTTTGTCATGTGACCACAAATTCAACAACGGTTCATTCATGCAAATCATTTCAAAGAAACAGTAATAGATGTCATGATCTATAACTGTCATGAAATCACATTTCTTTCGGTTTTATTTTTAATTTCCTTTTGAGGCTGCACATAGGCTGCGGGTCTCTTTTTTTCTCTCGATCTACGTGCAAACCCGCGGTGCGTGTGCACTGACACAACGGGAGCATAACGTGTTTTCCGTTCATTCCTATAGGTTTCATGCTCGCGAGTGCCTTGTAGCGAAAATGCTTTACAAGTTTACGTACGCACATTTTGTCTAGTATTTTCGTAAGGTAAAGTATTCTCGTCTTCAACGAGTTAAATAAAGTCTTAAATGAATGCATAGAGTAGTGAAAATAGGAAGTGCATTAAACCTGCGGCAGCTCTTAAAGGGGGCCGCATTCTTAAACGTGCTGCTGTGACTCCTGTCACTAATGTTAATCAAAGAACCAAAGAAAAGAAAAGAAATCAATGTGATTTTGTGCTTTAATGAGGATTCTTCTGTATTTCATGTTTTTATATGTAGCTTGGGGCATCTAGAATTATTTTGATCAGCATTTTATTGTTCATAGCAGAGAGCATATACATATAAAACATATTTTATAGTTGCAATGACAACTAACTTTATCTCAGATTAATATGGTCACAGGTACATCACATATAGGATATTGACATATCTTAATATACAGGTTGTGCCCTTAAAAGCATTTGGCTGTAGCTTCAAGTATAATATTCACAATGACAACAAACATACCTGTTAAAAATGTACTCAATCTCAGATTAATATGTACATCACATATGACAAGTATATGATGCAGGTGACAAAAACACACTTTTAATTAACTAAAATTAATCCTATCCAATGATGAAGTGGTTTCTGTGTTAACTTCTTTCTGAATAACACACAGACACAGCGCTACTAACGTCTGCTAATGTCCGCTAATGTTCGATTCGTGACAATGACTCATTTGAACCGATTCATTTGAACGGTTGAACATGTGAAAAACTGATCGAAGGAGACTCACTGTCTGAATCCATTAAATCAGTCACTCAAAACACATCAGAACGTATGTGTGCTTAGGCCATTTAGCAACAGTGGTTAATAAGATTTATTCTAAATAATCCACACAGTATTTACAGTTTAGTTATATTACAATGTTTTGTAAATTACCTATAAAATAATTTAGTTAGAAAACAGAACAAAGCACAAGTTGTTGTTAGTAATTTAATTGTTTGTGGTCAAAATAAGAATGTATTTAAAAAGGGAAACATTTTAAGTGATCAGAAAAAAATCGGGATTGGCCAATCACGATGACAAGAAATCGGTACTCGGTATCGGCAGCAAAAATCCTGATCAGAGCATCCCTAAAGTTGAATCTAATCTAATCTATAGGCGGCTGATAAAGGAGATGGAGGAAAAGCAGAAGAGTGAGAAGGTGGAGCTTGAGCGCATGCAGCAGGAGGTGGAATCTCAGAGGAAGGAGTCTGAGCAGGTGCAGCTGCGCATACGCAGGCAGGAGGAGAGCCTGCGCAGACGCAGTCAGGATATCGAAAGCCGACTCAGAGACTTAATCGCTGAGAAAGAGAAATTCCAGGTCAGACTGGTGGTCAAGAAGCGATCAAGTTTTATCCTAAAATGCTAAACCAACAAATGATGGACTTTTTTGTATATGCTAATGTGTGTTGTGTACAGGAGGAGAGACACAGGGACCAGAAAGAGCAGGAAGAGCAGAAACAAAAAAGACATCAGGTACAGCACGAGCAGCTGGAGGAGAAGGTTCGAGAGGGGCATCTTGAAGAGGGTGAGAAGGCTCAGGCCCAGCGAGAGCGAGCAGAACAGACTGAGCTCTTTCGTGAGCTAGAGCGCCTCAAAAGAGAGAGAGAGGAGCAGGCTGTTAAACTCCAGCTGGAGCGCAGGTGAGGAGAGTGTTTGGTGAATGGGGATCAGCAAGATGGATTTGTCCACAACCAACTAACCGAATATATTCAGAATACATTTATATTTATTTATGCTAAAACAAATGTCTTAAATATCCAGACGTCTGGAGGAGCGAGAGAAGGAGCAGCTTAGTCTGGTCGGGCGTTTGGAGGAGCAACTGAGGGAACGCAGTGAGGAGGCGGCCACCCTGCTCACGCCGGATGAAGTACGTCGACTAGAGGAGGAGAGACGGACGCTCGGCGAACTCAAGGAAGAGCTTCTCCGAGCGAAGGAGGCGCGGATTGATGGAGAGGATGAGGGAGGGGAGGAGGTGCGGAGGAGAGCGCAGGAGCGCTACGAGGAGTTCAAACAGGCACAGGTGGAAGAGCTGGGTTTGCTGGAGGAGTCGCTGATCCAGCAGAGGGACAGGCTGGAGAGAGAGGTGGACAGTGAACGGACGTCGCTCAGCCTGCTGCTTCACACACACAGGGACAAACAGAGACAGGTGGAAGTGCACTTTACATTGAAACTAGTAGAAACTGATTCTTAATATACAAAACAATGAGTTTGTTTTTTGACTTAATCATTATTTGCATAATATAGGATCAGATTTTTGGCCGATTCATTGCCTACATAATAACAAACCTCTTAATAATAACAAATGTGCCTCTTTCTTGCGTCTCTTCCCTGCAGGTCTGTGATATGATGGAGAGTGGCTTACAGGACGTCTCGTCTCTGAGTCAGGAGGAAGTTCTCGTCCAGCAGGCAGAACACAGGCTACAGTATAAAGAGAAACAGCTGATCTCTCTGCGTGAGAAACACCTCCCTGCTGTGACTGAGGAGAGACAGAGAGCCATCGAGCTGCTAGAGAGGGTGAGAGGAGGAACCGGATCTCCTGGGTCAGATGCCAGTCCAGATGAAATGGACAAGGAGCTGGATGAGATGCTGTATCAGGTAGATTTGGGATTAGTATTTTTGTCATACTTTTTTTTTTTTACCTTAAACAGCACAACCAAGGAGTGTCATTTTTTCCTGTCTGAAAATAAGCTGCAAGATTTCTCCTTCTTTCTCTTTTGCAGGTAGAGAAGGAGCTGGAGGAGAAGGAGGAGCGTTTGTCTCAGTACAGCGCCAGCACCGAACAGTTGCAACAGCTTCAGCAGTCATACGAGTTCACGGCGAACGTGGCGCGTCAGGAGGAGAAGGTTTGGCGGAAGGAGAAGGAGATCCTGGAGTGGAGGGAGAAACAGCAGCGGGAGGCTCTACAGCAGGCAGTCGTTCAACTGGAGAAAAGACACTCTGCTTACCGCAGGAGCCTCAGTCTTGAAGCTGAAGCTGAAGGACCCCGCAGGAGGTCACAGTCTGCACTGGGGCAAAGCACTTTCAGGACGTCAGGAACACAAGACTTGGACCAGGAGAGGTGCTCTGATTTTCCTTCTGGTGTATTTTTAATGAAACCACTGAAATGGCTTAATGAGATCTGCTTCAGCATAAAAATATATTTTTAAAATATGTTATTTATTTTGTATATACAGTATAATTTATATATTCACCTTCTGCTTTATTTTGCTTCTCAAGTAAATGTATCTTGGTTTAAAACCTTTTAAACATCTGTACTGGAAAACAAAAATTTTTTGCAGTCTGACAACAGGACGTTTTGTGGTACTGATATTACGACATCGCAATTTACATTTTTATGGTGTTTTAACATTTAAGTCATTATAATCTAGAAGCTGTCCCGTGGCCTTTTTCCTGTTGTTTTCAGGATGGAGAGGGAGATCGCACAGCTCAAGCAGAGGATCAGCGAGAGCGAAGGAAGTGGGCGGAGTCTAAGCGTGAGCAGTGAAGAGAAAACTGTGAACCAGTCGCCCGTCAGCCCCGTACAGACTCTTCCCGCTGTACTGTCGATCGGGGACGAGAGGTACATGCATACAGATCTTCCTTTGAATTGCCTTTCATGTTATTCAATATTGCTGTTTTTCTGAATGTTTGTGAGTTTAAATGCTCTTCCTCCACCTCAGAATAAACGCTCTTATTGAAGAAGAGGTCCAGCGGAGGCTACAGGAATTAAACCTGCTTAACAGAGAGAATAACAACACTCTCTCTTTGTCCTCTGACTCACTACAGGTACAGAACTACACCTGCAGTCCCGACAGTTACTTATTGAAGGCGTCTCCCACAATTATTACCTTTTTAAAGGGACAGTTCGTCCAAAAATGGCAATTCTGTTATAAAACATTATAAAATTCTTTATTGTAACAACTTATTGTGGTGTTATGGGTTTCATGTCACCTTAGTCATGCACAAGCATAAAGGTTGTTTAACTCTACAGGACGAGGATCAGGATAGTGAGGGTAGCTCTGTTAGATTGATGGATGAGGTAAGCACAGGCCCCAGCCAATCAGAGCCTGATTTGCATGATCCAGCCCTAATCATTTGCATATATCCTCACAATCTCTGATCTCAGTAGATTGGGTTTTTCCTCTGTGGTTTTCAGTTTTGGTAGCATGCTGCCCACCGTCAACTCTTTTTTACCCGTTAGCCCTTAGCTGCACTGGAACCTTCTGTCTTTGCTGCTTCACTGTAATGGAAAATCACAAACAAGAGTCTGCCTGCTTGCCCCTTGATAGCAGCTACTAACTTGAATAATTCAGATTATCAAAGTTAGTTTGTATCTCTAATTTATGCTTTATTTATTGTTTTAGGACAATGACAAAAAGCGAATCGACGCACGCAAACTGAAATACAAGGTATGTGATGATGTATTTGCAATGCATGTTATTTCATTAATGATATTTTTTACTGCAAGATCCCGTCTTTCCGCAGAGGCAGGTGTCGAAACCTCTGGATCTAAGTGCAGACGGTCTTAAAAATCCAGTGAAGATCAGCATTCCACGTTACATGCTGTGTGGACAGGGCAAAGATGAGCACTTTGAGTTTGAAATCAAGGTTTGCCTGCATTCTTACAATCGCAAATCTGGATGTGTGACTGAAGTATAGCAGTGCATCTGATGTTTGACAGATTTTTCTGTTTTTAGATCACAGTTTTGGAAGAAACCTGGACGGTGTTTCGAAGATATAGTCGTTTTCGGGAGATGCACAAATCACTGAAATTGAAATATCCAGAGGTATAGCCTGCATGTACATGTAATATAAAACACATGATGTGTTGCATTAATTTCCTATTATTAAGATCATAAATATTATTTTAGTAACATTTAGATTTTTGGAAATTATAACAATTAAGGCACATTTCCTCCTCAAAAATTGTCATTCTCATAATTTTTTTCTACTGAAGCCTTTACTCTCAAACAGACAATCTAATGAAAATAACAATGAGATGTGATTGAAGTTAAAAATTACTCAAAAGTAAAACATCTAGGCGTTTCTGGAATTGTGGTTATAAAAAATCGTCATTTTTTTATTGATAATTGAGTCAAATAAGATCTAACTGTAGATATTTTCAATGTCTTTCTGTAGCTTTCAGCTTTGGATTTTCCTCCCAAAAAGATTTTTGGAAACAGAGATGAGAGAATGGTCGCAGAACGGCGTAATCAGTTAGAGGTAAGTCCCACAAGTCCAATCCTCAATCATGGATATGTTCATCCAGATTTTGCTAATATAAGTTATTGTAATGTCTTGGTCTTTCTTTAGCAATACCTGCGGAACTTTTTCCACGTGATGATGTCACCGTCCTCATCTTCTCCTCTCTGGACAGACGCGTCTGGACTGCAACTCTCGAAACATGCGGTGTTCAGCATCTCAACTTTCTTTAAGAAAGGAGTTTTCGACTACAGCAGCCACGGGACAGGCTGACACGTGACTCAAACTCGATACAAACGCAAACTCGATACAAACTTGAAATGAAACGCACACGCTGTCATTACAATGGACTTTGGGTAGTTTTCCTAAAAATATGCACAGACGGGTTTATCTCATGACATGCATATCACCGCAAAATCAAAAGAAATGTGTTTTGGGTAAAGAAAATGAAGCATCTCTTTGTTTTTACAATACGGTAGTAATTTAGTAATAATAGTTTCTTTTGATTTCGGGGTAAATGATGACCTGTATGTGTTCTTGACAGATTTCACAAGGTTCATCCAGACACTGATGAGCTCTCTCAGGAAAGCTGGACATTGAAAGAGCGAGGGCAGAAAAAAGTTCAAAGTAGTTGTGTTTTGTAGTGCCTTTTAGGCAGTAACTGAGCTTTAAATGTTTCTAAGAAGGAGAAATGTGGAATTTACTTGACAACAGACTGTTGCCATAACCTGCTCCAAACATCTTGTGTTTACATTGAGGACCATGAGGCCTGTAACTAAGCAAACCACCTTTTAGCTGCTATTAGCATTTTGTGAATTCAAACCAGAGGAATGATGTAGGAATGATATGTAGGTATATTCTGGCCTTTTGTTGGTTGACTTATATACAAAAAAATTGTATTTGCTAACTAGTAGTACAATGCGATTGTAGGAGCCGTTCACACAAAAACGTAATTTTGGAACTCATTTACTTTCTTGTCATTTCAAGACAGTTTGGAATGGATAAATAATGACAGAATTTTCATTTTTGGTAACCTAACTGCTCGTGTTTTATAACCACTAAAAGGTCAAAGCTCACAGGGATGATGGCACGTGTACTGTGAGTTAATGTCTTCCAGAAACAACAAATGTCAACATTATTATCCTTTACTCTGCTCACAGCCCCTTGACACAGATTAAGGGCTTTTAAAGTAGAATATGCTGTAAGGTGAATATGTAACCTGAGAAAACATTAATGTTGAGCACTATAAAGCCATATGTAAATGTAGAATGTATATGTAAATGAATTGTACACTACTGAGAAAGGAAAGGGATTGTCTTGCTACATTAGACAAGTTTGTTTCTTCATGTAGATATACACTAGAATGAATGTGTATTTTTCGTCAAGATGTATACATTTTTAAGAGTTCATTTCAGCTTCCTATTTTCAGTTGCTTTTTTATTTTTGCGACTGAATGTAATAATTTGTGAGGAACTTGCTGGTAAGAATCTCTTTGTTAGCTTATTTTTAGAAAAATAACAAAATGTATAGCACCGTATTATTTTCGAATATATTTCTCAAACAGGCATTTCAAAAATACAGTTTGTTGATGCAACATTTCTGTGTAATCATGTACATTTCAGTAAAGCAGATCTAAACATGATGGGTTGATATGAAGGGCATCTTTCCATCTTACGACTTATTTTCATAGTCGGTTTGAAGTTTGTCTGTTTTTGACAGATCGGCAAATGAAACATTCGCTGAGCCCCTTTTTGCCGGTTTTGCCTGTAAATTCAACACAAGACGACACAGTCAAAATCTCTTCACCTGAATTATCCTGTTAGATTAATGTGATTGGTCAAAATAGCAAATGACCTGAGACTCGTGAGGTTTCCAGCCAATCATGTAAAGGATCTGAAAAGTAGCTGGAACTGATCCATCTTCACTGCCATACATTTCTGAAGGAAATAACATCGAGGAGAATTTAAACATTCATTAGGTGCCTTTCTAGTTCCTGAAATCCCTTAAAGAAATAAAAACTTAAATTGAGCTCAAAAGCTCATAAGCTTTAACTAATGTAAAATCTTGTATAGACGTCTGGCCTAAAGTTAACTTTCGGTCTGTGTTTGTTGATCGGTCTGGCTAGTGTCTTATAATTTAACTTTATTTTATTTCATTTAATTTTATTATATTAAACAATTTGTTGAATTTTATTGTATACACATTTTTTGTTAAATGGGTCGTGTAACTTAAGTTCAGCCAAGTAACGGTTCTTAATACTGCCATAATACTGGCTAGACATACTTTTAACTTGCTAGCTAATGTCATTTACTTATTATTTATTTTGTTTGTTATCATAAATAATCTGCAGGGACTCTGTTCTTTGCGGATGTGTACCAGAAGTTAAGTTTGGGCCACAAAAGCGTGCATGCGCAGTAACGCCTGTTTATGTTGTTGCTTTGAAACATCTATAATGTGTAATAGAGCGTGTTATGCACCTTTATAAATGGCAGCCGCCGACAGTATGGTGTCCCTGTGTAAGAGTGACTTTCTGTTCCATGCACAGTTACTTTCACCCATACCTAAATTGCACGGAATGAATGTAAATGCACCAAAATGATCATAATATGTTGAGAAATTACATTGACAAGACATTGAATTTACCTTGTAAATCAGTCATGACTTCTAGAATACCAGGATAATGTACCTGAACCTCATCAATATCCTGCAATAGAAAGAATATATTTGTTTTAAATCTCAAAATACCTTTTTAAAGAAAAATTCTACTTAAAATAAAAATAAATTGTAGAACTTAATGAAGAGCTTTCAAAACGGCATCCACTGACCACAGTGAGCATGTTAAATCCCGCCTGACCCAGCAGGTTACCCAGGTCGGTGACAGCCGTGTAGGGCGAGATATGAGGGGAAAACCCTCCCTCCCTCTCAAGCTCAGCTAACTGTAGAGAGCACCGCAGTTCATACAACGTCTCGCCACCAAGCATCGCTCCAATAAACACGCCATCTGGCTTCAGCGCCTGGTGGATCTGAACGTCAAAAAGAAGAATTTGGGTTGATGTTATGATTATAGAAGTAACATGAATGGGCATTTTCAAGTTTCAGGCCTCATACCTGTCTCAAAGCTCCAGGGAGATCATTGATCCAGTGCATGCTGAAGATACAAAGAGGTTTACAAATGACAGTCTTTACGTATAGCTTTATATTCATGTTTCCCATAATGCATTGGGGGCCGAACAGTACCTCAAGCTGCTGAACACCAGGTCAAATGTGTTTTCTTTAAAAGGCAAGAACTCCTCATCTGCCTGAACAGAGTGAGTAGGAATCTCACACTCTCTCTTTTTCTTCTGAATATAATGAGAAGAAAAATAAAGACATAGGAAACAGAAGGCATGTTATCTAAATAAAAAATACAAGAGCTCTTTGTGTCCTACCAGAGAAGAGTCTGAGATGTCTGTTAAGAAAAGACGTCCGACAACATCCTAAAAAGAGAGATTTTTTTCAGAACCTGACAGTCCCTATTCACTTTCATTGTATGTAAAAGAGCAACATTCTTTGTCAACATATCTATGTGTTAAAAAGGAAAGAAACTCATACTGGTTTGTAATAACATGGGGATGCGTAAATGATAACAAAAATAGCTCACACATTATAAAGGTGAACTATTATTTTAAAGTGCGCTGTATCTTTAAGAACTGATCTACCTTACTCAAATACTCCGCGATGTGACTCTTTCCACATCCCACATCTAGAGCCAGAGGAAAAATCCTGCAACAACATTAACAGAATCACATTAAAACCTTCATATCTAATCCGAACATATAATAAAATGTCTGTAGTAATCGTGAATGACCTTGAGACATCATATATTCTGTCTGCCAATCTGCTGCCCACCTGCAAAGACAACCCAAGCACATTTCATACAAACAGTTGCGCTTCATTTAAAGTCACACAGACCCATTAGAAAGCAAGCAACCTAACCTCATTTTTGAGGTAATCGTATTTGTCGCTATCAGGTAAAGATGCTGTCCATTTCTTCTGTTTTCGCTTCATGCTCCTGTCAAACACGTTCATAGCACCTCCCTGCCTGGAAGAGAGACGCCTCCATCCCGCCCTGCACAAACGCTGCAGAGATCGAAGGCTTTGCAGGTTGACATTCATACTTTCTTACACATTTCTTCAATGACAGACTTTAAAAGACATGCTTGTGCATCTGTGAAACGCAAGGGTTTAGCTTTACGTCAGAGACAACAGAGAGATAAATCGCGGAATGGATCGCATCAACTCGAGAATGGATCGGTTTCAGTTTTTTATTTCAATCGCTTAATTGACATGATAAATATTTCCATGTGTGTATTTACATGTTAGATGCATGCATATCATAAATATAGCAAGGCGACATACGTTATCAGAAAAGTTAATAGAAAGAAAGGCAAGAACGCTAAAACTTTCGTTTTATGTGTTTTGAGTTCATTGGCTTGCCGTCAGGGAAAGTGGGTGGGGTTACGAGAATCAAGGAAGTACTGGAGCATCACGGGAAAACACGTGTGGACCTGTGGCATATAAATCGTAGGAAAATTCTGTAGGTGAGCGTTAATTTCTTAATAAATGTTAGTTTTAGTGTGTTTTGTTTGGGTGCCAATAGTTGTTAGTTTTTCATCATTTGTCGCGCTGTTATTTGCCTGGTAATGTTAGTGTTTATTAATCGTAGCACATGTTTTGCTAACCAATTCTAAACAATTGATTTAGGTTTAGTTTATTGTCTGTACAGTCATGTGCAACTGTGCTGTACAATGCAGGAAAATATATGATCTGTAAATAACAGAAAGGATGGTAACGTTAAATGCAATAAACCGTCATGTTTTATGTAGCAATGTCACATAAAACTATTGTTTACATCTAGTTTATCCAAACTAAAATGTTTTTAATAAGGGTTAAGTAAACAAGCCATGAATTATATGAATTTTAAGTTTTATTATTACGGTTTATTTACATTGTTCCTCAGACCAACATAGATAGTAGTCCTAAGTGTGTTTTATGTAAATGTTTTATTTTTAAAAACAAGAATACTAATACATCATATTGCATGAACTTTGTTTTAATATGCATTTATACATTTTTCATATCATTTAAGGTAATTGATTTAATAATTGATTTAGGTAATTGTTATCTGCCCACTGCCCCGGTGTATGTGTGTTCACGACTTGAATTGTGTGTGTTCACTATTCACTGGTTGGGTTAAATGCAGAGGTCACATTTCGGGTATGGGTCACCATATCTGACAACAAATAGGTCACTTATATTTACCTTAGTTGCAGCTTCATGAGCAACGTGTGTTGTTTACAGGTCAATGCTTTTATCTTCCTTCTCCAAACCATCATGACTTCCAAAAACACTGTAAGCGGAGATGACCGCTTCTCTAAGGTTAAAAAGGACCCTCGCTTCTGGGAGATGCCCGACAAAGAGCGCAAAGTTAAAATCGACAAACGTTTCCAGTCCATGTTCCACGACAAACGCTTCAAGCTGAAATATACAGTCGATAAACGCGGCCGACCTGTCAACCACTCGTCCTCTGAGGACCTCAAACGTTTCTACAAGCTCTCTGACTCCGATCAGTCAGATGAAGACGAGGACGAAGAAAAGACTAAGAAAAAGAAACAGGCAGCTAAAAAGATAGCTGATAAACAAGTGCAAGTCGATGAAGATGATGAGACAGATGAATCTGAAGAGGAAGATAATCTTTCAGCAAAACCTTCAAAGGAGCTCCAGAAGGTTCCCAAAAAAGCTAAACCAAGTGCAAAGATGCCAGAGAAGGGAGTGACCTTTGAAGAAGGTACCACTAAGTCTTTATATATCTTAATGTATTCATATAGATTTTAAGAAAAGTAAATAGTCAAGTTTGATTTGATGTCATAAAAAAGTAAAATACTGGATACTTGTTTGAACAGATGAGGATGAAGAGTCTGGTGTTGAAGATGATGAAGATGTCACCATGGAGGAGGGTTCATCTGAAGCCAGTGTAGAAGAAGATGATGATGATGACGATGATGAAGAAGAGAGTGAGTCCGAGGAAGACAGTGACAGCGGGCCTGATCTGGCCAGAGGTAAAGGAAATGTCGAGACCAGCTCGGATGAAGAAGATGATGATGCTGATGTGGAGGACATCCTGCACCGTGAGGAAGAGGAAATTGAGCATGACTGGGGAGAGATGTGGAAGGATGCTCCACGCACTGATAATGTGAGATATCATCTGGTTTCTTTACTAAACTTTAATGGTTTCTTTAACAAATTTCCCAATATAAAAAATGTAAGGCACAATGTGAAATGCTTACTTTGGATCAAAGCGTAAGCTAAAAGTTTAAATATAAATTTAATCCCAAAAGGAATATAGTTTAATTATATTGTATTGTTTATATATTTCATGTATTTTTCAGTATGTTAGATTTATAATATTTTAATGTGTTTTTTTCTACATTTGTGTGTTTAGACTTCATGCCGGCTTGCAGTTTGTAACATGGATTGGGACAGAATAAAAGCTAAAGATCTACTGGCTCTCTTCAACTCTTTTAAGCCCAAAGGAGGCGTTGTTCTGTCTGTGAAGGCATGTATCTTCCAATCCCTTTTACATTTTGCTCTGGCTCCTCTCACAGTCTTATTACAGGCTTCATTCTGTAAGATCGAACAAGTCAGTGATTTAGAGTGTGAGATGCTGATGTTGACATGCCTTTTCAGATTTATCCTTCTGAGTTTGGGAAAGAGAGATTACAAATGGAGCAGACTCAAGGTCCTCTGGAGCTCACCAGCCTGCCTGAGAATCCGGATGCAGACACAGAAGAGCAAAGGTACCTGTCAGAATCATTACCACTTCATCGACTCCAAAATCTAGTATGTTGCCCACTAGATCACAGATGTGCTTCCTACGTGATCGCAGTCCTAAAATTTTCTTAAAGGGGTGAATCCCAGAATGCATTGCAACAATGTCTATTTAATAAACAGTTTTTTAAAAACGCTAATTCAAAAAAGCACTTGTGTTAATAGCACTTTTGTTTTTCATGTGTTTTCAGGATCTACAGAGAGAAGGTGCGTGATTACCAGTTTAAGCGTTTGCGGTATTTTTACGCCGTGGTGGAGTGCGACACGGTCGAAACAGCAGCCAAGATTTACGAGGAGTGTGATGGCTTTGAGTACGAGAGCAGCTGCTCCACGCTCGACTTGCGGTAAGAGAAATACTGCAAAATTCCTTTTATTTGGTCAAAATGACTTGACATTTTCAGTCAATTGAAATTTGGTTGAAAATTATATAGTTTTTTCCAAAATGTATAAAACCAACGTCAACATTCAAGTAAATTCTTCAAACTTTGTCTAATCATAATGTCAGACAGTTGATTTGTGTGCGTTTGACATCGGCTTCACAGGTTCATCCCAGATGACGTGACGTTTGACGATGAGCTGAAAGATAGCGCCACAGATGTGGATTATGCGTCATACAGGCCCAAACTCTTCACCTCGACAGCAACTACTACAGCCAAGGTCTGACGCTCTGAACCAAAGATTACAGATATTACAATCTGCTCAGCTCTGTTGCTATGAATTGTAATGGCTACAAGAAATGTATGGTGCAGGTTTAATTGTTGGTGGGAAATATGTTTCCATGTCAGGTTGGGCTAACGTGGGACGAAACGGATCACGACCGCGTCACAGCCCTTTGCAGAAAGTTCAACAAGGACGAGTTGTTGGACATGGACTTCAACGCTTACCTGGCCTCCTCCAGTGAGGACGAGGAGGATGAGGAAGAGCCAGAGACACAAGGTTAGTTAGATGGAAGACTTTTCAGACTTCGAGAAGCATTACCAGCTTGTCACCATTATTCTGTAGATGAGTGTTTTTGTTGTGCTTATAGTTTGAGCCCGAACACAGTTCAGGCAGATCTTTTTCATATAATGAAAGTCAATGATTACTGTCAAGCTAAAAAAAGGTAAATAGTATATTGCGAATGTTATGTTGCAAACCATTTGATGTCAGTGACATCACACCTGCTATGACACATTCAAATATTTGGTTTTCTTGACCAGCCGAGAAGCCTGTCAAGTCTCTTCCTGAAGAGAAGAAGCTGAGTAAAGGACGGAAAGACTCCGATCACATGAATAAATACAGAGAACTTCTGAAGAGCATTCAGGACAAAGAGAAGAAGAAGGATGACAACATGGACATGGAGATCACATGGGTACCAGGTATCACAGTCAAGACCGGAAATGGATATACATACTACATTCTGGAGAAAGAATAGCATGGCAGTCCATCTCAAATGCTGTTTGATCACCTTTTTGTTTTTTTAGGGCTGAAGGAAACAACTGAGAAGTTGGTGAAGAAGAAAATGGAGGGCAAAGATCAGCTGACACCATGGGAGGAATATTTGCAGAAGAAGAAAGAGAAGAAGAAAGAGAAAAGGAAGGGAATTAAGGTAAATGTGTGATGCTGAGGAGGAATCGTGGGTTTTTTTCATTTCTGCTCTCACACACACTCAGTATCCACAATGTCCACACTAATATTTTTAGTTCGAAGTGTATCTTTATCTCTCGGTTTCTTTTCAAATGTGGATCTGGATTAATGTAGATGAAACCTCAAATGGTTTTAATCTTTTGCAGGAAGTGGAGGCAGAGCCTGTAATCAGTGACGATGAACTTCCTGATGATGTCGACCTGAACGATCCCTTCTTCACAGAGGAGCTCGGCACGACACGTTAGTTGCAAATCTGCACTTATATTTCTTTCCTTTTATGGATTTTGTCATACTAAAGTAATTCACATGGATGGACAACCTTGAAATATCTGGGATAAGTTTATTTTTTATTACGTTTATTTTATAAACATATACATTCTGCTGCAGAATCTCTGAATAACAAAAAGAACAAGAAGAGCAGTAAGGAGGAGGAACAAACAGCAGAAGAGGAGGAAGAGATGAAGAGACAAAGGGTGAGCTGTTCTGATGGTCACGTGACACTTGTGGGTTGATGGGTAATGTCACATGGTTAACTGCTGCATGTTGTTGTCTTCAGGCTGAGATGGAGCTGCTGATGGCTGATGATGACGACGACAAACACAAACATTTCAACTACGACAAGATCGTGGAGCACCAGAACCTGAGCAAGAAGAAGAGGAAGAAACTTCTGAAGAGCAACACAACGCTGGAGGTGGATGACTTCCAGGTCAGTTTCATCTGTTTTACTGGTTCAAAATATTTTAAATGTATATCAATATTTATGTATGTGTCATTACAAACGAGAAATAATCACATTATGAATTTATGGTATGGTCTCCAGGTGGATGTTAAAGACCCCCGTTTCCAGACTATGTTTACATCCCATCTTTACAACCTGGACCCCTCCGACCCGGCCTACAAGAAGACCAAAGGCACACAGAGAATCTTAGACGAGAAACTCAGACGCAGAGTAGAGGGTCAGCAGAGCCAAGAGGTGGCGCTGAAGAGCAAAGCTGCACAGGATGTCAAAACAGAGGCTGCGGGTGCAGAAAACACATCGACCGCTAAAGTCATGGACCCTAATTTATCACTGCTCATCAAATCCATCAAGAACAAAACAGAACAGTTTCAAGCAAGAAAGAAACAAAAGACAAAATAGATCAACGGCGTTAAGTGGATGTTTTGCTGTTCATGTACTTTGCTAGCTTTCCATGCTGGAAGAATTAAAAGTTTCACTTTATAATATCAATATTCATATTTGGAGCATTGACACGTTGTTTAGTCCAAAAATGTATTAAAACGTGTTTGTATTCAGACTGGTAGGCTTGTCATTTTTGACACTTGAATACACGAGTTCACACTGCTCACAAACATTTTTTTGTTTATTTAAATGTTTCAATTCACAATATTGTACTTGACAGCTTAGATTTTAAAAAGAATGTTCTCCCAGATATGTTCTCCCCCTCTTGTCATTTCAAGCCTGTATGATTTTCTTTCTTCTGCAAAACACAAAAGAAGATATTTTGTAGAACGTTGGTAACAGAAAACCGTGGTCCCCTTTGACTTCCATTGGTTTTGTGTTGTGTTGACCAACATTCTCCAAAATATCTTCTTTTGCAAAATAAAGGGTCAAAGCGATGCAGTTTGTCTCAGTGGCATGTTCCAAGTAAAAACAGACATGTTTAAACAAGTTAAAATTAGCTTTATTTATTCATGTAGACACAAACGCCGCTCACACATTCAAAGTCTGTTGGCACTTTCGCGGGTATCTCTTTTCTACACAACACAAGAAACAGGCTTCATCCCTTGTGCCAAAAATAACAAAATACAGGCATGAATGAATCAATGTTCTTTTGCACTTACAATTCCAGTGAATACAGCCAATACTTGAAATATGTTAAAACATCTCACGTCTTGGTCAAGGAATATCAACAGTACATGTAAGAACCACTTGAGTAAACCATCAGACCCAATCAAGAAAAGGCACATTTTACAAATAACAACCATTTGTAACTAACAAAGAAACTTGATTTTACCCTGTCGTCGAACATTTCAGAAATAAAACTAGTTTAGAATGCAATGTAACGATAATGACGACAGGTTTATGCCACAGTGTTACAAAACAAACATCTACTCTACTTGATGACAAATAGTGCAATTAAAGTTTGACATCAACGTTAAAAACGTTCAAATGCCATTTGAAATCGCTTAAATAGAGTGTCTCAAGAGACGTCTAAAGTTTTTGGCACATATAGTGACGACCACAGTAATAACTAGATTTTTACAACTAAAGGTGTTTGCTAAAGCAAAGGGTGTTTTAGATGGTTGTTAATCCTCCATTCTATGATAATGGTCACTGTATGACTGGTCATACAGGAAAAAAATCTCGATTTAGGAAAGCAACAGAACATCATTTCTAGTTACACAATTAAAGGTAATTCATGTTAGCAACTCAAACCGTGCCAGGTGTTATGTTAGGTCAAATCAAAATCCTACAACACCTTGAAAATTCATGGAGCTTACAGAAAATGTGTTACACCAAAATATGAAAATGTAAAATTAGAGGATTAACTATTAGAAAAAATAATGTTCTTCCCTAGCGAAACGCTAAAAGACAAATTGTGCTTCACATGTTAAGTAAAAAATTATACAAATGCTTAAGAGTTTACATTTCATAAACGAGGGTGATACAAATGTGATTCTTCTTCTCGGATCAAGTGCAGAACAGATTTGAAGGTATTTATCATTTTCCTCACAGGAGACACAGTGTCTATTTTTATTCCGATTGATCACTTCAAAAAAGTTTCTCTGTGTCTGCAGTCCTTTAGTGTTACCAGTGCTGATAGCCTTAAAATGGACAAAATAAATGTACATGATCAAAAGAAACTTTCAAGAATGATTTTTTAAATAGAGACCAGTTAAATATATAGATTATAATCTCTGCTCTTAAAGGAAGTTCACCCAAAAATGAAGTTGCCCTCATGTTATTATATAAAAGTAGTCCATACAATTTCTGCATGATGTTCCAAGTTTTTGTTATACCTACAACAGCTTTTGGTGAAGAAAATAAATTTGTTACCGTCTACAAATCAAGTCTTTTGCTGTATTTCTCAAATCTCTCTCATGCACATTAGATCTGATGTTGAAAATGTAACCTCATCACAACATGTTTGAACGTGCACAAATATTTGAAAGCAAGAGCCAAAACTTCTGATAGTCTATACATCGATTGTCAGTGTATTACATTTTCTGATTCTCTCTTTTTGTAGCCTCTGTGTAAAATGTGAGCAGCACTTTATTAAGGAAGCAAAAATGTTAATGTCTTCAGGTCCGCTGTTTTTTCAGGCGTAAAATATGAGTTCGGGGATCTGTCCCCCCTGCACGCCTGTGCCGTTGGTACTGTCTGACGAGCACTGAAACTGGAAGGTCACCTTTCCACATTGAACCTCCGTCATCCCCTCCTGGCCGAAATAACTCAACTCATTGCCATCCAAAATCACACTCGCCGTGTAGAACGTATCAGGCTCGATTTGCACCGGGTACTCGAAGAACACAGGAAACGTGTTGCTTGAACCATCGGAGAAGTATTTGATGATGGAGATTCCGAGCGTAACGCCCTGGCGTTTCAGCTCGATCTTAGCCTGGTACTCCGCCGAACCGCAGCTGGAACCGTACAACCCGAAGCCGGCGATGAAGACGCGCTTGTCCACCGCGAACTGGATGCTGTCGCAGCGCCCGCGATAGCGCCACTGATTGCTACGGTACGCGCATGACTGGAATCGGTGGCACCTCTGCGGCGTCAAGCCCTTTCGCGGTTTACATACAAACTTCAGCTCGGGCTTCTTGGCCGCCGTGTACCACAGGAAAATATCATTGGTCTCGTTGAGCGTCAGCACGCCGGATTGTGCCACGCCATTCGCGAAATCATCAAGCGCCATCGCTGGGATCCGAATCAAGTAGATGGCCTTTCCCAAAACAAGACGTTTGTTCTCTATAGTTGGCTGAAGTTCCTGTCTGTGACATTCTGCCTCCGCCCAGTTCAGGGTGGCTTCGAATACCACCATCTCTTTGGCATTGAGCGTCTCTCGAAGCAGAATGCTCTCTAAAGTCTGTGTGTCAATGTCGCAGAATCCCTCAGAGCGGAGGGCGAGCTCCGCCTGGGCGTCAATGACCTCCCAACAGCGCTGAGTGAGGTCGGGCTCCTCGAACAAGCAGCTTTGAGACAGAAGGACGCAAGCGTTACGAGCACTCAGGCTTGTCTCAAGAAAACTGACGCAGGCACGGGCCAAATGGGGAACGATGTACTTTTTGGCGGCATACAGCGTGGCGAGTACGGTGTCGGCGCACAGGTCAATCTCATCACAGTAAATATATCTGGAAAAAGATAATAAAACTTATTTTTTCCATTTTAAATTATATGTCAGCAAAGGTTCAGGTTGAAATACAATTCTTAGACTCATCTAAGAAGTCTAATTAAGATCGACTTACTTTAGCATGGCCAGAAATGAGGCTGGTTCCACATCAGGGATCCGGATCTCCTCTTTATCTTCAGCCAGTTCTCCATAGAACATAGCATGAAAAACAGAACTGCCGACCGCTAGAACATACTGTAAAAGAGAAGAAACCTGACAATTAAATACTTTTTCTGCCTTCTTTTTATGTTTTCTATGAATCACCTCAAAATATAAAATAAAATTAAGCCTATTAAGATTTTTTGCATTATAACACTTTTTTTCTGGCCAATCTTACCCAACTAATACCATACTACAAAACGATACCAAATATTGTATGGTATTCTTGCTAGACATAAATTATGTCACAATTAAAAAACACTCTTTTGAGGTCAAATTTGACTTGGGCTCTCTCAGTATACAAAAGGTATGTATGTGCCTGGCCTGAAGTTCCAGTGTGTGTTTGTTGATCGGTCTGGCTAGTGGCTAATAATAACCTATTCATATTTTATTTTATTTATATTAATATTGTATTGTAAAATAATAATTGTTTTAAATAAACAATTTGTTGAATTGTAAGTTAATTTTATTAAATAAAATTTTGTTGAATGGGTCGTGTAACATTGTCGCATTTGAGTTTAGCCAAGTAACTGTTCTTCTACTGGTAACCCAAAATAATACTGGCTAGACATACTTTTAACTTGCTAGCTAATGTCATTTAGTAACAGTGGGAAAGTGGTACCTTGTGACCCGGGACTCTCTGGGTTCCACCGGGAGGTCCCACCACGAAATGAATATCAGCCATCAGCTCGTTGTTGAACATGACTGCGTTTCTGTGAGGAAGGAAACCAAACAGGGTCATCAATACAACATCCATCACACGCGCACACACACGATCCACATTCTTCTTTCATTTGATTCAAACTGCATTAACGAAAATAAACGAAAGTAACCAATGCAAGTACAAACGTCTAATGCTGTCTTTATAATAAGCGCACTAGGTTTCAAAGGAAAGCTGTTGTAACTGTAAAAAATCCACAAGACAGGAAGTGGGTTTACCTTTCTCTTATACTTGGATATAAGCCTTGCCAGTTACAGCCCTGGATAGTGTTGTTGTTGCTGACATTCTGCTGTTGGTACTGTTGTACAGCCGTGCCAGTGGTGGAGGTTGTGACAACGGGCAGTTTTTTGGTAGGAAACAGCTCAGCGGCCATTTTACCAACACATTACTTAGGAGGATTTCATGGCAGAAGATCTGGCAACCTGTTGTATCTTGGAAAAAAGACAAACAAATTCAAGCTATTTTGTATGACATAAATAATGAAAATCTAAATCTAAAACACGAGGTATTCTGTGTGAACAAGCCATATTAATCGTAACTGTAAAAAGTATTATTATTATTTTTAATATAAATGAATGTATAAATCCCAATTCATACCTATATAAGGTCAGATAGCTGACATTTCTAATATTTGACTGCCTTTAGAAATCTCGTTAAAATGCTGTCGTCGTCATAGCTCTCTATAAAATGAATTCGAATTAGAAAAGAAGTTGATTCGCATTCACTCCTGAATTGAGTGCAGCAAGCAATCCTCAGTTAGCGATCAAAGCTAAAGGTGAGTTCATCATTTAAATAACCACATAATAACAAACAAATCCCGTTAAAATGAGGATTCAATGATCTACATGCTCCTTTATGAAGAACATATATACGATCAGTAACGTTAATGTAAAAATACCTGATTTGATTCGGATATGAGCAACAGGAAATAAACAAAAACAATAATCGTGTAACAAACCTAAGAGCCTACAAAAGATCCCAGTAAAACATTATGACGCTCTGCTATGAACCGAGTTTACAAAACGATAAAAGTTAGTAGTCGTAATTACCAGAGCTTGATTATTGAAGGAGAATTTGTGAGGAAAGTTTGCAGCTGGTTTGCACATCAACATCCTCCATGATCGTAGAATTCGACTCAGTGCGCATGCGCGATGCAACACACTACCCAACAATACATATATTTTACTATTTTATTTGATTTAGAATCTAATAACAACTTGTGTATTTATTTATTCGCTGCACTGTATTTATTTTTTGAGACTAGTTTAATAGAAACATTGTTGGGTCATGGTCTTAATACGAAAAAGTGGTTTCCGAAAATAATATTTTGTTAATAACATCTATCCTCAAAAGTTATTTACTTAAAAAGGAAAACAACATTGAAACCAAAACTGTTCACAAATAAGACGTTGATATATTGCACCCAACTACCAGGAGAAGGCGCTCGATGCAAGTACTGTAGTTCATAGCCAAATAAAAAAATACATTTTATTTCATTACTTTTCTTTGTTCAAACTCAAGTTCTTAATTTGTACTAAACAACTTCAAGTAAGCTTATTTTATGCAAAAAAAAATCTATGTAAAAGTGCATGTGAAAGGCAGATGTTACTAGATTACTACAATAATTTGTTTCTCCAGCGGTTAGTGACTTCAAGCTCTCCAGCTGTTTTCAAATACAAAATGTCCTCCATAAATGTTTTGGATTTTTGCACCTTACAAAGAAATTCTGCAACCATCTTAAGCATGCTAAACGTCATTTATAAACAACCGAGGTCAGTGTGTGAAATTCATTGACTGCAAAGAATCTCTCCTATTTGAGATAAAACAACAAATATTCAGACAGACTTTGAAATCCCATGGTCATGCAAATGCTCGTGACCCTAGAATGCAGCTTGACTGGAGCTGACAGCAAAATCATTCAAAGGAATGCAATTCTGCCCTTGTTACATGCAGAAGGCTCATGTAATGATTTACTAATTACACTATAGAGGCCCCGGGCATGGGGGATGGTGCTGGGTAACGGGGTCTGTCTCAGACAGAGGCATGCACTGACCTGATGGAAAGGATGTATAAACGCAAGCCACACTTTTTGTTGTCTGGACATTGATTTGTATCTTAGACCTATTACAGGCCATTTAAAAGCTATTCAGGTTTTCAAGCCCAGGAAATTACCATTGTTTAGACCGTATGCAGTAGTTATGGTCTGTCTTGTGGTACGTCTGCTCCTCCCTTCAGAGTTTGACACAAGTTTTTCATTTTTGTTATTTTTGCTGATGATTGTGACATGTATTAAATAATCAGTTTACGGTTGAATGTCATTTACTTATTGAACAATCAAATGACTAATTTAGGTAACACATTTTACACTGTACACTGTAAAAAAAATCTAAAATGTAAAAATATATTGTAAAATAACATTTCCGACTTGAGAGTCCTTTGCTGAACCCACTCCACCTACTGTATCTCTGCCCAATGCATTTCAGTCAGCTATATACTGTCCTGTCCCTAAAAAAGGTAATATAACTATAAAAAACTGTTGCATCACACCCCCTTTTAAGCAATGCAGAATAAAAGGTTTATTTTATACATTATGATGAACACTGAGTACTAATGACATAATACAGGATTATTTTTCTTTGAAAAAACACATTTTTACCCCCAGATCAGCATATTAGAAGAAATAGCCTATAGAACAAATATATGAAACTGTTCTTGAAAAGTTTATTTTAGAAACATCATATATAAACTATTACATTTGATTTGATTTAATTTTAGGTTAAAAAATCATGAAAACTTTTCTATCCCATGAGGCCAAAGTTTTTTGAGCATTCTTACCATTTTTTAGCAAACTTTTTTTAAGTGGGGAAAACATACAAAATGTAAACAAAAAACATGCTGTGGGTGTCAAGAATTGTGGGATATCGGTGTCCCCTAAACACTGGGCCCATAAGACTTTTTCTACACCGCATTAATTTAGACTTGTCCTTTGTAAAAATTTTCTTACCTCTATTAGATTACTTGTCACTTTGTAAAACAGGTTTGTACAAAAGTTCTTTGCGCTTTTATTATGTCCACTCGAGTTGGTTCGTATGTAGTACAAAGAAAGTCTGAGCAGCCGGATAAGAAAAAAATGTAATTGAATCATTGAAAACTGTCAACTTGTTTTTATGTACATTTTAGGGGCAGGTTTATCTGAAACTGTAGATACAGTAACATGATGAGTAACATCCTTTTTTATTTAACTACATTATACTGTACAAAATGATTGTATGTTTATTTATTTCATTAAGGGTTAGCAGCAAATACACTATCAAGATTTTCGCCATATTGTTCAGCCCTGTTTTCAGTATGTTTCTTTTGTGAGTAACGGCACATGCATTCAAACCCCGAACCACCGAGATCCTTTTCAAACCTGCAGTGAGCAGATTGGCCAAAGTCAATTAGAAGTCTATTACAATGAAATGCTGTTTACGGAGATAAAGGATGAATTAGCCGTACTAACTCTCTTTATTCACACCCTCAAGTGGCATTCGGTGAATTGAATAATAAGTCTTTTGCCTGGGAACCGCAGCGTTTTGAGCGAACACATGGTGTGATAATGGAGGGCTCTGTATTCATATGCTGGTCAGTTCCTGCCTCTTTTATTGTGGCGGGGGCTTTCTCAGGGCCGTGTGTGTGTCGTGAAGAAGCAAAGGGCGGTAACAGGGGTGGCATGAAGTGTATTGTAGCCTATTTCATGGATCTGTTATTGTTCATTTGGCTGCATGTGAGAGGAACAGACGGTTGTGCATCCCAGGTGCATTGTGGGACAGAGAGTGTATCTCAATGCAAATCCTCCTTTTCCAAATCCCCTATTATGACATTCTTAAAGAGTGCGTATGAGTTTGTGGTGAGTGGATATTATAAAAACAATGTTGAATATGTTGCTCTCACGCACCTGTTTGCAACTGGAAACCAGCACGAAATTTGGAAATGTGTGCCAGAGAAACGTAGAAAAATCAATCTTTGGTTTATCTAATCAACATTTTGCTGATCCGTCAAACCATTCCAAAAACCAGCATAAACCAGCCTGGATTAGTGGTTTAGCAGCCTTGCTTTCCCTTTTCCATCCTCTCGGCCTTCATTTTCTTTCTCTCCTCCACTGGTTCATTACACTGCAATAGTAACCAGTGTTCACCAGCAATGAATACTCAATAAAGACCCCATTGCTTTTCGCTGCATTTGCCTCAAAGAATACCATCCCCAAAGCCTCCCTCTCACCCCACCATCTGTGCTGCTGCTCTCCGCCCTCGTGCGCGTGGTTGAAAGGGGTAATGGAGTCTTGAATAAGTTTTGAATGCTTCCCAATAGCCCCGTAGCTCATTATCTGCGCCAGCATCTGCCCGCCGCTCCATTGATGTGCCCGCTGTATTTACTCCACTCAATTAAACCACTATAAACTCCATTAGCAACAACAGAGCCCTGAGCAGCGTGCTGTTGGAAACTGACCCACAATAGAGGAGGAGGACGAGGGACCTTCTCTCACATCTTCGGGAGAGCGGGTTTCCATTGAGAGAAACTGTGGCCAGCGCAGGAACAGCTGCTGATAATCTGCTTGTGTCTCTCTTATTGTTGCGTCAATAGATTCAAACAGGTGTCGCTTTAATGTTCCTTCACGGAGGCCCTCCATCTCATTACGGCCTTTCGACTGTATGCGACATGCCATCACTCCGGACGGATCTTATTTAATGACTTTAAATGGGGCCCGAATGAGGGCTTTCACTAAAATGAGTGCCCAAAGTGATGCTGGTGACCTGTTGCTCTAGTTGAGTAGTAGCACATGATGTTTTTTTTAGATTATTTTCTTTTTGTCGATTTGTTTTCTGTTGAAATATTTGACACAAAATTAAAAAATAAAGAGTTTAGTTTGTTTTCTTTTACCATATCACAGATGATCATTTTAGTTCACCAGTTTTTTTCATCATTTACTCACCCTCATGTCATTACAAACCTGTATGACTATAACCTGTAACACAAAAGAAGATATTTTAAAGAATGTTGTTAACCAAACAACGTTGGACCCCATTTGACTTCCCTAAAATATAACTTTAAAAAAACGATTCAGGAGGATGCTGCTATTTTTTGCCATGAAACAATGTCAATTTATTAGGAAATGTTTTTTATGCAATTACTTTAAATATTTCAATTTGGAAATTGATTATAAATTAAACAAATTATTAGTCATTTAATTAATCAGTTATCAGTATTACTTATATGATTAATATGTGTACTGGCTTTAATTTGTCATATATGTGTTTTTTCTATTATAGTAACCACTGCCTTAATGTATATAAAGAGACTTTCCAGCAATGCAAAATTGTGATAAGCACTATATAAATAAAATAAAATTGAAATAGATGGAACTTCCAAAGCAACAGCACGATCTCTCCAAAAAATGGAGTTGACCCCTAAAACCAGAACTGAAGGTCTATAAAGAAATCGAAACAAATGAAATTGTCCACAAATATGACATTAAAACCTGTGAAGATGGAAGTAAAGAGAGAACAGGGAAAAGGAGATCTGTCATTCATTGGAGGAGCTGAACTCCTGGCTCACGCGTGGGGACACTGCATGGCACATTGGGTGGAAACTATGCGTTTACTGAAGCTCTGCATGTAGAAACCATTACCACACAGAGCCTGGAGAAAAACCTCCACCCATACATCCATCCTTCAATCAGTGCGGAGGAGAAATTGATTTTTTTTCATAAACAGTCAGTTGAGACATCCGGTATACAGTATACTACAGGCAAAATCATATCTCAACATTTTCTCTCCATTTAATCTCAATGCTGTCTGGGAGAAACAGCAGAGATCTTATTCGTGAAAGAGCAAGCTCTATTCGCTTCTGTCCGTTTCCACCAAAGTTGCAGTTTCACTTTTTTCTGTCTCTTCCCTAAGGCCCATGTTATCCTGAGCTCCTGGTGCCCTCTGCCTTCGGACAATAGGAGGAATGTCCAATGCTTTCTCTAACTCAAACGGACCATCAGGAGAGGAAGTGACCTCAGCGTGTTCAGTCAATCCACAGCCTTAGGCCACAGGCAGCAGCTTTCCCTTCTAATCCCTCTCTCAAGCTCCGCCCTCTTCCTCTCTTTCTATCAATCCCCCTCTCTATTCATCCTTTCATCTTCAGCTCCATGTTTTCATAGTCACACTCTATTGACAGCACGGTTTCCACATTAAAGCACCAATGATGGGCATCTGTCTATTTATGATGTTTACTCATTTATACCACATTCATTTTCTCTGTTCAATATACTTTTCTTAGTTTTTGAGGTGCAATGTGTTTTAAACATATTGGTGACATTGAACCCAATGGAATATGAGATTTACTTGTTTAAACTCCCTAAATGCGGAAGAAAAACTCTAAAACTGAAATGGGAGGAAACAGCCTCACTCATCAGTGGAAGGTTTAGATACAGTTCATTGACCGCAAACAAGCCAGAGAAATTCACGTTTGTGTTTTTAGGGCTGTGTGTTCTGTTTTGGTCTTGTGTGGGTCCTGTAATGGAGAGAGTTGGTATGGTCCTGTGTTTTAGCTTAAAGGGATAGTTCACCCCAAAATGCATTTGTTTTTTAAATAATTTACGCACCCTCATGTCATTCATAACCTGTATGACTTTCTTTCTTTTGCACAACAGAAAATAAGATATTTTGAAGAACGTTGGTAACCGAACAACACGGTTCCTCATTGACTTCCACTGTTTGGACACAAAGCCACTTTCTCAAAATATCTTTTGTGTTCCACAGTAGAAATAGTTATATACTGCTTTTGTATGACACAAGGGTGAATAAATGATGCATGCATCTTTTGAAGATAAATGAGCTTTTCACAAAACATACTTTTTTGCATTGACTTGACTGTTGATGTTTGGAGTCAGTAACCTTATTTTCACACACAAACATTATAATCAATTATAAAAGTCCAACTACTTTTTGGTGGCCACCGCATATGCTCAGTGCAGGAGATAAAAAGTGTACTTTTCTTTAAATAGCCTACTGTTTACAAAGCAATGTGTGTGTGCGTGTGTGTGTGTATGTGTGTGTGTGTGCGTGTGTGTGCGCGCGTGTGTGTGTGTGTATGTGTGTGTGTGTGTGTGTGTTTTTCTTTGTAGATTGTGAAAGGGCTGCCCTGGTTTGCTATACATGAAATACCTGTGTCTGTTGATTCAACGTCAGAAATTTTCCTCATGCATTTGCTAATGGTTCTTTCAGAATAAGCAATTAACATTGGATAGGACAAACTAACCCCCAAAACACAAACAATTTTAGGATTTTGATAAATGTAAAATGATGAAAAATGAACAATATTTACATATTTTATGTGACTTGTCTGTACAAAAGGTTAGATTTCCTTTCATTAAGTTCATTAAGGAATTATTAGGATTATTTCAACCGGATTGTGTGTGTTACACACTGTGAATAGATGTCTCTGTATAGCAAGCAAGGTGCATGTACAGTATGTGTCTGTGTTTTCTCTGCATACTGTGAAAAGGGGTCTCGGTTTGCTCAGTCATACCTGTGTGTGTTTTCTGTGCACACTGTGAAATGTTGCCGGAGTTTGCAGAGTCTAATTTCTGTACACAGTGTGCATTCTGAAAATGTCTTTCAACAGACAAAAATACTCTTCTAATAAAAAGGCAGTGGTTTTATAACAGCTAAGGGGCATTGTTAGGCATAACGCATATGCGTAACAAGGTTATATAAAAACTCAATAAATAAGTGATACTTAAGCTATGTTAAATCTGGGTATTTTATAACGGCTTAGAATAAAGGACCAGAACTGACCATTTTAAAATAATAATTTTTAAAGACAGTGCTCAGAAATAAACTCTTTCTGTCCTTTTTGCTCTTTATTGTGTCTCATGAGATCTTATATTGCTTTACTCTAGATATTAAAACTGAGGCAGAGACTGTTTAGATTAATAGACTCATTTGGTTTCCCCTTGTGGGCTTGTGTCTGTCATCTTCTGCATGGGATTTTTATCCAATTTCAGTATTTTAGGGTTAATTAGGTTAGGGTTAAAAAAACACACTTACATTCTCAGGAAACAAAAAGTAACATTTAAAAGTCGTTTTCATGTTAAAGGAAGTAGTAATCACCACAAAATTATGTTAAATGTAAACAACAATTACTTTCATTTTTTGTGGAATGAAACTTAGTTTGCTCTTTAAAACCGCTCATGTTGGCAAAATTCTGAGGCAGCACTGGAGGTATCCTTCACTGAGCCAATCCCAGAATGCTTTGCGACTGGCTCTTTGAAAAAATGTCATTCAAAATTTGTGAAAGTGTAACTGTGAAATACATTATCAAACAGTTATTATTGCTGAAAAGGTGTATATTTTACCATTACTTGTGAGTGTTGTTATTTTTTATCATTGTGTTGTTATAATCTATTATATTGCAATCGTGAGATGACTGTCTTGCAAATCATTCTCTTACAAGATTTGATCTCAGTCGAGATGTCGCCTTAAAAGGAAGCCGCCTATATGTAAGCATCAGATACCAAACCAGCCCACAGAGCCCGTGTTCTTGTTCCTAAAACTGTCACGGCTTTTCAGGAAAAGGGTTTTTAGCCTGAGTTCTGTGACATTTCAAACTATGATGTCAGTGCTCGAAGTTCCAGGGCTCCGGTTACCATCCCAGTGTGAGAATGAAGGTTGCCATGGCAATCAATATTGTAGAGGCCTGAGTCATCACCGAGCAGTTTCCTCTCCCCGCGCAGCTCGCTTTGTGCGGCGCTTTTCCCCGACGCTTGTAAACACAGTTGTACTCAGTTAGTCAGCTTTGCTTTGCTCTTTGTCTGTCTTAAAATCTGTCTACTGTTCGGCTCTTTTTCCTCAAACAAAACAATCGCAAGAAACATTCAAAAATTGACCACAGGGTCATGTTTGATATGTTTGTGTGTGTGTGTGTGTGGGACAGAGAGAATAACAGAGATTAATGTGATTTTAATAAAAATAGTTTTGTGATCATTTACTTGTTTAACTCAATGTTTTTCTATTTCCATTCTTTCTATCTAGAGTCACCAGTTATGGTTTTGGAACTAAAAGCACTCCTGTAGTGCCATCAGCATTCCCCGGACATGATTTTCCTGCAGAGTAATTCGTCACGTGGTATTTACGGCTCAGGTAATTGACCCAAATGAGAGGAAGATAAATAGTCTAGTCTTCTCCTGCTAGACATCTTGGGTGGATTACTGTAGCCGACATCACAGGTCAGACATCCCCTCTGGGCTTTGAGAACAGTGTCACAAAATAAAAGTTCAAGTAAAAGAAGATGTTACAGCATGAATGTTGTTTGATACTGAAACATTTTGTTATAGATGTGAATGGGCCGATGGCCAGCCTGAGGTTGTGGTGCTGTGCCAAGCCCAAAATAAAGCCCAGCTTTATTCCCTGAGCGGTTCTTCACCTTTCTCTATCTCTCTTTGAAAATAACAGGACATTTTTAAAGTTTTGAATCAGCATTTAAAGTGGAACATGGATCATGTAGCCGTGATGCTTGACTACAAACAAGAAGTGTTTTAATATCTGTTTTCACAAGTGTTTTCTCAGTGTTATAATTCTCAATGGTAACATTTTCACTTTAATTTAAATGTAAATTTCTCAATGTTAAAATATGTTCTCCTTTTCTACTTTAATATGTAGAAAACTACAAGCCATTCATCTATTTCCACCTGTTGCCTTTATTCATCAAGGCAATTGCTCAGCTCATCTCACAGATGAATAAGCTGAGACGCTGTACACTAGCAAAACAGAATGTGATCAAAAACACATTTTAAAGTTGGAGATGATATGATAATGTGTGTGTGCATCAAGCAAACCTGTGATTTGTGTGTGTTATGTCAGGATCTCATGAGGGCTAATAGGAATATATGAACGTGTTGAGTTTGTATGCACGTGTGTGTATAATAACAGTAGGATCTGCGGTCTGTGTCCTGTGTCCCTGCTGATAGCCAAACTGAACTGAGACATGGCGGCTGGCCAACACACACAAAATGTTGAGTTCACTTTTATAATGTACACTCAGAGTCGTATGCTTTAGGACCAATAAATGTATTACATCAGAATATCTTTTATTCATGTACTTTTAAGAACATTAGACGTCTTGTTGCCACAAAGCAAAATAAGAAACCCAGAGAAGATGAACCTGAAAGCTGAAATTCTAAGCTTTACATAGATACCAAACTTGAGTGGGTAATTCACGAAGAGCGGCAGCAGCGAGTGAAGTTTGTAGACGTGTTCACGGCCATTTTTGTTCGCGATTCTGCTGCATCCACTCACAAAAATAAAGTTTTGATATATTTACGGTATGAAATTTACAAAATATCTTCATGGAACATGATCTTTATTCTAATATTCTAATGATTTTTGGCATAATATAAAATTTATAATTTTGGTCACATATTATACATAAATTGCAGTATAAAAACTGATATATGAAATTTGTGACTATAAAGAAAAGTACAACATTATGCCCTTTATGTGTAACATAATTGTTTTAAAGGGACAGTCCACCCAAAAATGAAAATTCTGTCATCATTTACTCACTTTAAGGTTGTTTCAAACCTGTATAAATGTCTTTGTTCTGCTGAACACAAAAGAAGATGTTTGGAAAAATGTCAGTAACCAAACATATCTCATCCCCCATTGACTCCCATATTATTTATATTCCCTACTATGGCAGTAAATGGGGGATAAACTATACTACTTGCCTTCACAATGCTAGGGTGTCATGGGTGTTGCCAAGGTGTAGTTATGCAAATGCAAGGGTGTCAGGGTCTAGATGAGTCCTTCCCTTTGAGTCTTATAACAGTCTAGGCCCGAGATGTAACTGAGGTCACTCCTTCAATGTAAAACAAGTTCTCTAACTCTGTTTGAGTGATCTAATATAAGGCAGTAAGTCAAACCTCACTGATCAAATCCTGAGGATTCTCACAGTCTTCATTGTGACACAGTTTTGACTTTCCATTTGTGTGTCTAGAACATGAAAGTGAAACGGGGAGAGTGTTTATATTCCAGAAAGCTGTTTGTTTGCCGTGCCACGGGCCTGCACATAAAAGCGACCACAACAAATGACCACGTGTGTGGGTTGTTTGGGGAATTGTGTGTGTGCGTATGACAGCCTCGCGACACCAGAGAAAGTGAACACTCGCGTGCTTCTGATGGAATACCAAGAACTGTTTCTTGTCTGGTTCTGAGTAAAAAACATAAATCTAAACAGGAAATGATGATGAGTTTGGGATTTCTGACATTGGGTATTCCGTCTAGTGCCATCAATGTACTGCACTACCATGTGTTTTACTTACCTATCGCTAACTAGTTTTGATGTTTACTGACAAACTGTGTTGACCGTACAAAATGCTCAAAACAATGACCTTTGACCTTTCTTACTGTATGTGACTGGAGGTCATTGGCCTGTAGTGAGGCTCTGTGTTGTGTGTGTTGGGGTAAAGTGCACCGAAACTCCACCAAAACCAACATTTACACTCTCAGAAAACTGTCCCATCACGAGTGTGTGTTGATGAAAATATATCCATCCTAACTAATCCTATAGTAAAAGACCGCACAGCTGTTGCAGGTTAGTCCCCACAAAGGCAGACAGAGAGAGAAAGTGAACCATGAATCGCTTGTCTTTATAAACTATGTTGGATTCATAGTGCTGGGGGTTTGGGGGGCTGTATACTGTAGCACCAGATGTGTTTACAGTTCGTGGGAGTCGCACAGTTTGATTTCAACTTGCGTGTGTATTTGTGATTTGTGCCATTACATCTTAAAGACTAAAGAATATAAACTGCTTGAGTACCACCACAGTTTCCTGTAGGTTGATCTGAATCGGTTGAAATCAACTCCCAACATTTTCATCTCAAAATGGTTTTAAATGAAAACGACTTGAAATTTGTTGATTTATATATTTTCATGTGTTGTGTCTTCACCAGGTAGAACCGGAAACAAAATACGATGACAATTGTTTAAAAACAAGGTCAAGCACTTCTTCTCCGCCATTGGTCGGCATACAGGTAGTCCCGCCCAAACTGATGCCATTGGTTGAGAGAATGTTGTGAACTTAGGGCACTCAAACAAACATGTCGCAATCCACTTTGGTGTGCTTGTGGTGCAGAAATGACACACTTGAACTTTTATTTTAACCACAAATAGTCTCCACAAGTCTAAATGGATTTTTCCCACACAGATGTCATCGCTCATAAGCGAAACTTTGCTAGGGTGAGAAATTTCAGTGCTGGAGTTTTATTTCAGCTGAACATACTTCTGAAAGATTTTTAAAGAAATATACGATGTTCATTTTACGAATTCACACCAAAAAATGAAAATCAGTTGAGTTTGTTGGTCAAGTGTGAGTGTCATCAGAAACAGCTTTATCCATTCTCATGCAAACTGAATTATAGGGTTATTTACAGAAAACACAAACACACACCCTATTAACATAGTGGTGGCCACAAACACATGTTTTTAGCTCCATAAATACACATTTGTCACAGCTGTGGTTGGATTTAGCCATATGGTCACCACTGTTCTTTACACCGATCAAGACTTTTTCCTCCATTCTTAGATTACAGTTTAAGTGTTGTTCTCTTTGAGCCATTTTTGTGTAATTAATGCGTGTATATTCCGTTAAAATGCCACACAAATGGCAAAACTTACATATACACAAGTGGTCATTTCTGGCTTTATAAGCAAAAGGTTTATAAGCAAGCAAAGCAAAGATGGAAATCTTTCTATGGTTGGAAATCGCTGTGTTGGGACGTAAGGCACAGAAACATGTGGAGCGGTCAATGTTAAACAGACTCACAGATCAGCAAACAATATGGTGTCCATCAAATCTCATCATTGACTTCAAGAGGTTCATAGTTGTGCAAGACTTCAGCCAGAAGGGAGGCAAATGCATCTTCAAAGAAATAACCACATATTCAGAATTGAGATGCAGCCAAGTGTAATATTTAAATAATCAGTCATTGAAAAACACATAATGTGGCTTATTTCTTTATTTGGGCAGAAACTATGCAATGGTGCTATGCAAATTGTAGGGGTTTAGATAGAGATCATCTGGCATTTTATAGCATTTTTGCATGCATTTGTATAAAAACATTTATTTGTGTATGATTACATGATTTAACTCCCTTTTTGGCACGTGCCGTCTGTATCTTTCTCATTTACGTAGTTTTCTACATAACATATCAACTTATTATTTTTTTTATAAATCACCAAATATCAATTTTCAGCTTTTTCATAATATACACAGTAAACATTAATTCCTTTTTTATAGCTTTTAAAATTTGTTACATTCATATTTTTCATATCATGTCAGCTAAATGGTTTTAGAAAAAGCGGAGGAGCTTTTTCAACTTCCTTTCATCACAGTAATACATATGTATTTGCATCTTGCCTTTTCTATAAACTGATGTTTTTTTGACCTATCCCACAAGATCCCACAAGGCTTTATGTCATGTTAGGGGTTAGTGAATCAAAACGTCCCTGTTCTTTTTTTTTTGCTCTTGCTTTTTAATAAGGAAAAGCTGGTGGATGTGCCCCACCGAGCGCAGCTGCACAGCCCGCGGTGCGAGGTCTCGGCTCTGCCCGGATTCAGCCGGTCCTGTGTACTGCTTTGATGAGAACGGAGAAGAGCTCTGCACCAAAACATCTCTAAACAAAGCTTGGACTTCGCAACATGCCATCTCTTCACGGGGTCACAGATTCAGCAAGATCTCATGGGAACAGCACCTGATGGACAGTAACCTCACCTCCCATGGAGGAGCTTGAACTCGATTCAGATCGGAGAAGTATTTTATCATACACTTCATCCTAGGCCTTTCACATAATGCTGTTTCTTAGTCTGAGGTCATATTGCAGTCAAATCATTACTGACAGTAAAATACATCTCTGTAGCAAATAAAGGGAAGTTCTGGCATATTCTGACCACAGTTAGTCGAACATAATCACACAAACATTCATTCTCGCAACATGCACACCTCCCATTTGTACATTTGTTCATGTTCTGTACAGTGATAAACCAGCAAGCAATTTAAAAACCACAGGGAACAAAAAGACCAGCAGCCCTCTCAACATTAACACAGTCATAAAAATGAACTTTGTGTGTTTGTTTTTGAACGAGCTGTGCTTTTGCAGACAAAATTGAATTTAAAGTTGGTCAGACGTTTTTTTCTGAATGAGGAATACTCCAAAAAAAGGAGCTCTTCCTAAAGAGACAGAAACATGATAACTAAGTAACTAAGATAAGTCAATTGGAGGTCAATAAACTAACCAAGTAAACGTGTGCATTTTGTTTATATGTCCATCCTCCACCATTGCATTGGCTGTTTTGCACTTTTATTGTAAATTGTGTCACAAACAAGTATAAAAAGGAAATAGCTAAATTTGCTACATTTTTCTGGGCTTTTAAAAGGTTGCAACAGTTTTTCATTAGATTTATAAAGACAATAGCAACATCTGTGTAACTTCTAAGAAATGTTGAAATGTGCTTGTCGTATGGTCCAGTTGACAGTATTTACAGGGTCTGGCTTCTGTTGAGCTATTTAATCAGCCAAAAACAAAGAGGGAGTTGCAATTAGTTGCGTTTTGCCTTTAAACAGCCTTCCTCCGACCGCACGCAAACATTGCACATCGGGTTTTGACCCAAGATGCAGCATGTCTGAGTGGAGTATATAGAGAATAAACGGATGATTCCAGGTGGTGGACATTCCGTTCCATGTTTGCCCACTCGCTCCATTAGACGCTGATAGGAGATGCTATCAATGTACAGGCCTGATCTGTGAGATCTTAAGATGCAGAATAAGAGAAGAGACTTAAATAATAAATATCAGATGTTAATCTGATATGTAAAATTCGGAATAACAAGGGCAGAGAAAGGTGGAAAACTGTCAAGTTTATTCACATCTACTCATTCTTTATCACACTACTTCTCAAATGTTAGAATACGTTATCAAAAGCATTATAATAAGGTAAAGTATGGGGCCACCAAAAGAATTGTGAAAGAAATCCTCCTTTTTTTAGATTACAGCTCTCCAAACTGACCATTATATCTAACTTCATGAGATGCATCCAGGGATGTTTTAAACATTTTTTGAAAGAGTCTCAAGATATAAAAGCAAATAACTAAATTTCTACATTTCAAGCATTTTAAAGTCTGAAAACATTTTTTAAGATAATTTCATTCAGAACATTTTAGCCACGCATGTGTCCAGCCGTTCACTCCCCACAAAACAGAGCTTGTAAAACTTCTCCACACATTCACACAAGTTTTTTTTTTGCACTTTACAACATTCTTTATATACTATTATGGCACACGTCCCAGACAATCCTCTCGGAATGATTTCAAACACACTGAAAGATAAAGCACTTGCTATGGACAGAGGTCATGGAATCGACCTAAAACCATAATCTCATTATATTTTTTCACGACGTGAGTGAGAAGGTCACTGCAAAAATAACTTTTATCAGTCTTTATCAGCAATTAGTCTGTTTTTTAGTAGAACACATGAACAACCTAAAAAAAAGATACATTTACTTTAGAAGTAAAGTACTTTTTCAGACAATAAGTTTTAAGAAGAATTAAGTTAGAGAATTAACTTTATTTGTGTTACTTCTTGCACAACCCGGTCTCCAGATAGTTTGTGACATAGGGACGAAATTTGGAATCTATTAATTCCAAATAAAAGTGTTCATGGACACGAATTTCCTCATTTTTTTTCGTGTCACTCAGGGCGAATCAATACACAGACCACTTGTGTATGCACATTTATATATTTATATATAATATAAACCCTAAAATCACAGACGCATAGGCTAATTTCATGGGGTGGCAAAGCAAGGATAAATGACTACCCTATACCCCACCCCTAAACCTAACGTCACAGGGGAAAAGTCAAATCATAACAAAACATAGCCTACCAATGAGACTGTAGGAAATGAGCCACCTTGTAAAATAGGTATGAATTCCCATCAGATTGCGATGATATATATTTATAGGCTACATATGAAAGTCGTGCTGGGTGACACGAAAAAAGGGAGAAATTAGTGTCCATGAACACGAATTAATAAATGACGCAAATGGCACACACATACACAGTATAGTCTTATATACACAATAAGCTTGTTTCAATAAGGTTGTGATAATTTACTGAAAAAAAGAGAGAAAAAAACAGGTAAATATTTGCAGTAAAGAATTTCAACACGGATACACATTTAGTCGCGATTGGTCTACAAGAGATCTGAAGAACAGATGAGCCATTACAGGTCTAATATGTACCATTAGTTGCTTATTAACCTCTCTTCTTTCATCGCTCTTGGTCGCTCTGCAGGGAAATGACTCGCGGGTCAGAGCGAGACGGGAGAGGAGAGACTGCGTGAATAACACACAAAAATGTGCGTGACATTACTGTAAAACATCTTAGTTATGAGCGATCAATCTCAAGAAGTAACTTAAAGACAAATACATAACTGTATGCAAGCAGGTAAAAGAGCCGGGCTGGTAAAGTTTTCTCATGAGAGTAAGGAAACCCTTCCCATCAGTCACGGGTAAACGGATGAACAGATTTGTTGTGGTGATACAGGAAAAGTAAAACCGCATGCCTCACGAAGCATAAGAGGAAAGAGTAAGTTATAAGGCATTTTGGCTGTTTGATAGCGAAAATCTGCCTGTGGCTGCAGGCCGGTGATTTTGGAAATGCGTGGGTGATGGATTTTGAAGTTTTTAGGAATTGTATATATTGGATTTGTGTAGTCCTGCTGGTGTCTACTGCTGCATCACACATCCATTGTTCTTTGGTATGCCAAAAGAGTCAATATGCCAAAAAATATCAATATAGGCTACCTGTCAAGTCATGAAACATGCATTTCCCGTAATATGTCATTTTGATTTTGATGTGAAACTAAATATTTTATGACGCTGAGTTTAACTTGTGGGTGTAACATACCGGAATACAGTCAGGTGGTTAATGGGGGGAGGCTGAAAAAGTGTGAGGAATTCATGATGTCAGCTGAAAGCATTTTTAATGATAAAGAAAATGAAGGGCAGGATTTGAGAATGTATTAATTCGAAGTGGGTGTGACATACCAGAATCTTTTCAGGTGGTTAATTCTGATAGGAGGGGTTTGTGATGGCTGCCGAAAGACAAAACATCCCATATTTTATAACAATAAATTGTATATATTATTATTATCAAATTTTTATTTTTATTTTTAATGCAATTAAATTAATATTTATTTTGATTTTTTTTCAATTATTTTATTTTTAGAGAAACATTTCTCTCTCTCTCTCTCTCTCTCTCTCTCTCTCTCTCCCTCTGTTGTAATGCAGGAGCCTATCTTTGTCTCATCCTGTCCTTGTCTGAAGTTAATTAAATGCTGTGCATTCCATCAACCAGAGGCTGAGGGGCGTGTCCCGAGGGGCAGGGGTGGGCGGTTCCCATTTAGGCCTTTGCCATAATCTATTCATGACAGCTCTTTAAGTCGAGTGAGGCCCAGCTGCTCTAATTTAAAAATAAAGACCCCCACCTTTATCAGCCCCTCCTTCCTCCATCTCCATTTCACAGGAGATCCCCCTCCTCACGTCCTTTTCTCCTCCATCCCCCCATTTCTGTCATGTTTTTTCTTTCAAGACTCCATGACGGACCAACACTGGGGACGTGATTACCGCTTCACGGTTAGCTCGAAAAAGAGCAGTATGTCGTTCTGAGAGAAAGCCTTATTGGAGCATCTGCCATTACAGGCCCATGAAAAGACTATTGCAGGCGTGAACACAATGCAGGACTAGCAGGGGTCTTGTGTTGGAATATTCATGGATTTGCTCATGAATAATATATGATTATTAACAGGGCTGTCACAATAGCAACTTGTGCCAAAATGAGTCGAGAATGAGCCTTATTAGAATGCAATCAAGTACCTGAAATGCAATAAGGAAAAGACATGATGCATAATGCGATTGGCCTGACATTCTTTGACACGCTCAGACTTCAGAGATAAAGTCTATGCAGGCTCGTGAGAACAGTCAAAGATTGTGCCTGTGCTGTCTGAGTTGTATGAATCTTCATCAGGGTAGACATTCATTTCAAATTTATGTCCTGCATGTCATTCATTTTATGGAAATGAAAACACATGGGGTGTAAAGAGGTATATATTCTGTTCTCATATATTCAGTTGTGTATGTACAGTAGGTGTCGTTTAGCTGTGGAAAAAATGTTGAATATTTCAAAATGTATCAATTAAAAGTCAATCTTGTCCAAATATATGTATTTATTTATTTTGAGGTGCTCCTGAATTGTAGGCTACATTTTTTACTTAGAGCACATGTTTTGTATTTTTACTAGTTTGAGTTTTACAGACGTTATTAATGGTTTCGCATTGTTTAATAATCTTAAAAATACCCTAAAAAATAATAGAAATAAATTACAGTTGAAAACAAGGTGAGTGTCAATTCCATCGCACGCCCGCCCGATCATGAATATGGAAGATTTAGCCCCGCCCCTCTCCAGTGAACGCGCTGTATAGACTGAGCGCTCGCCCGGTCACATTCGCAGCTTTTTTCTCCAGCCCGTGGGCATTGTTGTAAAACAGAAGGACAATACAAGAATAGAGACGCGAATAATAGAGCCTCAAAAGGGGCATCGAGGAATCTGTCCTCTATTAGATCTGAGCGGCTCTGTTCTCGTGCATGTGCTGCTATATGAGAACCGTGTGTCGGCTGAACTTCTAGTTTCGCAGCGGACGGTCCCGACAGAAAGAGGAGGCATGATTCTCAGACCGAGTCCAAGTTTTGCGCTGCTGTTCGTTCATGTGATTTTGCGGTGCCTGTGGATGAGGGTACGTATTTACAACATTTTGTTAAGCTGAATTTCTTTATAAATGAACATTTAGGTTAAACATCCACTGTTTAGTGTGTGATCCATGTAGCCTGATATTGTCAAATAGATGCTTGACAGATGTTTTTGGACTTTTCCCTATACCAACATTAACCGTTTACAAACATTAACTTTAAGGTTATATAACTTATCTGATGACTTTGACATGTTCATCTTTAGGCAGACAACACATTTTATTTATTTTGCCACAAGTTTAGTGATAGATCTGTATATGCAATATGACACGACTTGAATTTTAATTATTGTTTTATTGCAGGTATGTGAGGCATCTGGACATTTTGAGTTGCAAGTTTTGTCGGTGCAGAACATGAACGGAGAGCTTCAGAACGGCGCGTGCTGTGACGGCGTCCGGAGCGCGCAGGACAGCCGATGCACCGCGGACGAGTGCGACACGTTTTTCCGGGCGTGTTTGAAGGAGTATCAGTCTCGGGTGTTTTCGGGAGGCCCGTGTAGCTTCGGGAGCGGATCTACTCCAGTTATCGGTGGAAATACTTTTTCTCTCAAGCCCCTCGCCGACCAGAACGATAAATCCAGGATTGTGCTGCCCTTCAGCTTCGCGTGGCCGGTGAGTTGAAAAGAAATCTCTGTTGTGTTCATGCAGATTGAGAAATCCTAATCTGATTGAACAGAACTCACCCGAAATAGGATTAGGGTTAGTTGTCACAAGTTTTGCTGGTAGGAATATTTCTCAGGATGGTTTAAATGTATTGTCAGCACAAACCTAGAAACTATTTACAGAAATTCTAATGGATTCAATGGTTATAGTGGGAATTGGTTTAAATGGAAACTATAATGATCTCTGACTGGTCGATCTACTGGTAATGTGTTGGGTTATTGGTGGGATGTTACCTGGCCGAACCATTAAATCCAACTGGAATGAGGCACAAAACACACTGCATATGGAATTGTGTGATGGAGGTTTCAATAGTAGAGCTGATGATATTTTTTAAATGGAAACCATTAGGCTTTATGTTGGGGTTTTTTCAGTAGGGAAGTCTTATATACCAGAAAACTGGAAATTTGTGGAGAAGAAAAGAATGGAAAAGGAAACTTTATGAAAAATGATTGTTGTCCTGAGAACACAGTTTAACATTCTGGGTTTCATCTTGGTTATTAGTTTTCTGAATACCCGCCAGTTTGGTTTTATATTCTTGTGCCCTGGAACTATTGTGACGGGTCATCATATTAAGCATACATGCAAAATCACAGCTATAGAGAAAATGAGCATCTACAAATATGTGACAGTTTCCCAGTGTGACATCACGGCTCCATTCCTCTTTCATCAAACTAGCTCAACCTTCTCTGCTCAACCAACATTTTACAACGTCACTTTCTGTTTGTAAATACTCACTTGACGTTTCCCGGAGATTTGGAAACAAGTTGTTGTTTTCTGAGTGCCAGTTCTGGCGTCATTCATTTGCTCCGTGCCACTGCATTCCTTTATGGTGATTTTCAGGTTGGAAGTGGGTTACGTTACCCCACCCCGGCCGGTCCTCTCTACCAGTGTTTGCTCAAAACAGCAGGACAATGCGCTATTAAACACCTGAGTTTATCTCTGTTGCTTACTGATGGACGTTAAGGGGCTGTTTTACACACAATGGCTACAGGAAACAGCTCTTAGATATCCAGTCAGGACCACCATTGATCAATTCATGCCCTTTTATCTCCTTATCTTTATAGCGCTCATTGGCTGTGTCAAAAAGTAACGAGTTGCGTACTTAAACAACATCACTGGGTGCTTTCTGATGCAGAAATGTTTTCTAGGTTTTGGCACAAAGCCAATGAATTTGAACCTTGGATTTTTACTATTATTTTGGATACCAATATATGGGTGATTCTCACAAAATTTTGCTTTGAAGATGTCAAACATGATTTAAAAAAAAACACTGTCAATAATAATAATTATAATTTTCTTTATATTCATTTAAAACAAGCTATAATATGTTTAAAAGCATTCATTTTTAAACTTTTACTGACAGTTTTACAAAAAAAGGCCTTAAAAATTCTCATTACCGTAACCATTTAAATCTCATAGCATTTTTTGCTAAAAACAAGTGAAGCCATGATGCCTAAGCAAGTTTTTATTAATCATACACAATAAGACATTAATGCATTATTTTAATAGAATGTTATATGTCTTTAAATGTGAAAAACGACCTGTATCGGTAATGAGTAGGGAAGAGAACATTACGTTTTTTAACTGTAAGAATATAAAGTAATTTGATAACTTGTTAGCCATTTATAAAGTACTAGTAAATGTGTTTCTTTACATAAAATCAAACTTAATGTAAATATATTTATGTGTGTTTAACCAGTCTTTAAAAAATGTTATGGAGGATGATAATATCAGATAATATTTCTTCATTTTTCTTATACATGCATATTCGGTCAATCATTTTTAATAATTTTAGAACATCTAGTAAAACATTTAGTTGTTTTTTGCAGAATATTTACATTTTACTCAGAGAATTTCAGCAGAATAAGCAATAAAATGCATAAATAATTAGATCTTTGTGCAAGGTAGAGAACACAGTTATCTTTATTATGATCATATTTGGTGTTATCAAGCTGTATGTTTTATAATTCATATCTATACTGCCATGATGTTTCAGTCTGTATAACAGAACGACAACAAATCTGATCCCGGCCTCATTTTTCCCAGTTCTGAATCTGAATGCTTTGCATTGTTCCAGCCGAATCCCATGTTTACTTTCACAACTCATAAGACCGAGCTGTCAATAAGAGGTCACGCCGAGTCAGTCTGATAGTCCAATTAGGCCCGGTTACCGTGGCAACCGTGCCACAAACATCTCACCCCCTGCCCACGGCGGTCTAGACCTGCCTCCGAGCGCCTCTGAATGAACATTCATTAGACATTGTCATCTTGCATGCTTTCTTTTCCATCACAAGTCTACCTAGCAATTGGAAGTCCGGTCAGGCCACCGCAGTGCATTGTGGGTCGCGGTTCAACAAAGCGTGTTTACAAAGAAACACGGGGGATCTTTGGATGAGCGTGTGTGTGTTCTAAAACCCGTTGTTGTTCGTTTGTGCACCATCAGCAGTGGTCGGGTCTGTGAGAAGGAAATGCAGAGAGTGTGTGTGGATGTTTACGGTGGTAACTGTCGTCCTTCTGTTAGTGAACGTGGAGCGTTCTCAACAAATGTTGTTTTCCACAATGTCTCTCTTTTTCTGTCTGTGTCACACACATTCGTCTGATGTTACTTCATTATTTGTGTCTGTGTACCAACGGATGGATTAAAGCTCATAAAAGTCCACAGATCCCTCGGACCGTGGGACAGGAAGAGATAGCATCACTTGTATGTGTCTCTGTGAGGTCAGATCAGAGGACAATGATACAGTAAATCCTACACGTCTGTCTTTGTATCTCACCATCAGCCTCCTCTGTCTTAATGTTGACAGTCTTAGTTTGGTTCTCAGGCTTCATCGTGTTCGCTATTTTCTCACACATTCCTTCGGTCTCCCGTCCGTCTTGTTTCTTATCTCCATTTACTGGAGAGAGTGACAGTAGTTCACTGATGTCTTGATAAAGCTGAGAACGATAAAGTGACACTACTCGCTCATGCTCTCTCTATCATTTCTCTCTCTCAAAGCATCAGCATCCCAGCTATGTTTAATTGAACCTTGCTTTCTCTTGTCTCACTTTCATCTTTGTGTCATCTTGTCTTTCTTTCTCCTTTCACCTCTTCTCATATCAGAAGGTGGTGTATCCTGTAACGTATTCAAAGTGTTTGTGTGTCGCTATTTTTCATGTGTGTTTTTCTCTCTTTCAGAGGTCATATACCCTGATTGTGGAGGCTTTGGACTTCAATAATGACTCAAGCACTGGCAGTGAGTATCTAACACGCAGGCACACACATACACTGCTGTGTTTATGTAGAGCATTGTGAGTGTGACAAAGAGAGAAAGAGTTTGTGTAATGCATGTTAAAGAAGCCAGGATGCTGTGTGTGTGTGTGTGTGTGTGTGTGTGTGTGTGTGTGTGTGTGTGTGTGTGTGTGTGTGTGTGTGTGCGTGCGTTGTAGATGGCTGGCGAACACATCCTGTCATTAAACCACTGCCTGCACCTGTTTGCATTCAGACATTTAAAAACATTTTTATAAGAAACGACACACACACACACACACACACAAACTGTGCAGCAGGGAGAAAGCTTGAGGAATTTGCTTTAATAGTGTGTAATAAATCTAGAGTGTAAAGTGTGTGTGTGTGTGTGTGTGTGTGCGCGCGTATGTATGCCTGTTCATCAAAATCAGAACAGGACTGCAAATATTGACTATTACTTAAAGTCATCATGTAAAGTATTGTAAAGCGCAGCTTCTGTACACACACACACACACACACACACACACACACACACTAGTAAATGACATCACAATAAAGCCTAACCAATCAAGTGAGTGGTTTAGATGCTGTTTAAATAAAGTTTTAATCATCAAATATTTGTCTTTCTGTATGTATAGAATAGTTAGATAAATTTGCCAAAATGTACAATACACACTACAGCACACAAGTACATTTAAATCTGTAGGCAGCAGTAAACAGCACGCTAGCAGAAATCAAAAACACGACTCTTCTCACGCTGCGGTGTGATATTTCCAGCATCATACTTGTGTGTGAGGATCTCTCTCTTCTGTTTCTCTCTGGCTAGCAGTGACATCTCAGCTTTGGCAGCCTCGTGCTTGTTCTCCTGTTTCTGAAGGACAGGTTTGGGTCAAGACAGTTAGTTCGTCCCAACCTCGGGCCACACACGCTTCACACGCTCGTCTCGCAATTTAAAGCCCAGCGGTCAAATACCTCACCGCTGTGCTGGATTCAGGCCTTGCCTAAAAAATTACTACAGTGTTTTCTGCTTGTATAAGTGATAGTAAACAAAGAATACTGTACGCTACTATTAATAGGTTTGGTGTGATTAAAGTATGATGTCATTATATGTATTTTTCTCTTATTCTTGTAGGTATAAATGGACAAGTCATTGAGAAAGCAGTGCAGTCCGGCATGATCAACCCGAACCGTCAGTGGCAAATTCTGAAACACAACGGCCCCGTAGCTCAGTTCCAGTACCAGATTCGGGTCACCTGTGATGAACATTACTTCGGCCTCGGCTGTAACAAGTTTTGTCGACCCAGGGATGACTTTTTCGGACACTACACCTGTGATCACAATGGCAACAAGACGTGCCTGGAGGGTTGGGCCGGCCCTGAATGCAACACTGGTAAGTGGACAGGTAGACTGGACCAAAAATTGGACTGATTCACCTGACTCATTCTTTTACACTGTTAAAGTTGAGCAATTGATGCCGTTGATCGCCACTGTCATGACAAGCTTTGACTTGCTCACCCAAAACAATTATTATTCCCCGCATTAAGAAACAAGAGGAGCGGAAGGGAAATGACATCATGTTCATAGTGAAGTGTTGTGATGCGAGAGAATAGCAAAGATCACAAAGATGGGACGGATAGCGCTCACTAAACTCTCGTTCTCTTTCCTGTTTTCCCAGCGATCTGTAAGCAAGGCTGCAGCACTGAGCACGGTTCATGTAAAGTACCTGGAGACTGCAGGTAAAATAATGCATTTGTTTCATGGATTTACTGTAATCGATAACTACATCATTTGGTCAAACTTAAGAGAGCATGGCACGTATCCTTTGTGTTAAAAAATAGTGCTGTCAACGATTTCATATATTTGACATAATAAATATATTAATGTATGTTTAATATAATGAATATATATAATACACATACATTATATAAACACAAACATTTACTTGGAATCGATTAATCGCGATTATTCAATTTGAAAGCACTACTTTGAATGCAAGGATGCATGCCCTGCTGCAGTTATCAGTTACAGTAAAACCATGAAACATGACACACATATATTATATAAACACCAACATTTATTTTGTAAATTATTTTGTGATTAATCGATTTGACAGCATTAGTTGAAAGCAATCCCAAAATGCATTGTAATAGATTAGTCTAAAATGACAGATGAAGTTGACAGTTTAAATCCATCATGTCGATGATTTAAGAGATTTCTGCTTTTCTCAGGTGTTTATATGGCTGGCAGGGAGAATACTGCGATCAGTGCATTCCCCACCCCGGGTGTGTGCACGGCACCTGTGTCGAACCCTGGCAGTGCCTGTGTGAAACCAACTGGGGCGGGCAGCTTTGCGACAAAGGTTATTTTCCTTTAATTCTACTATAGACCATTTTGCAAGATGCAAACAATGCTTTTTCCAGAAACACTTCCTGATTCAGTTTTTAACACGACACAAACCAACATCCAACACAACATTTTGAACTAAATTGAACAAAAATTGAAAAGGAAGTGTTGCAAAATGTTCTATAATTTTATTGCGTTAATCCACATTGGATATAAATTGTTAATTCAAACTCATTTGTTTAATCCAGATTTGAATACCTGTCGCACACGGCAGCCGTGTCTTCACGGAGGTACCTGCAGTAATACTGGACCAGACAAATACCACTGTGCCTGTCCTGACGGATACTCTGGACTGAACTGTGAGAAAGGTGGGTCACACTTACAAAGGCGTCATTTACTGTAGACTAACATCATTCAAGCCAATTGTTCAAGATGAAGTCTTCTGAAAGGTCCTTATGAAGGAAAGTATTTTATTTAAAAGGTGGTTTGTATGTCTTTGATTTGAATCGCTTGCGTCGCTTATCAGTCGGAGTTTATTGTTCTTGCAAGCCGAATTGAATCCTGTGTAATTTTGCGGTTCTTGGCTGCTCATCTGGCCAAAACGTCTGTTTTATTCGTTTCTTGAAAGCCTTTTAGTCGCATTTAGCACTCGACAAATGTTCATCTTGGATATTGCTTGTCACTCTTACATATTTCTGGATTTTGTCAAAGGAGGGAAAATAAGGATATTTTCTGCCAAAAACACGCAAACAAACTCTTGTATGGTGTATCAAATGCGTCTATATCAGCCAAGCCAAAGACTGCTGCGTGCATCAATAGATTTGGACAGAAAATGCATCATATGCGTGTGGTGGAGGGATAGTTCGGTTTCTCAATCGAGTGGATTTGGCATAACGTACACGCATCAGCCTGTCCAGTACACAAAAGAATGTGTATGTTCTGCTGTTTTATTTTGTTTTCACTCGCTTTGATTTCTGTTTATGCCGTCTCCTGTCATGTCTCATTGAAAATAAGCACGCACGGCATCTTGTTGATCTCCATGTGTCTGTTGGTGTGGTCTCTAGCCGGTGTGAGAAAGGCCAAAGGGGTTTTCCACTCCACCGAGTGTATCTGATAAAAAGAGTGACATACCAAAAGAGGGAGTTAATGGGAGATTGAAAGGGGAAAACCGAGGATGTGATCCTGTCTTGCTGTATATAAGCATGTGATACAGCAAAACTGTGCCTAATCTTTTCAAATTGAATGTAGTGTGCTTTATTTATGTCATTCGTAGTAAGTAGAAATTAATAAAATGACAAAAGAACAATATTTAACCTAAAGTTAAATTCATTACAAAGGGAACTTTTATTGTGAGTATTTCTTACCTGTGCTAAGCTAACAAAAGGCATTGTTATGTTGTTGCTAGGGTTGATAAGGTTGCTAGGGTCTTCTAGGTGGTTGCTAGACAGTACCTTATAAGAAGATTTTGTTCATTGTTTGGCAACGTCTTAAATGTGGTCAGTGTTTTATTTTGGAGTAGACAGCTGTGTATTTTTTTATTTTGTGTGTTTTGTTTGTCTCAGTTGCAGTGTGGTGTAATTTGATTACATTGCGGACACAACATTGTAACCTCTTTCTGTTTCTCTTTCTTTCACTTTATAGTGGATAACGCCTGCCTGTCTGAGCCATGTTTGAACGGAGGCAGTTGTGTTGAGTCCAGTCAGGGATTTGAGTGTCAGTGTGCGGCTGGTTGGAGCGGGCCGTCCTGCGATATCAGTAAGCCTGTGTGTGTGTGTATGTGTGTGTGTGTGTGTGTGTGGAGAAGTTTAAGTAATCACACACACATTATACTCTCAGTTGCTTCTTCTAGGCAACAATGAAAATGACATTCTGTCAAATTGGTTAATCGCGATTAATCATGATGAATCGCTTCCAAAAACATGTGTTTATATAATACATGTGTGTGTGCTGTGTATATGTGAATACACAAACATACAGATGTATATTAAATGTGTAATAAATATATATAGAAACCTTTGTTTTGGAATCGATTAATCGCGATTAATCGATTTGACAGCCTTAATAAGGGCTTTTCGCAATGGCTTCTCAAACTACGCTTTGTTTTTCTAAGATACCAACCTCTGCAAAGTCAATATGAGCTCCAAAGTTTCTCATAAAGTTCATCCACAGCCATATTATGAATAAAAAAACGATTTATGAATTATACGCTCTGCATTATGTAGTTGTGTTAGGGAAATTCAACCTTAGCCTTATCTCAGATTATTGATTTACTGTAAGCAAGTAAGCAACATCATTTGTAAAATGTAAAATGTAAAAATGTAAAATGTAAAAATGTAATCATTTTCACCCCCAACACTCGGTTTTAGTGAACTGAAGTGTCAAAATCCTTGAGCATTAACATTTCTTTTCCATTCTTCCTCAGATGAAGACGATTGCAATCCAAACCCGTGCAATCATAGCGGTGTGTGCGTGGACCTGGTGGACGGTTTTAAATGCATCTGCCCCGCTCAGTGGACCGGAAAGACCTGTCTCATTGGTGTGTGTTCTGCACTTTTCTCTTTACCCCTCTCTGCGCCTCATCTTTTCCTGCTTCTCTTCCCTGACTCTCTGTCTTTAAGTCAGTGTGTGTGTGTGTGTGTGTGTGTGTGTGTGTGTGTGTGTGTGGTGTGTGTGTGTGTGTGTGTGTGTGTGTTTGCTCCAAAATCCAATTACCGTGGTAACCAAGTCAGCCTCGGAAGAATTTAAGTAACAGACCACCATGAGACCCCCACCGTTGTTTCATACTAGAATGCATTTACAGTCCATTTACGCACGCACACACAGTCCAGCGAAGTCTTAAGGGGCCGTAATGGAATTTTCCTGCGTGTATTTCGCTCTGATGACTGATTGTTATTTGGACCATCCTCATGTTGTTTTGTCATGTTTGGCACAGATGCTAATGAGTGTGAGGAAAGCCCTTGTGTCAATGCCCACTCTTGTCGAAATCTGATCGGTGGATACTTCTGCGAGTGTCTCCCGGGTTGGACGGGCAAGAACTGTGACATCAGTAAGTCTTTAGCATGGAGATGATTCTCAGTTTTGATTTAAAGCAGCTATTAAAGCTTCAGTTTATATTTTGGGGTGTTAAACTACATAAACATTACAAGCAAAAAATCTGTGTTTAAAGCCTTACCCTGTTATCATCCGATTCATCTTGATTGGCTGAGCTGGCATGAGTTTAGGAAGTGACATCATCCAACTCACTCCAACAACACTGACATCTCTCTTACAAGCCAAGAGCACTTAGAATTCAAACTTTAACTTGAAACTTGTGTTTATGAAGTATTTTTTCAGTCTAATAATGCTTAAAACTTGTTAAAATCAGTTTCATAGAATCCTGCAGAGCTCCATTTGACCTTAAATAGAGTTTAATGTTGCTTTCTTGGCATGATTTATGATATGATAAATGATATTTTGATGGATTACCCCCACAGATGTCAATGACTGCCACGGACAGTGTCTTAACGGAGGCCTGTGTAAGGTAAGGCCGTTTTTCCAGGCTTTTTCATCAGTTTTGGCCGAGGAGAAAGACCCCCCAGACTCCCTCTCTCCCTCCACCCCATCATCTCCTGCCATTCTTGCTTAAAAATAGCATGAAGCTGCTGAGTCACGCTTTGGAGAACGAACAGAAAGAAAGAGTAGTCAAAGAGAGAGAGTGTGCGAGGAGAAAGATCACATTACCATAAACTTTCTTGTCTCCTTTCCTTTGTTTTTTGTATACTTTCCTCAGTCCTTGTTTTCAGTATGTTAGTCCAGGCCGGTTCTCTTACAGCTGGAATACATTAGAAAAACGTCTGAGTTGGTTAGAAGTGAATAGAGTGTGTGTAAAGTTATAATCTCTGCTGACACCCATGTGTTTGATTTGATCAAATGCAGCGAGATGCAATGAATATCAATATAACAGAAGGTGTGGGTGGTATAAGCAAAATACCATAGTATAAATACTTTCATTTCACGGTAACAGTATAGTGGGTATAGTTAAAAAAACACGTTTATGATTCTTCACTCAATCTGTAATAAGATCTAAGCACATTTGTGACAATAATCGTACTTAACTACTTTATATGAAATGTATTTTTCTTGCTTTTGTAGAAGTACACAAGACGCTCTTAAAACGTTCTAAAATCATTCTAAAACGTTTTGCACTTACAAACAATACATACTCTCAAAAATCTCAAATGTGCAATGGAGTGCAATACATTTCTACTTCAAAAATGTATGTATAGTCAAGTTTGAATTCAATGCAGATAACTGAGAATTGTGAGACAGAAATTAATGCTTTCTTTTGCCAAAAAGCATGCCATAATAATAATAAATAGAAAATATAATAATAAATAAATAAAATATTTTACAATATAAAACTGATTGGATGTGTCTAATTGCCCCCCCCCTCTCTCTCTCTCTCTCTCTCTCTCTCTCTCTCTCTCTCTCTCTCTCTCTCTCTCTCTCTCTCTCTCTCTCTCTCTCTCTCTCTCTCTCTCTCTCTCTCTCTCTCTCTCTCTCTCTCTCTCTCTCTCTCTCTCAGGATCTGGTAAATGGCTACAGGTGTCTGTGTGCTCCAGGCTTTGCAGGTGAATACTGCGAGAGAAACGTGGACGAGTGTGCCAGTCGACCATGCTTCAACGGAGGGCGATGCCAAGACGGCATCAATGGTTTCCAGTGTTTGTGTCCAACTGGATTCTCGGGTGTCCTGTGTCAGGTGAGTTGAATTGTTGTACCAACATATTAGGTCTTTTAAATGGCATGAATCAATGAATCTGTATTTGTTTTGCCTTCAGCTGGATGTAGACTACTGTGAGAGCGGCCCGTGTCAGAAAGGAGCGGAGTGTTTCAGTTTGGCCTCAGATTATTACTGTAAATGTCCAGAAGATTACGTAGGAAAGAACTGCTCACAGCTCAAGGACCACTGCCTCACCACACCCTGTGAAGGTACGTTTGTCTTTTTATACATCCCAGATTTGGCACATAATCGGCACCGTGTTAGTCCTTGTCCGTGTTCTCTGGGAGTGGTGGTATCTGTAGCTTTATCATATGCGTGTGTAAGATTATCTGGTTGGGCACATTCTGAGGTTTTAATGGGCACTTGAAATAGAAGTCGAGGCTTTTTTAGGCAGCGCGGCCGTAAAACTATCCCCTCGTCCCAAGGACTCGAGCGTTTGATGCTGTGCCATTGTGTAAAGCGCTGCGTTAACAATCGCCAGCGCTAGTCTATTGGTCCGCCGGGTTGTGTCGCCATAGTAACAGATAAGATTTCATTACACGGCGCTTGTGCAAACTCCGCGAGCCAACCGTGAGGGGAAAACCCCGGCCGTGAAGAAACCACATGACGGCTTTACTAATTCTTAGGTTTCAGCATGGCTATCAATGGTCGGGGTTTGTATTTGAACCTGCCATTACCTGCGAAACGTATCGAAGAGAAAATAAAGAGAATATTTTATGGTTTTATTTTTAAGGTTTCCACCACAAAATATTTGTACATTTTTCTTTTTGGTATTCAGACCTGAAAAAAATCCAAAGGCAATATGAATTTTACTAGTTTTCATATAAAGATATTTGATATATATTAGAAGCAATTACTTTAAGGGCTGCTTATAAAATGAATGACTGAAAAAGTCTTGGAAATGTACTGTTAGTCATTCTTTCATTGTCTAGTTTGTTCCAAAAGTCTTGATAAATCTGATGCAAGGTTATTTTAGTTTTACTAAAATCAAATAAAATATTGGCCTAATGGTTATTGGGAACAAAAAATGTACATGTTGCCTCAGAAATAAACTGAAATAAGTTTTAAGCACTAAAATTATAATAATAAAACTAAAATTAATTAATCTTACATAGCAACATAAAAAATGACAAAAGCATATAACAAAGTTGCTAAAATTAACATTAAAATTAAAATCTACAAATGAAAGCTAAATTATGAATAAAAACAAAGTAAAACTCAAATCAAAACTATAATAACCCTGATCCAATGAGCATGTTTGACGCTGTACCTTTTCTATCTTTCTCAGTGATTGACAGTTGCACGGTTGCCGTGGCGTCCAACAGTACACCGGGAGGCAAGCGACACATCTCCTCGAACGTTTGTGGTCCTCACGGCCGCTGCCAAAGTCACGACGGTGGACATTTCAGCTGTGAATGTCAGGAAGGATTTACAGGAACATACTGCCATGAGAGTAAGAATAATTTGCCTTATTTGGACCCGTCTTTGACTTTAGTGCTATTTTGACTATTTTTGACATTGTATTTCTTTCTAAGACATCAATGACTGTGAAAGTAATCCCTGTCGCAATGGTGGTACTTGTATTGATAAAATCAACGTGTATCAGTGTATCTGCGCTGATGGCTGGGAGGGACCCAACTGTGAGACTAGTGAGTACATTTAAACCTCAAACCATCAGCTCACTTCAAAATAATGATTTATATCTATAGGAATATTATAATTTATAGTTATAACTTTAGTAATATTTTTAACAGTAATTTAAATGAATATAATAATAATAAATAATTAAATTTAATTATGGTGAATTATATTTATCAATTGTTTGGTTTTCAAAACAGACATTGATGACTGTAGCATAAACCCGTGTCGAGACCGAGGTGTGTGTCGAGATCTTGTGAATGATTTTTACTGCGAGTGTGAAAACGGCTGGAAGGGAAAGACTTGTCACTCACGTAAGCTCCGCCCCCTCATCTACATAAGAACATAAAAATGCGATTCTCCAAAAAGAAATTTGCAAAACTGTTCAACATTCAGTGTCTGAAAACAGATTGATTTTCTTGTTGCTAGGTGAAAGCCAATGTGATGAAGCTACCTGTAACAACGGAGGTACATGCTCTGATGAGGGCGACTCATTTAAATGCATGTGTGCTCCTGGATGGGAGGGAGCTACCTGTAATATAGGTAAGCAGCTATATTTTACTACAATTGTTTACAAAAATGTTAATAGTTAAACTCTGAATCTGTTATAACAACGTGTTTTTATGCTGTTCCCTATAGCCAAGAACAGCACCTGCCTGCCGAACCCTTGCGAGAACGGAGCCACGTGCGTCGTAAGAGGCGACAGCTTCACCTGTGTCTGCAAAGAAGGATGGGAGGGGCCCACCTGCAGCCAGAGTACGGCAAAACTTCCTGTTCCACTTCCTTACTACTTCCTGTCTTGACTTCTGTCTACTTCCTGTTTCCAACTCTCATCTACTGCTTCATGCTTCTTAAGGTTCTCTTTTAAATAATATACATATTTAGTGTAACAGTTTGTGAATCTTTCACTGAAGTTACTTTAGTCTCCACTCCACTGAGCTAAGGTTAAGTAAAGACAAGTAGTCAATATGACTAAAGATTTTAATCAAATTTATCACAAACCAGATCATTAAGCAGTTTGGGACTGAATTGCATTCTCGACAATGCAAGAATATATATATATATCATATCAACCTTTTTTTGTTGCTGTATGTTGTCTCACTTATTAATGGATTGTATTTTGCTTTTTTAGATTCCAACGACTGCAACCCCCAACCATGGTAAGCCGACCCTCCATTAAATAACATGTGTGTCAGTTATTAAATGTTTTTTCGTGCTTGATGTTGATCCCTTATCATCTCGATATATTTCTTGTGTTTGTGCAGCTATAACAGCGGCACGTGTGTGGATGGTGATAACTGGTACAGGTGCGAGTGTGCCAGTGGATTCGCGGGGCCTGACTGTCGCATCAGTGAGTTATTGATGCATTTTATCTTCTTATATGTACTCTATATATTGCTCCCAAAGCTAAAAAATATAAATAAGTCATAACGTGCATGTCTCACCCCACAGACATTAATGAGTGCCAGTCGTCTCCTTGTGCATTCGGATCTATGTGTGTTGATGAAATTAACGGCTATCGTTGCCTGTGCCCACCTGGCAGAACTGGACCCAGATGTCAAGAAGGTACATGACTTGCTGTGTTTCCCAGGCTAATAAATAATGTCATACAGTGTCAAATTAAATCTAGCATATGTAAAACATGTTATAGATTAGACATGAATATGACAAGATTTTTAAAACGGCTTGTTTTTTCTCAGTGTCTGGTCGTTCGTGTGTGGTCGGCGGTCGCTTTGCTGTGGACGGCACAAAGTGGACTGAAGATTGCAACACCTGTTATTGTAATAAGGGCGTTGTCACCTGTACCAAGGTATGTCAATATGAACCTGTTATTGTAGCTGTTGTGTAATTCTAAGCGTTTATTTAACACTCATTTTACATCATTTCTGTCCATCAGATGTGGTGTGGCCCTAAACCCTGCCGCTCCGGGCGGGGTGACTGCCCGTTGGGTCAGCTCTGTGTGCCTGTACGCGAGGATCAGTGTTTCGTGAAGCCCTGCCCCTCGCAGGGCGAATGCTGGTCTACTCACCGCCCGGCAGTAAGGGCGAGATGTCACCCAGAGAGCGACTGCGCCAATGTTACCTTTACTTTTAATAAGGACACTATGCCACAGGTGAGAATATGGAGTAAACTTAAGTCAAGATATATGTAGTTATTTTTTTGTTATTAGGTAAATGATGTTTGTTATTTTATATATTTTCTTTCATTCTTTCTCAGGGAGTGACAGTGGAGCAGGTGTGTCGAGAACTGAGGCATCTGTATGTGACCAGGAATGTTTCAGCACAGTTTTCCATCTCCATGAGCTGCGAGGCATCTTCTCTCGCCAATAACCAGATCCATGTTGCCATCGTAAGTAATCTCTTACACACATTCACTCACAACATTGTAAACATTCATACATGTCTGGTGCATTCACACACACACACATGCACACACTGAAAAACTCAACGTCTTATAATGACAGAAATATGTGCAAACCTTATTAATGTTTTAAAGCGTTTTAGCATTTAAATACAACGTATTGCAAAAACTGCTTTAATTCAAAAACAGCTTAAATGTTTAAACTTGCTGTGTTTCTCAGCATGTGACTGAGGATGGCGTGCACGGCCGGGTGCCCATCAAACACATCACTGACAGCATCATCGACCTGGTGAGCAAACACAGCGCCAACGGCAGCATCATCGGCTCCATTGCTGAAGTCAGCGTGCAGCGCAGACAACAACAAAACCCTAATGGTGAGAAATACAGTAACATTTGTGCATCTCAGGCTTTGATCTGGATATTTATATGGTGCACTTTACAAGACGCTAACTGTGTTCGTCTAAAGTGGACCAAATAAATGAAGCGATCCAGAATCTAGTTCTGTTTGCATTCACACTGTCTCTGGTGTTGAAACTGGATTTAGATTTTTTTGGTCTTAAATTCAATTAAAATCTGTCAGCTTGAGTCATTTTTATTAATCCATTTTCAATGCCTCTGTCAATCTGTTTCAGTAGACTACTTGGTGCCACTGCTGGTTTCCATAGTGACGGCAATCTGGGTTTTGGCGCTGGCGTCTGTGTTCCTGTGGTGCGTGCGACACCGGCGTAAACAGAGTTCCAGCCCGACGGCGATCAACCCTGCCGCCACCTTCGCGACGGGAACCACGGAGGACAACACGGTGAACAACGCTCGTGAGAACCTCAATCAGATCAAAAACCACATAGAGAAGAACGCGTCCAATGGCAGCCTTCCCGGTAAAGAACACTGCGACGGCAAAAACACGGTCAATGCCAAAATCAGGACGCATTACTCTGAATCTGCCAGGCTGGCGGAAGAGGACGTCCCGAATTCCAGCAAGCGGCTGCAGAAGGCTCGATTTCCGCCGGCCTACATGCTGGTGGACCGAGACGACAGGCTGAGCTCCAACGGCACGGACGGAAAACATCCGCACTGGACTAACAAACGAGACAACAGGGACCTGGAAACACAGCACAGGGTTCCAGATTCGCAGCACAGGGACCTGGAGACACAACACAGCTTGCGCAAAATGGAGTACATCGTATAGCAGCCGATCGAGTGGTGAGGTTGGCACGGTAACAATCACAGCATCGACGCGACTGTCGCGTGATTCCCCACGAGGTCAACTGGTGACGGAAGATCTGTTTGGAAACAATTCCAGACGGTTCTGGATTATGTATTACGGGCAGATAATTCATAGAACCACAGGTTGGTTTGAGTGAATTTATGCACGTCAGTGTCAGTAGTGCGCAGTACTTTTAGTCTATCAGAACGTGTCACCGCGATGACGTAATTTGCCGAAATTAGCTCATTGGGTGAATCTCTCAAGTTTTTTTGTGAGTGACTAAACTGTTTTGCTGAACTGCGTGTGTATTAGCACATGTACATTATAGATCGTAATGCACGGCAAATAACAAAATTACTCCAAAAAATTATGATTGCAGGTGCATCATGCGCTTGAAGATTGTATTCAACACCTTTTTTTATTCTATTTTCACGCTCTTGCCATCTTTACTTTTATTTATTTTACTTTTTCACTTTTTTTAAACATGTATTCAGGCAGGCAGGTCATGCTTAGAAATTACTGTCTGTATGAAGAAATGAACTGACGATTTAGACGTCAGTGTTGTATAGATGATTTTGTACATATTTTCGAATTAATCATTGTGTATATTTGATTTTATTAACTTAATCATCAAGAGCCTATCTTTTGTTTTTATTTATTTTCATAGTCAAAGATTTGTGTCCATATCGTTATTGGAAAATATCGTTGTTTTTTTCCGAGATGCCAAAAGATTAGCTTGCTTTTGAAGAATAGGGTGTGTTTCTGTCTGGATCTAATGTGCAAGGTCTGTTGTAGAAAACATGGTTTTTGTTTTTTAATGTTGTGAGACGTGAGCTAGACGGGTGTTTTCTGTCTAGTTTTGAAACACACTTTGCCTGTACAAATTCACCTTTCCAATTGTTATGTTGTCATCAAATTTTGTCTAAATCATTTCTAAAATATTCTATTCTGATAGTTGTTGAAACTTGAGTGTTGGCAGGCGAAAATATCAAGCACCTGCTGTTTTCTGGTAAACCACAGTATTCAAATGAATCGTATCTAAACAGCCCAAAGGGAACAAACAGTATTAGAAGTGCAATGTTTGCCTGTACAGTAATATGAAATATGATGAAACAGACCTGAATGTGATAAGGGGGAAAACAATGAAAGCAAAATTGCTTTAGGCCATTTAATGTACAATACAGTAGGACTGTATTTTTCTGTCGTTTAGATTCAGTCTTCCGTGTTTGTCCTACTGGTGCCATGTTTTATTGTACATTTGTTGAATGTTTTTGTTTTAGTTTTATCAAAACTACATGAAAAATGTAACTTTTCTGGATGCAGTTGTTTACAGTTTAGACCCCTAAATCAAATAAAAGTTCACTTGAATGTTTTATATTTGACAAATGCATTTTTTTTTACCCGCAAAAACACATTCAATCAATACAATATTACAGTGTAGGTTAGAACAGATTTATGAACCATTCATGAGAAATTTGTTTAAAATGCTATTTTTTGCAATATAAAAATGTTTAGTGTTAGTTCTGGGATTACTGTAGATGTTTCCTTAAATGTGATCCAGAGCCTGAAGTGCGGTGTCCACAGCTGTAACTGGTCCCAACAGGGTCCACATTGTGTGAGTCTAGACGTTCAGCTGAGATGCGAACATGTGAGCGAGGTTAAGAAAGTCCTTCACGCTGTCTCTCTCTCCTGTCGTGGGAAAGCCACAGATACACTCTCAAACAGACGGCATGAGATGCTCGCACAAAGAACGTCTTTTTCTGCATCTCCTCTTCAGATCAGCACTTCTTGGAAAGACTGTATCATGACCCTTTCAACAGGCCTGATTCACTGTGTTTATAATGTGTTTACGAAACGTTTTCCACAATACAAATGACAGTGTAATTTTTTGAAGTGACACCGAAGAAGATGTATTTGGACGAACAGATGTCCTCAAAGCATTTAGTTGGACGAAAATATGTGCAGTGCAGGATGAGTCATCACTTTTTTGATCAGTGGTTTGGTTCAGTTTTTTGGTCACTTTTTTCACAAGTTTAAAGTATTTGAAACAATACAGATAGCGAAAACAAATAAATAATCAAAAGCGCACAAAATGCTGACATCAGAACAGCATATTTCACTTTAAATCCTGGGAAACACACCCGGCGAAGAGAGTCGCCTTTCTAATCTGAAACTTGACTTGGCTGCCGCCTTCAACACTAATGGATCCATCACAGTAACAAATTTGTCACGGTAACCAGAGTCAATGTTCACTAGAAACAACACAACAAGGCTGAAGTGATGTAACATAAGCTTACAAAAAGACTTTTATTGTCGTTTTTTCAGAGCATGTGTCAGATACTGATCTGCGTGTGTTTATACTGTAATAAGAGTGTTTTTGGACAATAATGTGCAAAAGTACAAAGCATGAAGTGCAGAGATGTTCCCCCTTAAAAATGAACCACAAAATGTTTGCTCTGTTTCTAATCTTGAACACATGCTTCATTTTAAGATGTTAATGGTAAACGAATCATGCTAATATGCCTTGTTTTGGCCAAATCCAAAGGCTGATTTTTGGATGGTGAAGGCAATCGGCTTTGTGACAAGCTAAGTGAAAAAATACATCCAAATATTGCAGATGAAGCAGAAGTTATGAACATAATGCGTGAAAGTATGAATGAAGACAAAATCAACTACCTAAAAATAACCAACTATGTTGTGTGTTTACAATGAATAAAGTAGGCTATGTTGTTAGCTTTGCAACAGGCTAACCACAAACTGTTGATCAACTGTTGCGTTTTGTGCGAGGATGTTAAGTGTTATAAATCACATGAGGAGACCGTGTCCCATCGCTGCAGAAACACTTTACCAGTTTAACCAGACCCTGAGACCAGACTGCGTTTAAGAGCTCTGTACCTCGACTCGGCCTATGTGTGAGTGTGAGACAGCAAAAACTGAGCCATGAGAATGTGTGGAAACTTACGTGTGCTCTTACATGATGATGTCAACTTTCCTTTAGGCTAAGAAATGTCAAAATAAAATGGGGAGGATCAACATTAGCCTCCCCCTCTTTTCAGAGTTTTGTATCAGGTTAATCGTTTTTCAAAATGCACAGATTTTTCCCAGAAATGTTTTGCATAGAATTATTAGTGCAGTCTTCCGTATAAACACACTACAGTTCCAGTGAATTTTTCACATCTGGATGATTCAATTTACGGCTGCTTCAGAAAGAAACATGCAAATTCAAATAATAAGGGGTTTGCCCACCATTTGCCTGAAGCATTTCTGAATAAACACCTAAATGTCTGTGAAATATTGAAACACAGATGAAAAAAGAAACCACCATTTGTCAGTAACTTGGATGGACAGAAATTCTGATTATAGAATTGATGCACATTTTACAAAGTCTCACAGGAATTTGTAACTATTTTACGATGTGGCTAATTCGTATGAATTGTACGATCTTATTAGCACATTTTGACGTTAGGTTTAGGGGTGGAGCTTTAGTATTGCTTTTTGCTAATTATCGTACATTTTTTAACAATTCACATCGTACAAATTCATACAAATTAGCCACCTTGTAAAATAGTTTAAAATAGTTAAGATCAGGTTGGATTTTGCCATTATGTTACCGCAGAAATAAGCCCCAACAGTTTGATCAGGACTGTTATTAGTTTTGAGTGGTTGTTATCATGGAATAACAAACCTGCAAACCTGCTGGAACATTGACAGCCAATCACAATTCATTCCAATTTAAAGGGCCCATACATCTAAAATGTGAAACTGCAGCATACAAACTCAAAGTTATTGTCCGTGTAAAATAAACCAACACCTAAACAACACAAAAATGTCAGTCAATGGTCATTTTCTGTCAAAATGAGATGTTCTTGGCTCAAGCTGTAATGTAGACTGCACCTTTGTTGTTAGTTTTTAGTCAAAAGTCTGCTCACGCATACACACACAAACTTATGAATTGCTTTGGCAGAATCTAAAAGCACACGAGACAACACAGCCGAACGCACTCCCCCATGAACCGTTCACACACAACCGGCACAAACCCAACAACACAATCGCTGTTTCCTCTATAGCTCCTTTAATCATTCTGAAACATGAGAGCGCTTAAGAGAGGTCATAAAAACAACACACAGCCTCACAGGCCAGAGAGAATACGCTGTTTATCTATTAAGTTCCTGTGTCATGGTCTTTAAGGCTCTTTTATCTGAGCCGAAAACAAAAGCTGGATCTTTGGTTTCGGAGGCAGGATGTGTGTGTGATCAAACGGGGACCACTGGCGTAAGACTAGTCTAGATTTAAGAGGTTTGCCATTAGTGATCAGCTTATCAGGAGAGGCGTAACTGTTTTGTTATTCTTCACTGTGATAAGAGTCTGATTTCCTTCTCTGATGTTCTAGATATTTCCCACAGTATCATATCCTCGACACAGGGCTGCACAGAGCTAAGATTTTACAAGTGGTTCTTTGGCAAAGTGTTTACAGTACATGGGCTATTTTGGGGCAGGTTGTACATTTTCCAGTCGTCCACTTGAACTGCACAGCAAAAAAATTATACTTCACCATAACACGCATTTCCTAATCAGGAACATTTATTGTGTTGGCCTGACAAAGAAAGCATTTTGCTATTGTCGAATGTGGGGCGACTTGCCGCAATCCTGCAATCTGTTCTGATTTAGTGTGATTTTTTCTGAATGATTGGACTAAGTAAATTTCCTGTAGTCAAAATTCCCCTAAAATGCAGCAAACCCTGGCAACTAGCCAGAACAGTAACCACTAGGATAACACAATGTACAGAAAAATATGATAATATTGTGAATAATTCATCACCCATTCAAATATTTGGCTTAAGAACCACTAAGTTACAAACTCTCTCCGCCTAGTGTGATTTATTACTTAAAAATAGGGAAAACACCAAATATGAACAAACAAAATAAAATATAGATTTGACTGATAGCATTATACATTTTGGCTACTTTAAAATATTTCAATTGTTATCGTAATAATATCATAAAACTTAAATTAATTTGGCTACAATAATTGTGTTGTGAAAACCTAGCAACTAGCTAGAATTCTACTGAGTCGTAACTTCTTAGCAAATGCATAGCAAATCCCTAGCAACCAGCCAGAACCCCCAACAACTACGCAGCAACACCCTAGCAGAACTCTAGCAATCAGCCAAAAAAAACAACTATTGCTTAGCAACACAATAGCAACCACCAAGCAATTAGCAACCATCCAAAAATCCAACTACTGCTTAGCAACACTATAGCAACCACCTAGCAGGACTCTAGCAACCAGACATAAATCAGACTATTGCTTAGCAACACCCTAGCAACCACCTACTAATCAGCAATCTGACAAAAATTCTACTGCTGCTTAGCAACACCATAGCAACGGCCTAGCAAGACCCTAGCAAAGCATAAAAAATCTGCTTGGTATGTAGTCCAGCCCTGAACTCTGCTGGCGAGATCACTGCCCGGTTGTTTGTGTGTATTTTGTCGCACCCCACAGCGCAAACTGTTGACAAACCACATGCTATTGCAGTGGAGAAAGAATGTGAGTCAGGCACAGGCTAAACCAAACAATCTGACCTGTTTAGACCTCCAGAAGTTCAAAGACAATGTGACCAAAGATTCACAGAGACAGATGTACTGGAAAGACGTTTAGACCACATAGGCCTACATAAACACATTGTTTTTTGTGTGCGTGTTCTGAACAGACGGACACTGTTGTGCAATTTTTTTTTTTGGATCAAAATTTATGCTAATATGCTAATGTGTGGCTTTATGGGACCATAGCTGTGCTTTATGACAGAAAAGACAAAACTTGCATTGGTTATTGATTATGGGTGTGTCTCATTTGCAAAATCTTTCCAATGCATTTTACATTTATGCATTTGGCAGACACTTTTATCCAAAGCGACTTACATTACATTGTACTATACATTTGTACATTTTGTATAGTAAGCAAGTGGGGGTTAGGTGCCTTGCTCAAGGGCACCTCAGCTGTTACCCGCCAGCCCTGAGAATCAAACCAGCAACCTTCTGATCATGAGTCCAACTCTCTAACCACTGGGCCACGACTGCCACCCAACACAAACCTGCCTGTTGTACACAAAATACTGATTCACCCCACACCCAAAATCAGAAGCCAATGATCATAAATCATGTTTTAATCAATCATGTTAAATCAACTAGTGCTGTTCAGTTTCCAGAACGGCAGAGTGTCATCTTTGATTAATTGCTATTTACTTCCTTCACCTTTAATGACATCATCACGGCTCCCACTACATCACATGAGATAACGTGTGTTTGTGTGCATGCGTGTGTTTATTTGTTTGCATGCAGATGATATTATGCATATTCCTCTCAATTTCCCAGAGTGTGTGAAATAATGAGAAAACAATAGAGGGGGGTTAGTGTCACTAACGCGTGTAAGTAATTTAGGATATTACCCCGGAGCCAATGTAATAATTGTGAGGGGCAGTTCCAGGTGTTAGTCTGACAACACAAACAAACACGTTTCTTTGCGGGGTTGTTGCCTGGAGGTCGTCTTTGTAATGTTGCAGTCACTGGATACGATTGAGAAGATGAATAATACCACAACATGACTACACAAATCCCAAACAAATAAAGGTTATTTAAGCCTGAAAACATATACCAACATTGATAACTGCCAGTGGTGTTGACAGTTATTTCAGGTGGATAAGCAACTGATCTCTATGTGTAGAGTCATTGATGTTTATACACCGAGGGGAGGATGAGGTCACAATTTTCCTTGTGGGAAAATGCTTATATGACTCATTCACCTGGATCAGGTAAATTGCAAAGAAACATCAAGGTCTCCACCCTTGCTTTCATCAAACTGTTTTTACTGGCACCATGTTTGCTAAGGTCTGCCTGAGAAGTCATAAGAAAATTTTTGGGGGTTTTTTGTTGAAGATTCTAGTTCTTAGAGCAAAACAAAGCAGTTAATGTTGCAGTTGAGCAGAACTCCAATTGTTCTTACTCTTATTGTTCGTAAATGTAAATGCTAGCCGAGGTCAAAATGATACCTTTAAAGGGATAGTTCACCAACCCCCCAAAAAATCTGTTATCATTCATCATTTATTTACCCTCATGTTGTTCAAAACCTGTATTCTGCATAACACAAAAGAAGATTTTTTAAAATGGTTTTGTGTCTATTAAATGGAAGTCAATGGGGTCCAGTGTTGTTTGGTTACCAACATTATTCAAAATATCTCCTGTTGTGTTCTGCATGTTTGAAATGACATGGAATTTAAAATTTTTTACTAGGACTTGAATACTAAAATGGACAAATAATTTCTATTACATTTATTGCACTTGTCAAAAGCGTAATCATTACAGATTCCAACACAATATCCATATGCTTCCTTTTTCAAAATTTGCTTATCCTTAGCTGGCTTCGGTATGATTTTAGCACAACAGTAATATGCAATCTAACAGGTTATTACTCCCTCATATTCTCTCATATTCTTTATTGTCACACTGTCTTTGTTATCGCTCCAAAACTTACACCTGCGACTTCTGGGAGGCATGTCATATTCACAGTGACATAAACCACAAACAAAGGTTAGTTTACATAAAACTTGTGAGCAGCCAACAGAAAAAAAACACATTTTGATTGCCATAACAACAACAAGGTTTAGAGTGCCTGTATTGCACAGAACAATTTACCAAACCTCACCAAACATTTTTGCAGTTTTTAAACATCTACAAAAAAATGCATATCTACAAGACCGGCACAAAACCCCCAAAACACATACGTGGTCATATGATGCAATCTTAAGACATATAAATATTAGGTGTATGGCAAACTGTGTCAGCTGACCACTCATGACCAAATCACCTTAGATGATGTTTGATAGCAGGTGTAAACAGGGCCTCTGTGTTTGCACATGCCCAGAGAGCAGCTGCTGATTGGATGGCTGCCCTGGAGGAGAAAAATTCAGCATCTCATTGTAATAAAGGCTAGTTTCCCACACTGTGTGCGTGCGTTACTGCTGTATAGCCCTGAGCCTGTTACAATTAGCCAACTTACATTGTTTTAATTACCCTCTGTCATTCCTGCCATCCCTCTTTTTCTATTCCATGGGAAGACGTCAACCATGTTAAGAGACATGGAAAATATGTATGATCACTTTTTTCTCTTCCAAACACATCACAAGCTTCCTGTCAAACCTTGGGAAGTAAACATCACCTGACACTGTGGTGATGTACAGTATATTATTATTTCTAAAGCAATACAGGCACTATATTTTATTTTGTTTTCATTTTTATTGTAGTTTAATTTTGTTCTTTTTTTATTTATTTGATTATTTTATATGTTGCAATTTTATATTATTTTAATAATTTTAGTGCCTCAACTTAAACATAGACTTTTTCAGTTTATTCCTAAGGCAACATTTTTATTTTTTGTTTGTAGCCTATATTTTTTAAATTATATTTAGGCTATTATTTTATTATTTGATTTGATTTGATTTTCATGCAGACATGTTTTAATATTTTATGAATAGACAAACTAATATTCTTACCCAAATGTATAAACACTAGTATGGGATTCAATGTGCTGCCACATATATTTATATGCATTGTAATGATTGCTGAAATTTAAAAAAATTATTTTTACTCTCACTTTCAGACGTGTTGTTTGCTTCAAAAGACATTTGTTAACCCAAGTCATCACTATTATGATTGATAAAATGCGATTTTTGGAGCGTAAAAAACTCTGGCACTATTCAATGGTATTACAAAGTTAGGAAGAGCCATGATATCATTTAATTTAACCTCCTATTGTGTTAAGCTGTAGAACGAAAGTCATGCACACCTAGGACGGCATGAAAATGAGTCAATTATAACTTTCATTTTCAAGTGAACTATTCCTTTAAATATTGCTTTGTGTCATTGAAGTAACATGAGCATGTCTCTAAAGAGTTTCATACCTTATATACAATGTATGATGGATTTAGGAAAAAGGTTGGGTTGAGATGCAGTGGAGATGTCAGTGGACCTGATCTGTGTGGAATGATCACACTTCAAATGTTGGAGTATCAAATCCTCCAAATGTTCCACACCCTTCCTCATTTGTGTCTTTACACAGATATAAGACCCAGATGCTGCACATGCCAGGCATTATCAAGATAGACTCTATATAAACAACATAACAACCTAAACCATAACACTCATATGTGGACTGTGATTGCATTCTATAGAGCTTTCTGGTATTTTAATGCAGCTGAAAAAAATGCGTGAACATCTTATGTGACACGGGAACAAGACGCGGGAGGGATGGGTTGAGAGAGAGAGAGAGAGAGAGAGAGAGAGAGAGAGAGAGAGAGAGAGAGAGTAAACACTAGACCAGCTGTGTTCTCAGGCACAAGTAAAATGAAAGTTTGGCTGCAAACTAGACCAAGCTCATTTTTAATTCACAATGTATCATTTATAATATCTAATTACTAGTATATTCGTATTTTTTACTAATTACTATTTTTATCTAGCCTAGTAAAAGTCTGTAGAGTGTGCAGATGTTTTGACAAAGGCAATACTCAAATTGCAATGTGGCCGACCATCCATTAATAAAATTAACAGCAAATCAAATTGGTATTTAAAATGTGTTTTAAATATATAGCAACTACTCTGAGTGTGAATATATGTTAGGAGCTTAAATGAATCTAAAACAGAAGTATGCAGCTCCCTCTGGTGGCGCTATGAACTTTATAAACGCAGAACCCGTCTCTTTTTGATTGACTATCATCTGCACCAATCAGCTCACGCTGCATAAAAATTGTAACCAATGAAAATGTTCGCATGCAAAGCGCTTTGTTTTAAGACCGAAAGAGTCGCCTGTTTAAAAATGTAAATAAATATTATAAATCAATATTTTATTTATAATATTTTTTTCGAACATATCTTAAAGCAGCTTTACAAAGAATAGCTCTTTTCAATTATCAGTAACCAAGTAAAAGTAATCAGACTGATAAAACAAAATCTCTCTGAGACTAATGCTTCAATAAAACTGACCACTTTTAAGATATCGTCATTTTAATAAGTGCAAAAATAATGTTTCCACGATATTCGAATGTTTATTTTGTGATTAACTTTGCTCATAACATTTTCAGTCAGGATAATTATCAGCTACCCATGTCTCCTTAATCAGGACCCATAATGGTAGCGCCGTGGATGGCAACAGAAAGCTGAAGGTGAGTGTTATTATCGTGTGAATCTCATTGTGAACATGTGCATAAAGTTGTCAATGTGACAGATATACTGAAATAAATGATATCACGACGCAGTATATTGTTTGACACGTATTCTCTTTTCAACTGACCTAACGATACGTTTCTTCATATCCATTTCATATATTTTAGTGTCAGCAAACATGAGCAAGCTCAAGAGCTTTTGGCATAATTATAAAGTGCTGATTGTTATGGGCTCTGGCCTCGGATTGGTGCACTGGGGCTGGTACACGGTTAAATCAAACCCGCTGTTGAAGAAGAGCAGGGAGGAATATATTCCCGAGCCGGGAATCGTGTCTTACGTCGCGCCTTCTCCTCCTCTGCCCCCTCTGCCCGAACCGAAGAAAAGGAGAGAGTCCAAATACAAGGAGTAAACTCCAGCAGACGCTCAAGGTGGGCATGGATTCCTATTCCCATTTACCTGTGAACTGACGCAGAGGTGTGTGTGTGTGTGTGTGTGTGTGTGTGTGTGTGTGTGTGTGTGTGTGTGTGTGTGTGTGTGTGTGTGTGTGTGTGTGTGTGTGTGTGTGTGTGTGTGGAATGGAATGACCCGTTTCACAGTTTCTTGTCGTTTATACGAGCTGTTCTTTTCTTTGATAAGCTTTATGTGTCTAATCTTATCTGACTTTGACGATTACTGGAAAGATCCTAAGAATGTCAGAATTGGTTAAAGTATAGTTACAAAAATAATATGCAAAGAAACCTAAACAGTAAACACTATTTACAACAACACGTAAGCATAAGACCAATATTACAATTTGCAACAAATATAGCGCAAAATACATTTCATAATGTACAATTTAAAAAAAATAGCAATGGTTTGTTTTTTACAGTCCAAAATTGCCAAAGAGTTATATACGAATTAATTTTACTGTTAATAATAATTAATGTTTTTTTTATTTGCTGTTTGGACTAGTTTAGATTTGTGCTTTTGTTGCCAATGATTTCTTTGTCCCAGTGTCAAAAAAGTGATAGCATGCTTTTATTTGTGTTATAAAGTAATTTGTCTTACCATTTTAGAGGAAGGTAAGGTCAAATTGAGTCCAACGTGTAGATAGTAGATACAGTATGTATGTTCTTTTCTCATCTAATTTACGAACTAAATACCATTAAATTACATGTCTCAGAAAATGGTCACTATCACAGTGTTGTTCCATTGATTACCTTACAAATTTAAACATTTTGCTCGCTTTTATCCACAGACTTTCAAGCTCACAGTTTATCAATACTGTATGTGTTTTACCTGAGAGTCTTACCCCTAACTTTTGCTCTGCTAATTAGCTTTAGGAATTAAGCTGCAGAAGCATAGTCCTTATGTCATTCATTCTATTTTGCAGTTCCCTAACTCTTCTAACTGAAGACACTGGTGTACAGTGAGGACAGAGAAGATGAGAAACCACAGCTGGCTTAAGAAGAACTGGCTGTGGGTTGCTGGTGGTGCATTTCTTGGTATCCATTTGGGAACGTGGGCCCTGCAGAAGGTCACAAAGAATTCTGTGCGCTCCGGACAACAGCTCAGAAACAAAGGCGTATCAGAGGACTAACAGTATGAGAATCGGATGAATGAAATGATATTTTTTGTGCTTTTTCTGACAATATCACAGCCTTATTCTCTGCCTGGTGAATATACTGTATTCAGAAACCCATTCTGTTTTCTGGAAATGTAATATCTAATCTTTTGCCTAAACAGGCAAAGTCCATGAAGTATGTACTGCGACATAAAGGGGAATATTGATCACAAAACCCCACACGTTCAGAGTCCTCTGAACATAAACATAAGCATTTCTATACGTCCTTTTATGTTTGATTGCTTTATTATTTTACGACACCTGTGTGTGCGCACATTGGCATGTACTGTATATAATTGACCACTCTGCTATGTACAGATATAAATAAAGATTTTTATTGATGAAACTCATATACGTTCTCTTGTGTTAGATTTGACCAGTAGAATATCAACGAAGTTTACTTTAGTATAGTAGGTAAACATATTGTAATGGGCTGAGGTTTTGTGGTATTGATTTTTTTTTTTAATCGCCAGTAAAGGTTTCTGTTTGGCTCTTACAGCATAAAGGGAATCACAGCTTTTCTTGATTTGGGGTAGTCTGTAAATTTCTGCATATAATATCTGTGAAAAAGACAAAAGAAAAAGAGGTATTAACTGAAAATCATCAAACAATTGCTTTTGAATGAACTGTATATTTAATTGACATCATCTACCATGATTGGATTATATACGCACACTGTGATGCCTGCAATGGGCAGCTCACTAGTTTTTGAAAGAAAATTGTTGGTACAGCACCTGTGATGGTGGTACGCTCGTGGCCCAATAGAGCAGATGGTAAAGAATGCAAAGGAGAAAGCAGGAAAGGACCAAGTGGCCACAGCAAATCCACACCATTCAATGATCTCTCCAAAGAAATTAGCACCAGATATCCACTCAAACATTCCCCCTAAAAATAAAACAATGTATTTTCTTTGTTTTCAACATAGTTATAATAAATGAATTTGACAGACATAACGCCCAACTACACCCAAATTCTGTAGTGAAGATCAAGTAAATACTGACCTCTTGGGATTTTATAGCTGACCTCTCCTGGTTTCCTCAGGTTTCGTAAAATGTAGTCGCTGTGGATGTTGATGGCCATTCCTAAGATAAACATCAACACACCTGGAGGAAACATCTAAAATTGAGTTATTTCTAAACTTACATTTTCCCCAAAGTGACAACATTTTATTGTTTTGTGATTTGTAAGCATTGAAATTGAATTGGGTCCATCTGAGAAAAAAAGATTGAAATTCATTTGGCACCAGTTTATGTACCGATGAGAAAGCGTGTGTCTCTGTGCCAGTCTCTTTTGTATTGGGTGCAGTGAAGCAAATAATGGCCCTGCAGAAAGCCATTCAGAGAACAGAAGATAACAGCAGATACCACGATGTGCAAAGGAGACGGTCTTCCTTTAGTCAGCAATGAATACACGAAGGTCCTGCAAGATCAATAAGAGAAATTGTATTTCATTTTTTATAAAATCACTGTTTTAAAAAAGTGTAAACACTGTTGATCTGTTATGATTTGCTCGGTTTGTCAGACTCACACAACCTCAGTGGCTCAACCAATGGTGTGTAAAAGTGAAATGTAGTATATACTTCACCTTTACAATCCACAACCAACATGTGCGGAAGCTTCAAGCTGTCTGCATTTATGCCGCAATGATGCTTTTTTCTTTTGCCAGGATGTTTACTTGCACTGGAAAACGAGCAAACCACAACTGTGGCAACATTGTGTCAACACATGTCTGTTTACCACATGATGTATCAGCACTGGCATGCAAAACATCTTTGCAAGGCATTAGATTTGATCAGATTAAATGACTTGGTGGCATTTCTCCAAAATATTTTGGGATGAATGAACTTGATCAGCAAACCAAAACTGTCCAGGTTGGTAGTTAAAAATGCTGTCTAACAACAAGAGAGCCAGAATATTCTTCAAGGTCTACTGTAAGTGCAACGGTCAACTTGGATCATGTGTGGCTCATAAACTGGTTTTTGAAGACCCTGATGTCATTGAACCAGCTTCTGAATTTTTATGACAGTTGGTAACTGTTCCACAATTCTTTTGCAAAATGTCTTTAAAGTCTTTGTCTGAAAATGTTTTTTTTTCTTGCTGACTATAAAGTAACAATCTGTGTCCACACAAAAGCAGTTCATTCCGAACGCTGCAGGATTTCATTCATTGACTTCCAATTGAACAGATCGACAGCTGGAAATAGTTTTACCTAATTTCTTCATGTGTAAGCAATTGTGTTCGTGTTCTGTCTTAACATCGAGCAATGCTCTTGTATGAGCTTGAGACTTCATTCTTAGGTGGCTCTTACAAACATTTTTCCTGCCACTAAATACCACAAGATTGTGTTATAACTGAAAGAACAGCTACTTCCTTTACAGAAGTGCAAATAATTGCTTATCTGCAAAATTGTAGGCATCTAGTCTTGGTACCAACTCGCTGTAATATTACAAAACCATCGTTTTCATACACATTTTAAAATCGATTTGATTTCTTTTTCAAATTTTTATTGTAATTTTAAATTATTCCTCGTAAATCTTTTTGACTTTTTAATTTATTTTATTAATCATCTTTTTAAGTAAATGTAAGCACTTTGAATTACTTTGAAAATAAACCTGATCTGCCTTGTTTTGCTTTACAAAACACAAAAAAAACCCCAGCCTGATAGCTTTGGAAGTATTTGAATGCCATGCTTAAGATGCAGTCGACCACGACATAATAAAATGTTGTTACCTTTGAAAGTAGTGCAGGCAAAAAGTACAGAGAAGCAGGACTCGTCCCATGCCAGACAAACTCTCTGTCATCAAAACCAAAAGCACAGGAACTAAGAATGATGGAAGTTCCTGGATAAACCAGCCTGTCTTGGCTGAAACCATCAACCCTGTATTCGTTGTGTCCACATAGCGCCCATATGGAGTGTGTGTTGTCATTTGCCGATAGAGGTAAAGGAGTCCTCCGATTATAAATGCCCAGCTTCCATAGTGAACTGTGTTTTCCTGGCAGATCATTTTAAAAAGCACCCTGTGGCTACAGCCTCTTACTTAACATTCCAGAGAGGCACTGTGGTGCAGCTCAGTGATGAAAGTGACCCCTCCCTCCAGATTTCATTGGCTCTAAGCATGTACATGAACTGTAATATATACATATATCCATCCTATAGGGTCAATGCAGATAAAGAGGTGGAGTCAATCAGTGACTCTCTCTCTCTCTCTCTCTCTCTCTCTCTCTCTCTCTCTCTCTCTCTCTCTCTCTCTCTTTCTCTCTTTCTCTGACACACACGCACCCCCCCCCCCCCCCCCCCCACACCCACACACACACACACACACACACACACACACACACACACACACACACACACACACACACACACACACACACACATCAAGTACAAAATATTTAAAACTTGAGACACTGACATCATGTCCAAATATTTAAGGAATGTTTAAATCACTATAACCAACTAATAACCCACCTGACTAATAAAACCTGACACCACAATATGAACAGGTATTGTGCATTACATTAATAACAAACGAATTACTTCTCTTTTACAGTAAACACATAATGTTTCATAATGTGTATACAGTTACAGTCAAATTAATAATTATAAATTAGTAATCCCAATAACTTTATTCAAAACAATGTTCAGAAATAGTCCAATTAAAAAAAACATTTACGAAGCTTTCATTAACATGAACTCATAATTCACAAATGAAGAGACAATGTAAAATAAGTAAAGATGGAAATGGGAAAATATCTAAAGCCCCCCCCATTCACATGTGGCAGTCGAACATGTCAACAAAAAACCAAAACAATTAAGATTATCTCTCAACATTTTCATTTTCTGCATAAAAAGATTTTGAAGGTTTGCAGTTTAGGTTAAGAACAATAATCTTTTTAATTAGGCTACACTGAATAGACAAAACAAATATTAATTGACATGAAGACTTATTTTTGAAGTCTAGCTATCCAGAGTATAAGTAACTGACGAAATTCTAATAATAATAATCTAATAATTGTATTATTATTATTATTAGCAGAACAATATATTTACGTCATATATTCTACTTGTGTACCCACTGTTCCAGTCATAATAGCAATAAAAACAGAGAATAAAAAAGTAAACTATACAGGGGATAATTTAAAATGAATTAACAAGAGAAGAGGTTGCAAAAATGGTTTTGTTTTTTACTTGCGTCTTCAAAGGCTCGATTTATTATTTTAATAAATATGCGAGTTTATTATTTGCCCGATTCTCTGTTTGATATTATTTTTGTTATATATTTTGCTCCGAACTCTTACTCTGAAACAATAAAAATAGATGCATATTTAAAAAGATCGGGTTAATGGACATTTAAAACCAAGCGTCAGGTGACGAGAATCACATGGTGAGGTGACGTCAGAACCATCTGATCGGCATCACTTCCTGGTTGAGATTCGCGATGTTTTGACGGAGGCTGTCTTCAAATCATTATCGGATCAGCCTTCATGTAAATTCTCTCACATTTACAGGTACTGCCGTCTTTTCCCTTCTATGCTTCAGATAATCTTGTTTTAATTTTTCTCGGAAAAGGAACTGGGTAACTTTACAACACATTCGGAGGGGTTGGGGAGCCACGGATCCCATGAATGCTAAGATTTGCGAATCGTTTTAAGTGCATAACTTTATTTATTTTGGTGAATTGTCATATCAGCTCTTGCACACTAATGAAAATGTCCCTCTTGTTTTTTATGAAATTGATGCTATGTAAATGTGTATTTGCTGACAATTACTGCACAAAACGTATTATAGTACATTAATGGTATCTGATGGTGATATAAATTAGGGGCACAGAGTTTCAGACGATTCCAATCATTTTGTAAATTGTAAATAAATCTCAAAGTATTAAGAGAAGCTGCTACAATTAAACATTGTTGTATGTCACCAATATACAGTATTAGTTCAATGTTCTCCCCGTTGCAAGTTATTTAAAGCCTTTACATCATTCTTGTTGCTAATTATGCAATTTATTTTTATGCTTTTATATTTTTATTATGACCCACGAAGCTGCATTGAATGAAAGATGCTACACCAACCAATACAATATAATACTATTTGACTTGATGCCTATTGCAGTTCTGGGCGTTTTGACTGCGGACACATTCTCTTCATGAATACTTCAGATAGTGAGGAGGACTCTTATAATGAGAGATCCGCTCTGGTCCAGTCTGAAAGCCCAACAATACCCACATACAACCAAGATCATGACATGTCTCTGCCCCAGGACACAGACGCCAAACAAGTGAGTAGAAATTATTCTTTCTCCTTATTTGTTGTTGAGAGTATTCACCTAAGATCTGTCACACTTATTAAGACACTATTAAGCCTTAGGGTTTTGTGGTAAGTACAGTTTAAAGGACATTGTTACTGTATGTGAGATGTTATACTGTATGTAAAGTCTGCTTTTGGTCATGGAAACCTTAAAATCTACACATAACTGTTACTACTTGTCTTGCAAAAGAAGATTTGTCAGATGTAGCTTAAACTTGTGTTTTTGGATTCGAAAGGAATAGCAATCGGATACTTGAAATTAATATTTCAATTCCTCTTATCAATTCCTGTGTGCATATTTTCAGAAATGTGCATGTGTTAACTTGTGATAAAGCACAGGAACCACAAATTGACCATAGTTTCATAATGTTAACTACCGTTTAACCATGATGTAGTTAAGCTATGGTAATACAAATTGTAATGAATAAGACAAAATATGGTCGCTATGCTTGATATCTAAATGTTTTACTTCAACTGTGGAATCGAAACTGGGAATCGATAAGATTTGGAATCGAAATTGATCAAATTCAAACAATGCCCAACCCTAATCAAAACCCATGAAAATGTTTTTAATAAATGTGCACTTTCTAGGTTTTGTGTGTATCTGCATCAATGATTCATTAATCATTAATCATCATTAATTCTTTTAGCGACGGCCGCCCAGCTCAGGTCTGAGTGAGGCAGAGCAGGTGGAGAGAGAGCGAGCGGTCACTCCTGATGGGGAGGAAGAGGAGCTGACCCTCAAATATGGCGCCAAGCACGTCATTATGCTCTTCGTCCCTGTTACCCTCTGCATGGTGGTCGTCGTGGCAACAATAAAATCTGTCAGTTTCTACACAGAGAAGAACGGACAGCAGCTGTACGGTTTTATCTTTTGTAATCATCAATGTCTAGCTCAATGTCCGATATAATGCAGATATAATCACATTCGCACTCAATTGCACCGCTTTGTTTCGCAGCATCTACACTCCCTTCGAAGAGGATCCAAACTCTGTGGGTCAGAGGCTGCTGTCGTCCTTCCTCAACACCATCGTCATGATCAGTGTCATTGTTTTCATGACGATTATACTTGTGGTGCTTTACAAGTATCGCTGCTATAAAGTGAGACCCTCCTTATATTAATGTAGCTATAACACTATCTGCAGAGTTTCATTTATAGCAGTCTTAAACCATATTTCAATGACAAACTGACTTTTATACTTAAAGGCATAATTCACCCAAAAATGAAAATTCTGTCATGAATTACTCACTCTGTATACATTTCTTTGTTTGGTTGAACACAGCGAAAGATATTTGAACGAATGCTTGTAACAAACAGTTTTTGGGTCCCGTTGACTACCATAGTAGGAAAAATGACAGTGGTAGTCAAAAGTGCCCCAGAACTTAATGCTGTCCTACATTCTTCAAAATATCTCATCTTGTGTTCAACAGAACAAACAAATTATAAAGTAATTTTTCCTACTATGGTAGTCAATGGGACCCAAAAACTGTTTGGTTTTAAACATTCTTCCAAATATCTCCTCTGTGTTCATCAGAACAAATACATTTATACAGATTTGGAACAACTCAAAGGAGAGAAAATAATGACAAAATTTTTATTTTGGGTGAACTATCCGTTTTTAAGATTTTATACTGTTTTATTCATTATTTATTTTAAAACCTGGTAAGTAGTGCCTTTCTGTTTCCTCATCTTGTTTTTGTCTCTGTGTATTTTGTTTAGTTTATTCATGGCTGGCTGATTCTGTCTTCCCTGATGTTGCTTTTTTGGTTCAGCTTCATGTATCTGGGGTAAGTGAGCTTTTCTTTCTTATCATATTACATATCTTGCACAGCAGTGGCGTGTAAATATGGGCGTTCTTGTGATAACAACATCAGAAATCCAATATGCGTTTTCCTGCCTGGCTTTTTGTCTCTTGGGAGAAAGTTTTGATTTCTTCAGTTGCAGTATATTAATATAGTTTAATGACCTCTTTCATCTCAAACAATCAAATGTTTGTTTATGAAATCACCCCATTAAAAATCATATGTGCATGAATTTGGCTTGGCTTTTATAAAACACGATACTTTTCAGAGAGGTGTTTAAGACGTACAACGTCGCCATGGACTACCCAACATTAGTGATGATCATTTGGAATTTCGGTGTGGTGGGAATGATCTGCATCCACTGGAAAGGTCCCTTACGGCTGCAGCAGGCGTATCTCATCATCATCAGCGCTCTCATGGCTCTCATATTCATCAAATACCTGCCTGAGTGGTCGGCGTGGGTCATACTGGGAGCCATTTCTATTTATGGTACATTTATCTGAAGATTGATACTGGCTTCTGCTCATTTTCTTGTTTGTTTGTCTTTGTTGCAACTTCCATTCACATCTAAAAGAGAAAGTGTTTATTTAACTTGTCCTGAAAGGAATAGTTCACCCAAAAAGGAAAATCTGTTTGGTGGCACGAAAATGACACCCTTCACCTGTAATGAGAAAACAAAAAGCCACCGATGTACTTTTATTAAACTGCAGAGCACCTGATAGTATCCTCATCGCTGTGGTTTAATGTGTTTGTTCTTCAGACCTGATAGCAGTGCTGTGCCCGAAAGGTCCATTGAGGATGCTGGTTGAGACGGCTCAAGAAAGAAACGAGCCTATTTTTCCTGCCCTCATATACTCATGTATGTATTTAAAAAATGAAAGCAAGCACTTACATATAGTCCCAGAGAAAATGGGTTTGCATGTAAACCTAAAGCTTGTAAAACCGAAGATGTATTGTGTACTAATAAAAGCACTGTTGATCTTTCTCAGCTGCTATGGTTTGGATGGTTGGCATGGCGGATTCTGGTCATCAGGATTCAGGTTAGTACTTTAGTATTTACTAGCACTTGTGAAAGTACTTCATGTAGAAAGTGCAACATCAATAAGGCTTTAACTATCTGTAACTTAGCTAGTGAAAGGCACCTCGGTGAGGGCGGAGCTCGGCCACAGCGAGGGGTGGAGTCAGATGATGATGCGCCCCAAGAACAGAGGCAGAGATATTCAGCAGAGGAGGACATTGAGGAAGACCGTAAGTAGTTTCCACATCCTCAGTATTATAAGGGTAATTTCTATGCCCAGATAGGGTATAAAATGTGCTAAATTATACACAATAGACTCGATTCTTTGTTAACATGATATGCTTTGCTCGAAGAGCTTGTATTGTTAAAGGGGCTCATGTGTACTGATGACAATGAGGGGAAAAACTGAGTAAAAGCAAACCTAACAAACAGGTTTTACATTGACCCTAAAATGGGACATTACACTCAATTGCTTGTTGATTTTTTGTTCACAGGAGGGGTGAAACTGGGACTTGGTGACTTTATCTTCTACAGCGTTCTGGTGGGAAAGGCGGCTGCCACTGGAGGAGACTGGAACACAACGCTGGCTTGTTTTGTGGCCATTCTCATTGTGAGCATTTTTAAATTCATCAATAGAACTGGATAGACTAGGATTAAATACCATGTGATGCTAAAATAAATAAAATAAGATGATGAGCTGCCATCCCAACAAGACTGATCCTAAGGCTTAAATTTAGACTACTTAAATCTTTTAGATTTCGCTCTCAAATTGGTGACTAAATGTGTTTGCTCGTGTTTCATAGGGACTGTGTTTGACACTCCTCCTGCTGGCTATTTTCAAGAAGGCCCTGCCGGCTCTTCCCATCTCTATCGCATTTGGACTGGTTTTCTACTTCTCCACTGACAATCTGGTACAGCCCTTCATGGACAGCCTGGCGGCCCACCAGTACTACATCTGACAATCTCCGGTCCATGAGGACTTTAAAAACCTTTTCAGTCAATATGTTTAAACAAGATGAAGACTTTTTTAGTTCTTATGAATCTGAGCTGGTTTCAGTATGATATGAAGCTGTGGGTGAGGAGCTGAAATGTTGACAATGTAACAAGCAAAGCTATTACAGTTCTTAGGTGGTCAAAACCTTATGACAAGGTAAATAGGTCGCAATATGACTACCATTTAGACAGGTGTCAAAAAATTTTTTTCATAGAAATTCTTATATAAAGCAAAAGATTGCTGCAAGTTTTGAGACGTCTTGCATATGTGGCATGTTCCCAGATGGTGTGTGAACATGCAATAGGTTTTGCCAGAGGTTAAGGCTTTACTGCATAATAAACTAATGACACTTGCATTGCAGTTTCACTTTTAGCTAAATAGCCCCATTGATTTGCGAACTAGTGGTTTATCTTAATTTGACCAAATATGATATATTTGTTGTCTCTGGTTAGGTCAGTTTTAAAATTGTAATTATGTGGATGAAAGCCAGTTTACATAAGTTTAAATACAATTGTTTGTTTACAGTGATCTAGAAATTCATCAAGACAGGCCATGTCAAATTTTGTACACTGGGAATTGATCGAGAGAAAAAAACGTCTAGATTGACCAAATGTAGAGACGCCAGCTCATATATATTGTTGGTGCCTTTGTTTTCCTGTGCCACTGAAAATAATGCACAAGAACTAGTGCAATGGAGTTGCAGTGTTAGAGTTATATAAACTACAGATGCTACAAACAAAAATCTCTCACACCAGTTTGAGGTTGTAAACAGATCAGTAGGCAATTCTTTTTCTTGCTATGTTTATAACTTTCACAGCATTTTAAATTGAACCTCAGTATAATAACATTTTGGTTTTAGTTATAATAAAGTAATAATTATTAAATTAAGTAATAATGATAGATTTCTTTCTTAAACTAAAAGTACATTTAATCCTCAGAGATCGAGTTATTTATTGCTCTTTCTATACACTATTAACAGAATTAAAACACACTATTGCTGTCAAACATACTGCTTTGTGAAAATAGAGACATATTAGTTACGGTTGCTTAAGTTGACTCTTTAAAACTGATGAAAGCAGTTCTGAGATATTTTGCATATACTTGTGTGTTTAAACTTTATACCGAAGAAATTATATTTACTACAAATTAAATTTATATGTTTATGATTCAAAATGGTTTCCTTTACTAGTTTTGTTTTTTATCGTGTACAATGCTTGGTGTTGTGTAATAAAATAGCGATCAAGCAAATTAATCTGAATGATTTCTTTGTTGTGTACAATCTGTTTTTCTTATATTTTAACTTTTACCACTTAGCAACCTGTTAATCAAAATAACAGAAATCTCTGCTTGAACATGTTTATTTGAGTAGAAAAGAAACTACATTTAAGTGGGCAAACAAACAATCTAAAGAGTGTGGCTTCCTTACATTTAAATTCACAACAATTCATAACAAAACCCTATGAATCTTCCGCAGCATTTCGTCCGTACTGTGCCTTTAATTCCGTTCTTCAAACTGGGATTTGTTCTTCAGCAAAAATGCGGCTAAAAACTCTATGGGATTTGGAGGCCTGAAGGAAAAGAGTAAAAGAAATAATGACATTAGACACACACAGATTGTGGTGCTATAATGTTATAGTGAATTGTCAAGAAACAAACAACCAAACTAAATAGTCATCTGCTTAACAGTGTTCTTATACTGACACCTATTGACGTGGATGCAAAAATCAAGGTAAACTTAAAACAAGGTTAACTCAAAAGTTGAGTTACTGATGCCATTTCAGATACATATTCATAAGTTGCTTGTTTCCCATTACTCCTGCAAGACAATGTTGTGCTTGGTGAAATGTCAGCGTTCTTGTACAGACCTTTCCTTGGCAAGAACCGACAAGCCCTGCAGGAGAATCGGAACAACGGTCTGATCCAGGTACGCTCGCGTGGGAAGGGTCTGCAGGGTCTGGGGATCCACTTTCTGTTTGGTGACTTTCTCTGCAGTTTTCTCATTCTCCACTATTCTCTGGTAAGACACATAAAAGCATATGAATTCAATATGATCATAAAACAATAATCATCGTTTCAAATCTGATTTTTAGGATTGTGTTATTTACAAATAATGAAATTAGATCCATATCTTCATGTTTTTATGAGCTATCTGAATCTAAAACCTATGACTAAACTCTTTACATGACCCACAGGAAGGCCTGTGAACTGTAAGGAGTAAACAAGAACTTCTGATGTTCCACCTGGATGTTTTCAGTAAGGCCATATTCTGCATGAGGATTTTCTGGAACCTAAAATAAGAAACTCACAGTAATGTCAACTGATCAAAACAAACAGCCAACAAACTCTTACTGAAACAGCATTGTGATACTTACAGGACCCTCCATGCTCTGTTCTGCATCAGTGTGCTCTATAACCAAAACCATGAAGTAAATAATGGGTTATTCATGTAAAATCATTAAGCCACAAGAAACACATTTGCATTTTTCTAAAACACATTACAGCCCTGTTTAACCACTACACTGACAAAAAGCACCAAAGTAGTGTTTTGCACACATATTATTTGAAGAATCTCGGTGTACCATAGAAACACCAGCATTGTCTAAGATTTAGTTATGCTATAATGTAATGCTATACGATACTGACAGGATCACTTAAAACTTAAAACTAGTTTACACGTCGGTGGTGCAAGTGCGCAAATAAAACCACATGTATGATTTCATTGATCTTACTGCAGTCAATGGCGGGATTCAATGGGCCACTGAGAAAAGCTAAACACTAGCAATACTTTAAACACTCTGACGTATGCAAAGATCTGTGTAGATCTTCCTACCGCATACTAACACCGACAGGGGATAAAATCGTAGCAAATATTATCTCTACACAATTTAAGAGTACGAAACAATTCACAAAGGTAAGAAACACCACGTACCGTCCGCCATGGTTTGTTGTTGGTTTCTACGCAATTGGCGTTGCGCATGCGCAAAGCATCCGCTCGAGACCGATTTATTTTTACAATGCGTACATGCACAAAAATCTATACAAATGTATAAAATGAATTAAAAGATCAATTTTAGCAATACCTAATAAAAGATAACCAGTTAAATAGATTTTAAAAGGTACGCTTTTCTTAAAGAGGCGGGGCTTAATTGTTAGGACGGGCTAGTTTCTAAGCGCTAACGTTACCCACACGGGTTGTGGCTAGAAGGGATTCAGCTACGGCCCAAAATCTCGTGAAATCTCGCCAGATGGGCGCTGTTTTGATCGTAATCCTACCCCAAACCTAAAATCTCGTGGGATTTGGCTGTAGACGTATCCCTTCCTGTGGGCCCTGTGGGGCAGCTCCACATCTTCTTTAGTTTACAGCCTCAAATGATGAAAAATGTTTAAGAAAAATAAATAAATCATAGTGTAAAAACATAATGTAATGTAAAAACACAGTGTAAAAACATAATCCATGATGTTGTGCGGTTTGTACATATTGTACTTTGTTTCACCAGATTACATGTTAATGCGAACTCGTGCAAGCAAAAAAGTAATTATAATAAGAAAGATTAACATTTTTATCGCAACTGTGATAAACACAATGCCAGGCTAAACAGAGACAAACATTACAAAATTAGAAAAAATATGAATGACATAATAATACAATTCTAAGAGCTTTGGGGTTGCGGGAGTCAATGATAGTATCTAGATACTTAAGATCTTTGCAAAATAAGCAAGATTAACATTTTGTCGCCAAGGCACGCGACCCTACGTCATTCGCGTGAGACCATATTCACCAAACACTCGGTGACTTCCGCAATTGCTCCGGGTGAAAACAAACCGGAGAACCGACATCACTCAATAAATAAGACTCCCCACAACAAACACCCGGCCTGTCATGGAATGGAGAGCCCGAATCGGGTGAATGAATTGTGGGAACCGAGCGAGACACAGAGGATCAGCGCGTGCGGGAGGACACACCTGCGCTCAGGTGACTGACGGAACTGGTCGCGGTCCATTGGACCGGTTGCGCTCTTTCACCCGCACCCTGTGCCGGCTCCCGTGTTCCCTACTACGGGCTTTCCTCCTGGTCCTCGTGTGGTTGTTCCGACCCTTCAGCCGGACCATGGCGGCCAGAGCCAAAGATGTCGGGTCCGAGAGCTGTGATGACACGGGAGAACAGATCCGAAACTATCACAAACAAGCGTTTGAGTTCATTTCTGTGGCTCTACGGATCGATGAGGATGATAAAGGTATTATTTTCGATTATTGCTGCTTTTATTTATGTACCTGAAATACTGTCAAGAGCACTTAAGTTTAATGTAATTTTAGCAATTTAACTATGATACATATTATTTTGTGTACGGTTTATTTTTGTGTGTTGTTTTTAAACATTTTGTTATATAACATTTAATAATAATGTTGGTCGTGAAACCCCAGTATTTTTAAATGTCTGTTGTTTTGTACACATTTCTGAACAAACAGGAACTTACACAGTATTCCATCAAACTATGTTGTGCTGTTTTGCTTTCTCTTCATATGTCCAGGGAGATCTGCTCTTAACCCCAGTATCTGACATTTGTTTGTTTACCTCTGCTAGAAATAGGTCACGTTTTCAATTGTCAACTGGTTCAGCTGTTGTTTTGCAACATGGTTTAACCAATTCAGGTCTGCAGTAACTCAGCATCCACAGTGATGTAGGACCTGCAACTGGTCCATCTGATCAACCACCTAAACCAGCTTTGGATCTTCAACCATTTCTGAATTCTAATCTTAAATGTGCTCTGGCATACAAAGTATAAGATGATCAGATCTTATAGTTTTTAAACCTGGTCAGAATGCTGCTGTAGTCACAATTTAGCTGGGATCAGTAACGTCGAGAGGCCTAATTCACACTGACACACATTGTCCTTGTCAGCAGTCTGACAGAAAATGTGGCCTCATGAGCTAGCACTCAGTCCGTTGTGAACAGATTGTTGTTCAGAAGTTTTACTGGATTATTGTCATATTTGCATTAGTATAATTGCTGATAGCGGCAGTTTCTTTTGTCTGGATGGACAGTTTTCGCACATTATGCAAGTGAAATTAAACTTGATAAACTTAACTGGAAGATGATGTTTGCTTCTCACTTTGTAGTCTTTTTGAGTAGATGGTGAGAAATGCCAGTGCTGTGATAAACAAAGAACTCGTTCAATGTTTATCAGCTGTTTATTAGTCCCATCATGCCTTGGGGCAGATGGTTAGATAAAACAGGACCTGCTGAACGTCAGGAATTTTTGTGAATGCTGCTTAAAACAAAGTTTTTAACAATGAAATATTATGTTTGGGGGAAAACAAGCCAGTATCTAAAAGCTTGAGTAAAAATCATCATAATATCTTAATGGTACTTACTTGGTGCGTTTATGGTATTGTCACATTTATATTATTCTGTATGCATAATATCTATACAATGGAAATTGTGTTTGTGTGATGCTTTAGGTGATAAGGATCAAGCAATGCAGTGGTACAGAAAAGGCATCGCTGAGCTGGAGAAGGGCATTTGTATCCAGGTCACTGGATCTGGTGAGATTATTCGGTCATATTGATTTCCATTAGCGTGTGTAAAGTAAACAAAACCATGTGACGTTTCGTGTGTCATTAAAATAACATCTTTCAAATACATCTTTTAAAAACATTTTCAGAAGGCTTCATTCTAGTGTATAACCATTTTTCGTTATTTAAACTTCTGGTGGATAAAATCAGGCCCTGCTTTACATTTTATTCTTGTTGAACGTCACAGATATATTTCATTTAAAAGAAGTTGTGAAGTTTTGTAGAGTTTGATAGAAGGTCTTTTATTAGGTGAGAAGGCAGATAGAGCGAAACGGCTTCAGAACAAGATGACCACCAACCTCAACATGGCCAATGACAGACTGAAACTTCTGGGTAAGACCTGGGGAGCGTCTGTAAAGATCTGTTTTGCTCTTACCCGTCTGAATATGTCCAGGTCACATTTAAGAAAAATAATTACATTACATTAAACATTTGTTTGTAGAAAATGCATATACCTGATATGTTAATATTTATATATTTTATGCTAAATATACTTTTTTTTGCTTTGTGGTAAAATGTGACCTGGACATTTTGGTGCAAGATTAAACCTCTGTCCTTCTATGCTTTTTTGCTTTTTAAGTTTTCCCGGTGTGTTCTTGGTTTGTCCATAAATGTCTTTTCTTTTCAACTCTTCTACCTTTTTTTCAACTCCAAGCCAAACTGCAGTCTCCAGCAGAGGGCTTCTCTGACCCCACTGTTCTTCCTCTCTTCAATGGGAACCTTCGGCCAGGTGCGCTATTAAATTGTTTCTCATGTTAGGTTGTTAAGTGATGCATAACAGGATAAATTCATAAAAAAAACATACTGTACGTGTCTTTATTATTACAGGCAGTGGAGCCGTTTCTAAAAAGAAAGACGTCATCACCAGTCAGCGGCCCAAAAACCCACCCAAATTCTCCAACAATGCCCCTGCGGCTGCCGTGCACCGTACACCTTCAGCATGTCAGACCAGCAGGACCGGGCCGCAGAACAACCAGAAGGTCAGTGTCACAAAATGTCTTAATGCTCTCTACACAGACGGCTTGCTATGTTTTGTATTCATACCTGCGTTGGATCTGTGTTATTTTTGTAGGGTCTTTCTTCAAGAGGAGGTAACAGACCTAACAGCAAACCCAGCCACACCACTACAGCATCACCCCAGAAAAAACGAGACATGAAGAACTTAAAAAATGTGGACAGCAAGCTGGCTAACCTCATTCTTAATGAGGTAGTGGAGAGGTAACATTATGAGAACAGATTCACTGTAGCCACTACACCTCAAGATTGTAAAATAAAACAAATTCCACGATCTTTGCTTATCATGCGATTTGTAAGTATGAGGATTTAAAGACGGAGATGTTCAACAACCATAGATTTAAACATTTGAATCATTTCCGTAAATCGGCACTAGTCATTATTGGTTATTTTTAAGAACACCTGGAGCTTCGAAAATCTTTACGTACAAAGCTGATCATTTCTGTGTTTGTTTCAGCGGCTCTTCAGTGGTGTTCAATGATATCGCAGGACAGGAGTTGGCAAAACAGGCCCTGCAGGAGATCGTGATACTGCCTGCTTTACGCCCAGAGGTACGTTTGTGACATCTCAGATGGTGTGACCTAGTGGTTGAAAGGATAGTTCACACAAAATGAAAATTATTACATCATTAACTCACCCTAATGTCATCCTGTATGACTTCCGCAGAACACAAAAGAAGATATTTTGAAAAATGTCGGTAATCAAACAACTTTGGCAGCAATTGACCGTCGTTGTATAGACACAAAGCCACTGAGACCTTTTTTAAAAAAAAAATCTTTTTTTGTGGTGTATTTGGACCCTAACAATCTATTAACTTCTATAAACATATTCATACAATCAATACATGTTTCTAATGACATAAATCTATTTTTAGTTGTTCACTGGTCTCAGAGCTCCTGCAAGAGGTCTCCTTCTCTTCGGTCCTCCTGGCAATGGGAAAACCATGCTGGTAACACAAAAAAGCGTTTCAAATTACATATTTGTATATAATGTGAAAAGAACTGTGTTTAATCTCTTCAGTTTCCTCACAGGCTAAAGCGGTTGCAATGGAATCTAATGCCACCTTTTTTAACATCAGCGCTGCCAGTCTGACTTCCAAATATGTAAGTGATGAATAATCCTGCCGTGTATTTGTCCTAACTAGCTCCGCCCACACTTGATTCTCATTGGATTAACATTTCGGCCATCGTGTCACCGCCAATTTATGATTAAATCACTATAACCGCATGCAGTCAAGAAATGCCACCATTTTGTGTGTGCAGGTGGGAGAGGGTGAGAAACTGGTTCGAGCTCTATTTGCTGTTGCTAGGGAACTACAGCCGTCTATCATCTTCATAGGTGAGAAGCGGACTCAGTAACTCAATAAAGTGTTTTTGTAAATGTCCCGTCTTCCGGTCAAAACGTTATTAATGTGATTTGGATGCAGATGAGATCGACAGTTTGCTGTGCGAGAGGAGAGAGGGAGAGCATGACGCCAGCAGAAGACTCAAGACGGAGTTTCTCATCGAGTTTGATGGAGTGAGTATGAGTACAGCTGATTGGCCAGCCTACATGTCAGTCAAACGGTCTCTTGTCTGAGTAGGCGGGTCTAACGTATGTTACGTGTGTGTTGCAGGTGCAGTCAGGCGGTGATGATCGTGTGTTAGTAATGGGAGCCACTAACAGGCCTCAGGAACTTGATGAGGCTGTGCTCAGGTGCTTGTGACTTTTGACCTGTCTGCCACTCTCTCTCTCAGCAATTTGACAATTCTGCATGCTCTAAATAAACTGTGGTCTGTTGTTTTCTTCACAGGCGATTCGCTAAACGCATTTATGTGGCTTTACCTATAGAGGAGGTACTGGCTTTTACTAAGGATGCCAAGTATTGGAAAAACAAGTTAAGATGCTAATACATTCTGTATTTGTGGGTTTCAGACTCGCTTGAAGCTGCTTAAGAACCTCTTGAGCAAACATGGAAACCCATTTACTCAGAAAGAGCTCAGTCAGTTAGCCAGGTACAATCCAGCCTTACATTTATGAACAATTTGCAAATGAGATGAATGATGACGTTGGATGTTTTATGCGTGTGGTGTGTTTCAGGTTGACTGAAGGTTACTCCGGCAGTGATCTGACCTCGCTGGCTAAAGATGCGGCTTTGGGCCCCATACGAGGTATGTTTGTGTGAGGTGCCAGAGATTTTATTTAGGCGTATATTGATATTTGTCATATAACTGTGTACTGATTTTCTTCTAAATGCAGAACTGAGGCCTGAACAAGTGAAGAACATGTCAGCCAATGAGGTAAGATCTGTTTTGTTAAATCACTTACATTTTGTTTAAAACTAAAATATTTTTATTTTGTTCAGATGAGGAACATCCAATACTCTGATTTTATTGATTCTCTGAAGAGGATAAAGTGCAGCGTCAGTTCTCAGACGCTCGATCAGTACGTCCGCTGGAACAGAGAGTATGGAGACACAACCTCTGTATGACATCATGAACTTTGACCTCACGGTCCCACAGCACTATGGGAGGAGAAAGCGGATGGCTAAAGACAGAACAAAAAATTGAGGGAGTTTATATTATTTCAGCTTTTCTACTATGACCACATGGAAGATTTGGGGTGTGATCTTACCTGCACTCTTTTTCTACGTCAGAGATCTTTCACAAACATTTTTCTCGCAAGCTGCATCTGAACCATGATTCATATATCTGACTTATGAAGCACTTGTGAACACTTCTGCATTTGTTTGTTTCTTATAGGCCGATTTGTGTGTGTGATGCATGTGTTTTACATCGTGTAACTTTTCTGGGACAGGAAATTTTGTCACTTAAAGTGATATTTCCCCAAAAATGAAAATTCTGTCATCATTTATTTACCCTCTTGTCATTTCAAACCTGTATGACTTTGTTTCTTCTGCAGAACACAAAAGAAGTTATTTTGAAGAAAGTTGGTAACCGAACAGCAGCAGCACCCATTCACTATTGTATGGACACAAAACCAATGCAAGTCAATGGGTGCCAGTTAACATTATTCTTTAAAATATCCTTATTTTGTGTTCTGCGGAAGGCAGTCACACAGGATTGAAATGCCAAGAGGGTGATTATTGATGACAGAATTTTCATTTTTGGGTGAACTATCACTTTAAGGCTTGTATTCCTCATACATACAGTTGTAATCTCTTGCTGATAAGTTTGCGTTGTTATTGTTTGATCTTTAAATATGGTTATTATGTAAAATAATAAAATATTTGTAGCTGCAGTGAAAAAAAATATGTCCAACGGGACCTTTCAAGGGCATAATCATTTTTGCCTGAATAATAAATTATATTTTGCCTAAAGTAACTTTTTACCTTCGGATTTGTTTGCTCTTTTAAACATTTAAAAACTTGTATTGATGACCATTGTGAGCTAAATTGTGACATCACATTAAATCATGTGAATTTTCCTCCATAATTGGGTCACGTTTTACCCTAAAATCAGAGGAATAAATTCTTCAAATTGAGTAAATTGGAAAATGCAATGTTTTTGTCATTCTTAAATGGCTGCAACTAAAAAAACCTGCACAGGGGTCTGAACTTACAGATGCGAAGTAAATGTTTAAAGAATGTATAATATAATCTTTTTCTTAAAAACTACGAGCTTTTTTATTTTGATCATCAGCGCTTGTTCAGTTTACAGCCACTAGAGAGCATCAAACGCTGCGATATGAAAGTTTTCCTAATCTGATAAGAACTGGAATATTGTTAAGATGTATAAAAGTTTTTCACATCAATCGTGTCAAAGTTTGAAACGTTTGCTGTGATGTATTGATTAAAACAATAAATACAATTTTTGTAAAGTGCATAACAAACCCTTACGCGTGTTGTAGATTTGTCTTTAAAGAATTTGTAAATGGTTGATCATCAAGTGGCTCATCTGGTTATTTACAGAAGAAAACCAAAATCCAAACTTTTCTCATCCAATGCAGAAAAACCAGCACTGCTCGGATGATCGAAACTTCATTTTAATTTCTGTTCTGTAGTGAACAGACATCCAGCACAACCTCAGACTGTAATGTTATATGAACAGTTAATCCAAAAATGAGAGCGCAGTCATTTACCTACAGTTTACAATGATAATTCACAGTGGTCACGCTTATAAAGCTCTAAAAAGACCCATAAAAGTGACCCATACAATTAAAAAAACTTCACTCCTGGTCTCCACATGACAGCTAACTGAAATGTAGGCATATTGGTTTGAAAGTGATTCCAGTCCAATGTTTATGCAATATTTACTCTCCCATGTAACAATCACAACTGATCTGTGACCAGTTGCATATCAGTGTGAGCGACAGCATTAAAACCAGTTCTTATACAAAACAAATACCTTTTTTAAAGGGTTCTTAATCCTAATCATACGGACGGCATGTGGAGGACGGCATGTGGAGGACAGCACTCAAATATATATGTGGCCTGTAACAGTCCAGGTGACATGTTGGACATGAAGTCTGTGCAAGTTTGGTTGTAAACGTCTCAGTGGTCCAGGATGCGCAAGTTTCCTGAAACAATCTTGTTCTCCAGCATCGCTCCAGCTGGAATGTCGATTCTGTCTCCATGATTAGCAATAATGATAACAGTCCCCTGTCAACAACACAAAACATTACATTTGTCCATCTAAAACCAATTCAAACTTTTCTCTTTCATTCATTCTGTTTCTAGACTTCCATACCTTGAGTGCGACTTGTTTTCCAAAAGTAACATCTCCTGACACAGTAAGGTGGTCCAGTTCCAGCATGTCGGGAATGCTCTCGAACCGTTTCAGGAAGTCCTGGACCTAAAACACACAAGCTTGCAAAATTGAGCAGTTTTTTGTGCCATTTTAAAACTGAACTTTCGCCTCTCTATCGCCATCTCTGTTTGAAACATAAAACTACAGGCTTATTTACTTGCTGCTCACCTTGGTGAAGGAGCTGCCCAGTTTGACATGAGGTGTTGTGGGAAACTCTCTCTTCGGGCTCATGGTCAGAGACCCCCCCTCCATGCTGTACAGATTAGACATGACCAACAGGAGGTCAGAGGTGGTTTTGACGGGCAGGAAACGGCTACGAGGAACGTTGATGCCCAGCGCGTTGTCGAAACTCTTCATGGCAGCACCGACAGCCGTCTCTAGCTGTATTACGTTCAGACCGCCGTCTAAAGTCTGGAGACACAAGAATTATGACATCATAAAAGAATACGATCATCCACAATATTCTCCTCTATAGTGAACATGTGGTCACCTTGGGGTTAACAATGATCTCCATGTCCATCGCGTTCTGCTCATGAAGTCTCTTAATGGCCGGCAGGTTCATCCACAGGTTGTTGGTGTTGAAGATCTTGAACTTGGTGACGGATTTGAACTCGTCCACGTGAGCTTTGGGCACCTGGGCGATCTCCAGCAGCCTGAGTTTACCGTCATATTGCGTCAGTGTACCACCCTAAAATTGTATAGGAAAGATCAGATCTCCTCAGTTCCATAGAAGATGACGAATGATATCAAGGACTATGACGGCACGATAACCTCACCTTTACGTCCGCTCTGGTCTTGTCTGTGACTTCCATTACAAACTCGCACCGTTTTCCACTGGGTTGGCTCATCAGGTGGTTCAGGATGTGCAGGTCCACCGTGGCACCCAAGTTATCGATGTTGGACACAAAGATGTATTCCTTCCCTTCAGCGATGAGCTTGTCCAGAAGGCCTGAGTTGTAAAAGCTGGTGTAGATGTCTCCGTGACCGGGCGGGTACCAGGCTTCTGCGTTTTCACCCGTCAAGCCCATGTTGGTGGCCACTGGCAATAAAGACTCCTTATTGATTCTGGGATACCTGTAGAAACGTGGAGAAAGCGGCAGTCAGGGTCAGATTGTGAAACAGCATAAATTGAATTGAACAAACTTTAGGTTGTGTGGTAGAATTCAGAAAAGATTAGATAAAAGGACAGATGACAGACACAAAAAAACGTATGTTCGTATTTGAGGCCGATGACAAGCGTGTGTGGGCACCTGCTCTGGTTGAAGGTGTGTATCTTCACACGGTGATGTGTGTATTTCTGCAAGATCTTGTTGGTGTCTTCATCTGTGTTGAAGGAATTCATCAGCACCAGCGGCACGTCTGCATTATACGTCTTATTTAAATGCTGAGTGAGAGAGATAGAGAGACTTTTTAATCATTCCAAGCTGAACAAGGGCAACATTTATATTATATTTAAGGGACAGATCACCCAAAAATAAACATTCTGTCATTATTTACTTCAAATCTGGATACGTTTATTTGTTCTAATGAACACAGAGAAAGATATTTGGAAGAATGCTTGTAACACAACAGTTCTTGGTCACCATTGACTACTACAAATACAATGGTCGTCAAAAGTGACTGAAATTGTTTGCTGTCCTACATTCTTCCCAATATCTTCTTTTGTTTCCAACAGAAGAAATGTATAAAGCTATATTTCCTACTATGGTAATCAATGGGGTTCAAGAACGTTTTGGCTATAAGCATTCTTTGTCTGTGTTCATTAGAACAAGGAAATGTATACAGATTTGGAACAACTTAAGGCTGAGTAAATAAAGTCTTAACCCAGGATTCGCTAATGTCAGATCATTATGAAATAACTTTATATACAAATACCGAATGTGTGAATGTATATTTTAAAACCTAAGAATTTTTCTGTTATTAATAGTGGTAGGAGCAAACAGTAAAACCAACTGGTATTTCTCAGAGAAAAGAAATTTGATTTTGACAAGAGAAAAAATATATTATGCAACTTTGGGGTGAACTGTCATTGACATAGAGGACAAATCATTACCAGAGTCTAAACCTGCAAACAGAGTCTTACATCATCTTAAACAGATCACATATAAGCAGGGGAAATGTTTAAACTCGTGTACTTGACCTAGATGTGGGTAAATACTGCTTGACACATCACCTGCTTTCCTACGTTCCGCACAATATTATAATCCAATGCTTTAAATCCATACTAGCCCCAATACCTCAATCTGCTGGACAGTCAGGTCCAGGAAAGTGTTTTCGTTGCGGACGCTGATGAGACTCTTGGGTCCTTTGCAGCCCATGCTGGTGCCCAGACCTCCATTCAGTTTTACCACGGCCAGTTTATTAAGACTGGATGCAACGTCAGCAGGAAGACCCTTCAACTTGATCTTCTCATAGGGTTGGATCTGTCAAAAAAAAAAAAAGAAATCAAAAGGGTGCAGAAATCCTGATTTAAATGATATATTTACACTTACTGAACTGTAATGTCTTATTTTTACCTAAAATTCATGACTAAATCTGATTTATTGACACAGACATTTGAGAGAAAATCTATTTCCCCGTGAGACTCTAAAATGATCCATACTGCAGATATTTTCCTTCTCTACTCGTATACAGAAGTCAAGACTATAGAACAATGTGATTGGCAATATGATCTGAAGGTTCCAGTAACTGAATGTGCTTGGTCTCTAGCGCATTAAATGTCTGACGCCGGTCATGCTGAAGGTGACTGAGAGCAAAGCCACATGCTGAATATAACATTTCAGTGACTGCACTCCCAATGTAACGTGACATGACAAAACACACGACATGTCGACTGAGTAAACAGTTTAGCCCACTATCATCCGACCAATGAGCACGTCTGAATCGTGACCACGAGTGGTGACAGAAATGGACACAAGCCATTGAACGTTAGGCTTGAATGCTGACCTCAGAGCAGATTGTAAGAGTTTTGATTTATTGGAGCTGATCTCAGATCGCTGGTCCTGGAGTACAATACGCTGTAACCTGAGTTTTCACAACGGCTGTGTGCTTGAAAAGAAATGTCAGCCAAGGTTGTGGGATGCTGGAAGTGTCGGGCTATTCATAGTTTAACCTTCAGTGTGCGAGTATTTCTGGAGTGGTTGTGGGTCATTGGGGAGGGGACCAGAAGCAAAATGTCATGCACTTGATGCCTACACACAAAACCAAACACGTCCTCTCTCTTCCTCTTCAGCTATTTTGATCATAGCTGTCTTGCCCGTTTGTTTGATGTTTTAATCTGATTCTTCATTTGGTGCTTTGCCTCACAAGTGGTTTGCCATTAAGTAACACCAACAACACAGATTTTCCCACAAAATACACTCTTTTAGCTATATAGCACAGCTCCAGTGGATCTTACCGAGTCCTCAGGTGGTCTCTGGATCTTGGCCCAGTCCACAGACGGTCCCTTCGCCTGAAGGAAATTGTGAAAGAGCTTCTTGAAGCCCTCAAAGTCCTTCCTGGAGATCTGCAAGAGCCATAAATCACGTACATTAGCATAGAGTTATAACAACCTCAGTCATGTCTTCATATATAATGCTTTATGGGCAATTCCAGCGTTATGGATGTGACATGAAAACGCTCAGAGAATGTATTCGTTACCAATATACTGAACCATCTGTTAATATTTTACTAAACCCCTGTTGATAGTGTTAAACATCAGTCTATGCACAAGTATTTTATTTTTTAAAAAGGTAAATATTTCTGGGTTCTGGATGTGACAAAAAAGGACACGGTTTTTGGGAGACAACAAACTTTGAAGATTTCTGTGAGTTAAAATGCACAAACCAAAAGCAATAATACCCAACAAATGGAAAAGGGATGATTCTTCATAGAACATAAAATAGTTACTTTATTCTCATTTTCAGTTGGCCATTTATGAGGAATATGGACTGTTATGGATGTTACAATCCTGAAAATGGCACTTACCCGACTGTGGAAAATCGTTCACTAAAAATAAAACAAATGCTTTAAAAACTTGTAGACCTCACATGGGTATTTGAACCACCAAATGTTGACATCTGTATAGAAAAACCTTTGGTAAAAAATACATTTTTTATGGAAAAGTTGAAATTTTCACGGAATCGCTCTTATGTCCTAAAGCTCAAAACATTTTAAGTCTATATAAACCCACAACATTCCCATTTAATATCTGATTTATGGAAAATCTAGATAAGTTACTGAAAGTAAATCAGTCATATCCCAAATTCCCCTGTGAAATGCTGTGCAGTAATGGCACATAATTAATATTCTCCTTTCACCTTTAGACTAATCAGAAGACAGGCTGTAATTAAGACACGCCTCCTCTGTTAGGTCATTGGTTCACCGGCATCTATGAGAAAAATAATAAGCCTGGCTAATTGCAGGTTGTCTGCGTCTACTGCGCACATAACTGTGGGTTTATTGTTGGAAAGCTAATACTAAATAACCATTGTCAAAGCAGCTTAGAAGCAAAAGCAATCTAGAAATTTTTTGCTCATTTTGATTTTGCAAAATAGTTTCATGTGTCGCCGTTTATGAGGCAATGACCATTTTTGACAGTTTCCTTCACAGTTTGAACTAAAAAACAAAACAGGTGATATTTAAACAGACTGAGCTTACCACACAGTCAAAAGGGTTTAGCCTACAGAGTATCGGTGACATCATTTCTAATTTTATGGTTTTTGTGTCACATGACAACAAAATGGCTTCCTGCTTGTTGCTTACACCACTTTGATATTAGCAAAACTGCTTCTCTGCTTATATTGTTAAAAAATAATATGCATAGCACCACTTCACTTCCGTTTTCCTATCTAGGCATTTTTAACATTACGTCCCACTAAAAAGCCTCAAAATGATTTTTTTTATTCATTTATAGAAGTGTTATCACACATTTAAATTATTTTTGTGCATAAAGTAATGGACTTTTAAATAACTGAACAGATCCAGCCAAATACGGAGAGTCACATCATTTTTGTCACTGACCCTTAAACTATGTACATCTGTGTCATCATATGCTCATTTGGACGGCTAGATAAACATGTCTGTGTGTGGTGATATATTTGGGTACATATGTGAGTCAAGGACAAAAGCTCTTGCGGAAAATGCTCGCCACTTCAGCAGATCACATAGTTTGAGACTCACCTCCACTTCTGATGTCTTGGCAGTGGTCAGGAGTTTCTCCAGCTCTTTGTGCATGGAGGTCTCATGCTGCAGTCTCAGCTTCTCCTGAAACTCCGTCATACCTGCGTTAGGACCACCTCTGTATAAATCTACACAAATGCAAAAACAGTGTTACTAGGGCAATAAGTTATAAATGCTGTGACAATGGTACAAACGCATAATAAACACATAAATGACAATATAAAGAATTTGCATGTGTAACTCTTAAATAACGAAGAAAGGCTGAATGTGTTGCATTTAACAAGCATAGTTTTCTTTAATGTTCTTAAACTATGGTGATCATTTAGGTATATGTTAAGATCCCATGATCTGATACTATTTCTGTATCATGGTAACATCTTTTTGTAAGGCTTTGAAAAGTCAACTTACCAGCGACAAAAGACATGATTAAAAAATATGATTTGACTTAATCCTTTGTGGGTTTCAGAAGTGCAGAACGGTCCGATTCAATACTGTACAGATATTTTCCTACTGTATATAAAACAACAGTAAGAGCAATGTTCAGGCTCAAAGATCTTTTGAGAGCCTCCAATCTAACTAAAAGCCAAAAGACACAAAGTGTTCGAAAGTAAAATGAGCTCCCAGCATCCGCATCCGAGCTGGTTTGAAGTCAGATGAGATTTCAGAGGGTCTGGGGGGCTGACACCTGATCAGAGCTTTGTAACGCACTGTACTGAACGCAACGCGATGAAGAGAAAGGGAGAGCGCAAGCCCCCTTTAATAAACTCCAGCGCGTAACGTCACGGCGCAGAATACAGTCGAGTGAATTTTTCATTGCTTGCACATTGAATCGCACGATCGATCCAGGGGTTGTTCACTCTTAAAAAAGGTGATTCACGATGAGAAAAAACATTTGAGGAAAAATGGTTTTATATGAACCTTAACCAAAATGTTTGTTATTTTTATTACATCTTTTTTAGCGCGTATACGAGAGTAGGTGGACGCCTGGACGGTACGTGCGCGTTTACGCATTCAGCAATGGACTATTTTAAAAGTCAAATTTGAAAACTCGAGAACGTTGTAAAATGTTGATAAACCAAACAATATGATCCCATAACGTCACGTTTTTTTCCTCAAAAAAGAATTGGGAGGTAACGTTATGAACACAGTTGAACGCAGTAAAATGAGCACAATTTATTTATTTCATTAAAATAGTTCAGCTGTAAATTTCATTGCATTAATGCATTAAAGCGCATTAATCTTATATAAGCACTTAAACCAGAATGCCAACCCTTAGAAAATATAACCATGTTTTTATTACAAACAATTCACTTAAACAAAATCATGGTTAGGCTATACACTTTTACTATTATAAAATAATCGTTTATTTCCATGCTAGAAAACAAGGCTTCATTGACATAGTTTAAGAATGGAAAGAAGAAAATCCACCCACCCATGAGTTTAATGCACCCAAAGGGTAAAGTTATTGGTTAATTATTTCTGGCTGTTGTCTAAGCAAGCATGGCCCGTTATCCCAAGCTGCTTTTAAAGGACAAATGCAAGTTTAACACATTCAGCACAACTGCATGAGGGTGACTTACTTTTTCTACCACAACACAAACATTAATGACTGCTTCTGTCAGTCAAACATACACACGCGCTTGAGCGTCAAATCTCTTATCTAGCTAATAGGATCTGTCATGAACTTTACTGTGCCATACAAAAATGCACAGCGATCCTGGCAAGCAAACACAAGCACAGAGCAGAGATCGCGGGCTGTTTGGGTTGGTAAACTATAAAGCACATCTAGAGAGCAGACAGGCTCGCTTGCGCATTTTTGACAGACCATGCGATGATACTCACTTCAACTGCACTGCACGCTGTTTCAAGGGCGGAAGTGTCGAGTAAAATTGGGGCGTGCAAATGAAGTTGCTTCACGGACCAATCAGAAAAGCAGGCGAGTCGGCTAAACCAATCACATCTCGCTATTCAGGCTTGTGAGCGGAATCAGTGTGAAAGCGACATCTCCTGACTACATCACGCAATGTTGATCTTTCAACCTTGAGCGTGCTTTACGTGATCATTTTGACCAATAAATGACTTTTATATTTTAAATGACTCACATAAATTATTACCTTACAAAATATACGCTTTCAAATAGAAACTTCTAGCTTATAAAATATTTTAAATATGAGCCAAAATGTATATTCACTATAAAAAGTAACACGACTTACAGTCTTGAAAATAAAGACACAAGAATCTTGAACAAGAATGACAATATAATCCAAACTGATTTTTCATGTGTTTTTATTGGTGGATAAATGGTCATTTTGGTCAGGAAAACTATGTGCGCATTATTTTGAGCTGGAAATGTTCTCTGTCGAGGCAATTCCCCAGACAAGCAGAGGAAGATACATCGCAGATGTTTAGTTTCATTTGTAACTTGAAAAGTTATGACATACGCACGCACCCACAAACGTCCATTAAGAGACATGCATCCAGACACACACACACGCGGTCAGCCGTGGATCTACAGGACTTTACAGCCGGGAGTTTGGGGATTTGGAAGAGTCTACTGGCTGCCGTGTTGTTGGAAAATCAAGTCACGCTCCAAGAAAGGTGAGCGCGGTGTCTCTCTCATCCACCAGCTCGGCTGCGGTGCCGTCCATCTTGCCACGGGAGAAATCGTTGATGGAGAGTCCGTCAACCACTTTCCAGGTCTTGTTCTGTTGGGGTTGACATACACATACACAAATGAATATAGAAGGCAACAGTATGCATTCCGTTTAAAAACTTAAAAGTTTCCAAGTGCACAATGACATATATGGGTCATTAAACAAGCAAGTTATGATGAAGACAAACCTTGATCATAACAGGGAAGGAGTACATGAGGTCATCAGGAACTCCATAGGAATTACCGGAGGAATAGATGCCCATAGACACCCATTCACCCTGCTCAGAGACAAAGACACATTCACATGACCTACTTCTAATCTCTATATTGATTTTTTTTTGACTTTTCGGTTTAGTTGCAAATCTGCTAAACTTTTAAACAGAAAGTAAAGGTCCAGACACCTAATCTTAAACACAATGCACATTTAAAGTGCTCAGATGGAGGTGTAAACTCACATCTGGAGTGCCAAACCAGATGTCCCTCATGTGGTCACAGATGGCTTTGGCAGCAGACATGGCGCTGGAGAGCTTCCGTGCTTTGATGACAGCTGCGCCTCTCTGCTGTACTGTCTGAAAAACAACAAACCTGAACCGTAAACTAAAGCAATAAGCCACAATAAAGTTATACAAAAGCAATACCATAAAAAGTCATTTAACTGTTCAGTTTATTCAGAATTACAATAATCAAGTATTTCTACTGACAAAATAATACAGAATGTGATAGAAATCAGACGGTGATCATGGTTTAGATTTTTGACTTACAGTGATAAAGTCACCCTTGAGCCAGCTTTCGTCATTCACAGCATCAAAAGCTGCCACCTCCTTCCCATGATGCTTCACTGTAGCATGATGCACATCTGGGTACTGAGTGGAGGAGTGATTTCCCCAGATAATCACATTCTTCACATTGTCAGAGGACACGCCGACACGCATCGCCACCTACAGGCAAATATAAAGCTGAAAACGTGTCTTGCAAACAACAAATTACACATACGGGCCCAATTTGGGCTCATCTTAAATGTTCAGACCTGAGATCGGGCCCTGTTGTGGTCCAGACGAGTTAGGCAGGAGAAGTTCTCCTTAGGAATGGAGGGAGCAGATTTGGATGCGATCAGACAGTTGGTGTTGGCTGGGTTTCCAACAACTAGAACCTAAAAAGAGAGACAAAATGGCCAGTTAGGTCAAGTTAGGAAAGCACGAAACCTACTGAACGATGGATTATGGCTTAGATTGTTAAGAATTTAGGTGTTATTTAGCAATCGCTAACAAATAAAAACACCAAGTCTTAATAACCTTATGTAAAGAGGCTACATTTTTGTCCCCAATTCCATTACTTCCATTACATCTCTTGATGTCATTACCTTGACAGTCTTCTTAGCGTACTTCTCCAGGGCTTCGCCTTGGGTTTTAAAAATGGCCACATTAGCCTTGAGCAGGTCCTTCCTCTCCATGCCCTCTTTTCTTGGCATAGAGCCCACCAAGATGGCAGCATCAAGATCCTTAAAGCCCACCTCGACCTTATCAGTGGGAATCACCTCTGTGAAAATTTTAATTTGACATATATTTTAAATCCTTCAGGTTATTTAAACCTGACATTTTGATGATACACACCAAAAAAGGTACAACCAAATATTGAACATGTACAACATGTTTTCAGGATCTGTTTTTCAGTTGAACAGCTTTTTATATGTAACAAAGCAGAATGAGATTAAAATGTAATTTAAATAATTATTCAACAGCATTGTGTAAAAAAAAGGGGGCCTGACAACTGTTACAGGGTCAAAGTAAACACTGCTTTGAGAACAATATTAGCTGAGCAAGCAAGAGACAACAGCGTGTGATTGGACGATTGACATGATGAACTCTTATCACGGTCCAATCATCTAACCTGCACATCAGCATTGATCTTAATGACCATTTTATCTTCTGACACTTTCATATCTTACTTCCATAAATCACTCATCTAGATGCTAAAAACAATGAAAATCTATTTATCAGAGTGAACTTCACCCAAAGCTCAACTTCAATGACACAAGCTGTTCTTTGGACTGCTCCGCTCTGCCCCTCATTGTTGTGTCACCATTTCTCATTGGTTCCCGACTATGAAGGGCATCCTACAGCGTGAGCCAATAAGACGACTGGATGCTGCGCACACCTCCCAACTCCTCAAACGCTGCACATCAGACGCTGTGGTCTGCAGAGTCATGCTAGCTCTGTGCATTTTTAATACATTCATGATGTTGACAGCGCAGGCTTTACTGTAAACAAACCAATTACAGGGGCAAAGCTGTGGTTTAGCGGTCTGATTCAGGCATATCTCATCCAACCTGAATTGCTATCAAAAGCCATTCAGTGTGATAAGGGTGTAAGTGATTAAATCAAAGTCGCTCACCTCTCAGAAGAGGAAGAGCGCAATCCTGCAGTTCCATGACGACACCGTCCAGCACGGGTAGCATGGGAGTGATATCGAGCAGCACCAAGATGATTGGCTGTCGGGGCAAAGAATTGAAAAATGAAACACTGCATCATCACAGGCCATAGCTCACATTCTCAATGTAATAGTACCCAAGTCTGCGTAGTATGTACTTTGTATAGCAGCGATACAGAAAGCACTGTGCATGCAACATTGTTGTCACATGACTTTTTATTTCAATTTAATTTTGTGTAAACATGTCAAGTTTCTGGCTAAAATACAATGAAAACAGGATTCGAATCATTTTAAAAGCAGCATGGTGCAATGTTATCGTGTGGTATTTTGTCCAGTTATCATTAGTTAATTATTATTTGTTCACAAAAGTCTTAGGTTTATCACCTTGTAAATGAAAGGTTGAATTGAGAGCATTGCATTGTGGGATACAGTATTCTAATTGTGTGCTTTGATGCATACTGAAAACGACAAGTGTAGAAGTATGGTCACCAGGTTGTTCAATGCAGACATACAATTCACATACTGTGGAAATAGTAAAAGTAGTCTACTATTATCTTCTAAAAACAGCTGCATCAAATATGGGCTAAAAGTAACACATACACGTTTTAATCCCATACTCTTATATAACACAGAAATATGGTTTTAAATCCCTCAATCATAGGTTTTCCTCAGTCTTACCTGGTCTTTGCCGAACACATCTCCTTTGGCGATGCTGTACAGCAGAGAATAAGCGATCTGTCCGGCTGCGCCAGTCACCAGAACACGGATGGGTTCGGCCTAAAATAAGGATACAAGCAAAGTCAATGGCGCCAAAGAACATGACCTATTTAACACATTTCTTTGCGAATCAATACCGACACATTTATCTCTCTTAGATTGTTCCGCTGGTTCTCAGATTTCGATAAATATTGGAATTCATATCCCCAATGAATGAATGAATAAATGAATGAAAAAGTGATGCAATTGATGCTCCGAGTGACGCGAAATTGTAACGATGGTAACAGTACAGCGCGTGCGTCTTCGCAATCTTAAAAACTTTATAATTTGATAAAAGAAATGCAAAACTTATACAACAAAAATGCTGTAAACGGGCACAAATTACGCTTTCTTCTAACGCTACACCCTCAGCGGAAATAATAGTGCAAACGTTCACAAAATCGCTTTAATGCGCTTCGATATGAATCTCTCAATCCCAAACTTCGCATTAACATCATCAGGCATCCAAAACGCTGTTTGCACAAAACAAACCCGCCATCTTATGCACGAAACGCTGCAAACTTGACGTATGCCGAAATGTGAAATGAAAATGGAGAAAATGAATCTCACCATTTTTAGGTCAGATTGTGCAAGTTGAAATGTACGCCGGAGATCTGCTCGCGCGCTCGGACAGACTGATCGAAAGGGTCACCTCTATTCTTGTATGAAGGTGTCACACGGTTGCACGAAAGCATGTGAGGCCGTACACTGGGATATGTAGTTGATGTTTCAGGAACTGCTGGTCTCCTCCACCAACCAGCTCACAGAAACGAACACATTCCCCCATGATTATCAGCTCTGACGCAAACCAGCATACACGCCCATTTCCATATATAGAGGATAAACACCCCAAAATGCGTCGACTTTTGTAACTACGTTATGGCAGTAGACCTGGGCTCCTCTATGTATATCGGTGTTAAAACATGAATACAATCGCCTACCTAAATGAACCGGGTGCACAAATAAACAAACAAACTTAACTTTCAGCTGTATTACTGCTACCATTGCAGTGATAGATGACAAACAGGAACTTAACATTCTGCTGAGTAGCCCAGAAAAGTATCCTGGAAATCCCAGCAAATATATTCTTTGTCCTTTGTAGAAGACATCTGATTTTATGTCTCTGTGACCACACAAGTTATGAGTTTGCAGGAGACTAGTTGTAATTCTTGCATTAAATATTTGTCAAATTCCAAAGTCTAACTTGCATACATATATGGCAGGTTTCAATAATCTGAAACCAAATAGAAAATAACAGTTTTTTAAATTATATTTTTGGGCTTTATTTATATATAAGACAGTGGAGACAAACAGGAGCATGAGGTCAAGAGACAAGGCGCGGGATCGGGACATGACCCGGGTTGGACTGGAACCTAGGTCCACATGAGCCAACAGCTCATATACAGCTCAGACAAAATCAGCTAGTTTTAACAAATTAAGAAGATGAAGAAAACTAATATTTAAGATAACATTTGTACACCTTTTCAAGTATGAATAAAATATGTTTGTTAAAACAAACATGCTTTCAATGTCTAAGCGAAGTATGCTATATTTGCTATGGCAATACAGTCTAAATTCAGTGATTTTTCAAACACTTGGATGTGATTGTGCTTCACTGCACAAAACTATTGCATTTCTTTAAACATCACCATAGACATACACACATCATGCTCTGGGAGATTGTGTGACCCTGCAGTGTATATTTAAAATGTGTGGGTAATCTATATTAAGCTCTATTTCTGTCAACAAACCCATAATTCATAACATATGCACACATTGCACATGGTCCTGAGTGTCAGACAATAAAATATTAAGTAGCTACAAGTTTATAGTTATTTTAAGGCATATAAAATAAAGTAGCCTTTCAGTTTGAGAACTGTCCTTGAATGAAAATTTTCTGACTGAACAGGAAGTATAAGATCACAAGTACTTCCTATAAAGAGCAAGGTCACACAGCTCACAGTTTCTTTTTTACTTTAGAATTCTGTCTTAATATGAGAGATATATATTTTAAACTATTGACCAATACATCAATCTAACTAATAAACTGATTAATATTTTGCTATTATTACTATAATTATTATTATTACTTGTCTAGTGTCTCATTCATGTAACAATATCAACAATATTGTTTGGAAATTTTATTCATATATAGCCTAAGTATTAAGTATTAATTTAAATGATATCAACCCAATCTTGTGTCAAAAATGGACAAATCCAACTGTTGGGTTTATATCCAACCCAACAAAGGGTTAAAACAACCCAGCATGGGTTATTTTATAGCCCAACGATTGGGTTTGTCCATGTTTGACCCAATGGTGGGTTGAAATAGCCTAACAAGTGTTGGCTCTATTAGCAGTATGTTAGCAAATGGCTTTCCAGCTCTTGCTTTCTAGCTCTTTACTAATGGCCAATACATAACTTATATTGGTTAGCCTAACCCCTACATTTAAACCTGGGTGAAGCAACATTCCACACTGCAATTTTGAGAAGAGACAATGTTGACTAACCCTGGGCTGTGAAGAACACAACCCTAAATTGGGCTTCTAATGTAAAGATATCATTTATGTTAGCAAATATGCTTTTGTAGCTGGGTATTTAAAAGCGCCAAACGTAGGCTATACATCTAAACTGCAAAGGCTTTTAAAGTAAATCGCTTCAGATCTGCTATTGACTCATGCGGACATTTGCTTCGGTCTGGGACAGAGGCACTTCAGCAGTGTGCTAAGTTAACATTGCATAACATGACGAAAGGGTGGAGCGGCCATATGGGGGCCCGGTCTGCGTTCCGGAACGGTTGCTATCCATGGTGCTGGACTCTACTCTCAACGCCAAAGCATCGTGCATTAATCATCAAAGAGGTCACTGCCTTCCCCGGCACTAAGTTTTCATGTCGTGCATTATGAATGAGACTATTCAATAGCATCAACCATTCACTACCAGCAGTCATATCGAGCAACCCCTAAATGAAGAATAAGTGCACGCGAGAGATACATACGTGTAGCCTACACACAGAAGCGCTTTTTATGCAGACAGATCGTCTTGAAAACAAACACTCATTCGTGATGCATCGTACGCCTCTGTTGTCAAGGAGAGGCGTCTTACCTGCGCTGATGCCGTGCGCACCACCAAGTACATAGCCGATAACAGGGTCAACATTTTCAAGCTGTTTGTCCCTCGAAGTGTCCGATCGAGTCTGCTATTTTCTCACAGAGCGCAGAAGCGAGTGCTTTGGGACGCGATCGGACGCAGAGCGACGGAACCTGAGATCAATGCGCGCCTACTGTTTTTACTGTCACCCCTACGTGGTGCATGCGGTTCCGCTAATGAGCTTTGGGGGACGAAAATAGCTCGACATCAAGTAATCTTTTCGCCATTTCTGATCACAATGCTACACGAGCGGGGTAGTGATCGGAGCTGCGAAATTTGGCGGTGACGTCTGTATGTAGGACTGGCGCTGCAAAGCTGGGCTGTGAATAAAATGCCTTAAACGGGTAAGCAAGTGGATAAACTCGCAAAACCTTGCATTTATGCGTTGGCATATGTTATTATCCTAAACCGTACATTCTTATCAACGTCTAACTTGGTTTCCCCTAAAGAAAAATGTACGCATTAGGGCGTTAAAGAGTGCTGCAGTGACAAGTTAAATGAGCACATTGTGCACTTTTTAAGACAATGATTAACGGATGCTGAAAAGTTTACTGTATGCGTGCAATTAGCTCAAAATAGATAAAAAAAAATTTACATCACGGTTATTATCAATACAGTAATATTGTGACATCCTGGATATTCGGTTTATATCATCCCAAGCACAGCCATTGACATTAAAGTAACAGGTAAAAATTCTCTCACAATTTATTCACCCTCAAATGACTTCCTTTTCTCAGTTAAATACAAATAAATAATAAAATATTAAAAGCACATCATTTACTAAAGTGCATAAATTGAAAAAGGAAGTTTGTGAATACGGTTAAAAAATGATGAAAGATAACACGTGTCTTAGGCCACGCGATGGAGACAAAGTAGCTTCTTTGAAGACTATATCACAGCCAGGTGGAATTTTCCTGCAGTACTTTTTTTGACCAGAAGTAGTCAGTATAGCGCGGCCATACATGCATCTGTGGGACAAGTCGCCCCTTGTAATCGTTTTACACAGGGAGACAATATAAAATATATTAATCTATAGTTTTCAATAGTGCAAATATTTTCCAGTTGTAAACACATCGTTTCAATTTAAACAGGATTACTATTTAAAACGTGACACAAAGAGAAAAGCAGCATTCCATACTCAGCACATCACTGACAAACAACTTATGCTTGATTATACAGCCTAGAGCCAATTTCCACAAGCCACAACCTGAGCACAACACACACACACGCACACGCACACGCACACCCACACACACACACACACACACACACACACACACACACACACACACACACACACACACACACACACACACACACACACACACACAACACACACACACACACACACACACACACACACACACACACACACACACACACACACACACACACACACACACACACACACACACACAAACACACACACACACACACACACACACACACACACACACACACACACACACAGTTATTTACTCTTACTCACAAACCACATTAACATCACCCGTCAAGACCATGAAATACTTTAATTCCTTCGTCCAGTCATTTAAACAAACAATTTCGTTTAGTCTCGACAGTGAAAATACAATGTTTGTGAGCAATGATTGACAAGTATGAGTAATAGAGAGAAACAGCAGTCAGGACCCTACACACTGTCCAGCATCACTCTCTGGCTCTTTCTCACTCTCTATTGCTGTCAGTCAATGAGACTTGCCCAGAAGAGAACTGGAAGAGGTATTTTCAGTAGTTAATGGACGTGAGTGACTTGTTCCTGTCTGCTCTTTGTAATTACACCCACAGTGACAGGGCCTGTCAGTATTGGATTAGAGTACTGAGGCATGCTGGGAATGTAGTTCTATTTGCATAATTTAACAATCCATAATGTACTGCGTTGATAGAGATGCAGTAGCAAAACCGTTGCTTTAAAATATTTTAAATTAAAATGCTATAAAAGTTATTTTGCTCATCATCATTTAGGTCATGTCATGTTTAGGTGATGCCAAACCTGGAACATAGAAAGCATACTTTGATGCTACTTGTTTGTGAAATTTAAACAATATGGAATATGGAATCAGATCTGATTATTCCCTTCTTTAAAGCTCCTCCGCATGTGTCATAATGCACAGAGTTTGTTGCCGTGGAGACCTGTAGGAAGACAGTGGAGAACCGTGGGCATTCTATCCTTGACACACACTTGAACCCCGAGCTTGTGATCGGCCTTGTGATTGGTGGGTTTATTCAAAGCCCCTCGTGAGCGTTAAAAGCTGCACCACGAGCTCTACGTGAGCTGTTTGTGCCCTGACCCGATGACACACTGTGTCTTTAACTTACACCGAAATGCACAACTTTTCGGCTCTCTGTTTCAAAACCTTAAAGGGTGCCTTGATGTCTACAGTCAACGTTAGGTAACATCCTGAATGAGATTAAATCTCAGAAGTAACTGATTTAAAATGTTCTACATAGGCAACAATTCAGATTGTCATAGCATGTTGATAGCATGTTGCTAATCTAATGATAAGATACTCTCAAAAACATATGACGTACATTTTTTTTGTCAATTTTATCAATATTTTTTAGTTCCATTAAGCAAATCATTATCAATGTCAAACAATTAAATCACGATTAATCGCATTCAGAATAAAAGTTTGTGTTAATAGATACATAATAGATGTCTGTTTACTGTGCGTATTCATTTTGTGTTTTTGAACACAAACACATACATGGAGGCCTTTATATATTAAGGAAATATTTAGACGTATTTATTTATATTTACCAATAATTGAAATTATATTTAAATGTTTATTAATTTTTATATTATATTTTTCTTAAATATATACATGTATGGGTTTGTTTTTATGAATACAAAATTAATATGCACAGTACACAGACATATATTATGTAAACACAAACTTTTATTCTGGATGAGATTTATTGCGATTAATCGTTTGACAGCCCTAGTTTACATTATATAAACAAATTTTACATTTTGTATTTATTAACATATACACATACATGCATATATATATATATATATATATATCTCAGAAAAAAATATTACATATACAAATTAATAAATGTTTCTATGTTATTTCAATTATTGTTAAATATAAAGAAATACAGCTAAATATTTCAAAATACAAAATTTATATTACATTTATATAACACAAACATTTATTCTGGATGTCGCAATTAATTATTTGACAGCCCTAATTTATTTATTAATTATTTTTTAAATGTCATAGATTTGATTATGTTAGTAAAGTAAGTAAAAATAAAGAATATGAGAGTAGGTGTGGCTAAACTTTTCATTGGCGGTGTATAATAATTTAGCATAATCTGCTGTCTTTACTTGTCACAAAGCATTTTTTGTAAAGGATACAATGCGATTTTAGATTTTAGTAAGTGTTTAAATATAATATAATTAGAATTATAATCTTGGACATGGCAGTTTTATTGAAAAGTTCATTCAAAGGTAAAATAGTGCGATTAGTATCTGAATAGGGGTAACGAAGACACACATACATTCCAACAGGGATTAACAAACAGAAGTGGGATCAGTATCTTTATCCGGATTATATCGTAGACCAGTTGATAAACCGATATGTGATGTCAATGAAACACAAACACAAATCGTTCCCGGTTTTGCATCAGACACAACATCAGACATTTGGTCTTCTCAACGTCAGTGATGAAATCATGCATTACCTCACCGTTGTGTTTCATGTGGCTCTCATAAATGAAAGAGTCTCCATTTGGCCTCCATTTAAGATCACTGCTGTCTGAAACAGCTTCATGATTTTAAATCTAATTTTAACAGTTTGAGACCACTAAAAAGAATATTTGTTTATCTTTTGCAATCGTGACATGATAGTGACAGATACAGAATTTCAAACCCAAAATACAGACCAGACAATCCACAGACAAAGCCTATGACCGCACATCCTATATTAATGCGCCAAGCTGCTATACATTGCTTGGTTACCGTAAACAGTGTACAGTAGACTAAATATTTAATAAATTACTAGACAGTTTTCAATTTAAATGCCAAATGTCACTTTTTTTGGTCAAAAGATATTTGTTTTTACATAAACAAGGTGTTCAAAACTGTCTTCTTAACTTATTATGCAGTAAGCTTACAATTATGACTTATGAGTTGTCAGCTCGGATTTGGTGGGAAATGTCAGTTTGACATCATTTGACCTCAACATAGGTAAAGATAAGTATAAAAAAGTACAGAAGTAATATGTTGTTTTCAACAGAGATGGCGATAGAGGGTCAAAAGTTTCGGATTGAAGCTTTATGATGTTACAATGATTTCACCTGTGGCTAGAACTAACCTGTGATTAAATTTTGTATAAATCTGTATGATTTGCATTACAAAAAAAGCAAGAATGAAGCCGTACTCCTAACCTTGCCCCTAAACTTACTGTTACATTTGTACAAATCCATATGAATTAGCCTCTCATAAGATGTGATCTTATCTGCACTGTAAAAATAATTGCATAAAAAACAAACTTTTTTTGTCAGCTGGAGCTACAGAAATTTAGGCTACCGTAAAATAAAAAAATGTCCTTTAAATTTACAGAATATAAGGACATATAATCAATTGTTTCCCCATTTTTCTTGTAAATTTGCTGTCTGTCTTTTTCTGTCATTTTACAGTTTTTTGACCGTATTTCAAAAATACATGAAAAATCTGTAAAACAAAACCGTAAAATTCCTTTTGTTTTACATTTTACATGGAAATTCTGTAAAATTACAGTTTTTTACAGTGTGTGAAAACTAGGCTCAAGTATCATAATCTAAGTACAAGATTAAGAGCATTAAAGTAGTCATATGTAAAAGAAATGACAAAAAATAGGTAATGTGTTTATCAATGTAAATTATAAAGTATATGATTTTTTCATTTGTAATACTGAAATTATTTTAAATAAAGAAATTAATGATTTTATTGACAATATGTTTTATTATTTTGCACACAAACATATTACAATTAGATTTTAATTATTTGCACACAAAAAAAACATTTGGTTGGCTTCCTATATTACATTGATTTGAATCTTTGGCATGGGCATAGTCAGCCAATATTTAAAATATCAAAGTTATATTTTCACAGACTGTTCTTTACATTTTGAGAAATGATTGTGTGCAGAAAGCACTAGAAAAATGAGTCGTGTTTTCACAGACAGGGTCATAAACAGTTTGGATTTGCCGTGAGATTGTGTCGGCATTACAGTGCCGGCACACACAGCTCACATGTATTTGTGCTCCCTCTTAATCTGTTTTTATAGTCACAAATGATATCTTGTGTGTTTTTGACAGTGTTTGTTATATAAAGTCTGCAGCCTGTTATTATTTCCTTAACAGACAGAGGATGTTTTCCTCCGCGCTTATTAAATGGACTTGTATGTGTGTCAAAAGCTTATTTGACCTTTAGCCGCAACATGAACTCTTCAACTCGTCATTTGCACTCAGGTGTCAAACAAGGATTTTTTGTCACACACATGCATGCACCAGCAGGCACACGTGAATGCATGCATGCTCACGAACGTGTTGGCACGCCACTACATACTCGCACACATGCGTACACACCCGCTTATACACTAAGAGCTATCTTGTCTGAGTTACTCGATTAGCTGCGTCTCTCTCTCTCTCTCTCTCTCTCTCTCTCTCTCTCTCATTCATACTCTCTCACTGTGTGCTGGCGCCAGAATGTCGCTGTCCGAGGCTGAATGGAGATCCAGTACCACCGGGTGCGGCTGTGCTTGTCCTCCTCATCCGCCTTTTCTTTATCTCCCTCATGTCTCCATTCTTCTCCTCTCTGTCCCTCAGGGCCCTGCGGAGAGCGAGAGACACACAGAGGTCTGGAACTCTAGAAGGGAAATTAGTGTGACGCAAATTGGGGTTGGATGTCTTTTTTTGATCAGTCAAACAAGGAAAACACGCCGAGTGAAAACTCAAAGAATAGGAATCGTTTTACAGAAAACGCATAGCTTCTAGTGTCATTTTGTGACTTATCGTATTTTACCAGTTTTCATTTTGGCCATGTCTATTCTATCAGGGTTATTCGATTTTCTTCCAAAATCTGTACACCATCACCAAATTCAAGTTTGGATGCTAAATTTTACAAACTGATCAGACTTTTAAACACATTTATAAGACAATATTCAAAGTTTACGCAAGTTTACGCAAGCTTTTATCCAAAGCGACTTTACACATTATACATCTGTTTCGGAGTATGTGCAAGATCGAACCCATGACCTTGGCATTGCTAGCACCATGCTCTAACAATGGAGCTACAGGAAAGCTAACGCTGTATGTCATTTTTTATTACATTATTATAAATAATTTAAAAGAGGTATACTAATAGCACACTTGAATAACCTTTACTTTTCTATAGTTACATTCTTCTCTAGTCACTTATGAATTATGAATGTCGAAATGAACCTTGAATTTGACACTTCACTTTCAAGTGCTTTTCGTCTTCCCAGTGCCAACACAACACCAACTCTCTGGGTGTGTATTCCTTCCAAGACGTCATCGAAAACCTTAAAGGGCCCTGTCAGCTGTCTCCTCCTGGCAGATTTATTCATATTCGAGTATTGAACAATGTAAAAATACACCTTCAGGCAAGAACAGGGATTAATTGAAATGTTTAGATGAACGATTAGAAAATAGACCGTCAAACTGCCGAGGACGAATGAGAAGCTAATAGTGAATAGTGATTTTAAAAGGCTGTGAAGGTGTTGAGTGATTTGTGTTGCACAGAATGGTGACTGACAGGTTATACGTTGCAAGCGTTGCAGTATTTGCTTTTGACTAAAAGCCAGTCACTGTGCGTTCCTGAAAACAAGTTAGTCTTATATTTTAAAGAGCAAAAGTAGATATTCTGGTACAGGTGCTTAGTAAGGCAACCATTATTTCTGTCCCACATTTGAACAAATAGCTGTAGGTATTCAACTTTGGACCATTCCCACTAAAAAGGTTTAAAACTTCATATTTTCAGTTGAACACAAATGGATACTTTTATATTAAAATGCTCTTTTTATTTTCCGGGATTAAAAATGTACATCAATAACATGACCCTGACATTCTAAATTCCCAGATTTCCTACAAAAAAAGTCCCTTTACTTTTGCAAATCAACAGCATTACAATTTCGAGCAACACAAAGAAACATTCACATCCAGTCTGTTTTCCATGTTTGAAGGGCATCATTTACAGATATATATTGTGTGATGACATTAATCAGATTGGAGGATTTGTGCAATCGGATTCATCGCTCCTCTTGATCTGGATGAGATCAGACTGTTCACACATCACAATACAAGACTCATGTGGGTCGTAATCCAGATTACCACCAAAGTAATCGTTAACCGAGGAGACGCTTTTGCAATTGTTTTGTTTGTTCGGTCATCAAAAGGGATCGATCACATGAAAAAACACATTAATCCTTCTGACGCTCATTTCTTGCGCTGACATTGTGGTTCTAGTGGTTTCTAATGGACAGATGGACTGATAGAGGTGTAATTTATCCTAGAAGAGGCAAGAGCCAGTGATCAGTGATAAGACTAAACCCCCCCTTCTTTGGCTCGAATCCTATAGAAAAACCTTGATTACTGTGAATTACAACAAAAGTGAACAAAGACAGGGAGAGAGAGAGAGAGAGAGAGAGAGAGAGAGAGTTTCTTATGAAAACATGTACAGCTTTACATATTACCTAAATACATACAAATATTTTTTTACGTTTTCCTATAAATGCTTGTTGCCATAATAAATTAGCTGGACATTTTATTTATTTATATTTAATCATATTTTAAGTACGTGTTTGTTTGTAATGTTGTTATTAATTTATTATTGTTCATTATTTTTGTTTGTGTCTAATAAAATGACTTTAGCATATACAGTTTAAAGATGTATATCATAACATGCTTCATGTTTTACAAATGAACATCAGCAACCCCTACATAAAACGTTGACTTTACATAACTTTTTGAGTTTTTTAATTGTTTACCCATTGCAAACCATTGTGATATGCACGTTTGCGATATTTCGATATTCTGTGCAGCCCTAGTATTGATGGTTTCCACAAGTATGTTGATTTCAGTTTTGTAATAGTAAGATGAGTTGTATTTGCACAAGATCGGTGAGTATGTCTGTGTGCATCTGTCTTCCCCCTCACACACATCTAATTAAAGTGTGTGTTGTCAAACGGCTGATCCTTAGCGTGAAATCATCTTAGCGGATCGAAGTCCTGAGAGAAAGAGAGTGAAAAGACACAAGGACTTCAATCGGCTCCAGCTGGGACGGTTGTTTTCATTGTTGCTTGCTTTGGCTGTGGCCTAAGCCTGTTTTCTGCTTAGAGCTCGTGCTTTTGCGCGAATGTTATTGCGAGTTCTCTGACCGTGCGCTTCACCTGCTCAGACCAGACGCATGTATGGTGCTTATGAAAACTTCTCCACACATCACACGTTTATAAAAATTCAATCAGCACTGCCTCTTACTTATTAAATGGCAATAAATGCAGAAACACAGGACAATGGCTTATGTAATCTTCTTCTTATAAATATTGCATGTTTATTGTTGTGGCTTGTAGCTTTTTTAAAGAAATTTAAGATTAATGCTCAACATCCAAAATCTAACCATGGATACAGCAATGGGTACATGGAAACTAAATTTGCACACTAAATTATGAATGGTTGCCTTCATGTGTTTAACTTCCTGTGATCATTTTATCAAACACTTTAACACTTTTCTTGATGGCCTAAAAAACAAAGAAATCTGACTACCGACAGATCTGTCCAAACTGTCCAAAGTCCAAAATATTCATAGCAGGACAAGCTTGTAATGTAGCAAACTCTGTGCTGTTTTTATGTTAAATTTAAAAATGTATACTTACTAATAAGTTACTAAGTTACTAATACATCAGAAGTTTTTTTAAACCAACATATCGTCACTGTCCTTTCGAAACCTCGGAAATCCAAACTCGCTGTTTATCAGGACATGGAATAAAATGTTTTTTTTTAAATGATTAAATACTGTACTGTCCAAGTTGACAAGAAAATTTTATACGTTTTATTGTTTCGATTTTCGCAAAACCAATGACGAACATAAAGTGTGACTAATAATAATGATTTCTGGTAAGACCCACTTTTGAGACCTTCGAGCTCCATTGAACACATTTTACCACATTTGAATACTTCGCTTTTAAATGTTCTTCAATTTAACCCTGAAAACACTCAAAAGTCAGCAGATTCCATCTGAGTCAAACGATTGGTAGTAGTTTGACTGTAATCTCTTACACACACTGGGCTAATCCCAACGATAGCAACAGTTCCAGTTGAGCCCCTCTGAGGGCCCACTGAGGTGCGCCCAAATTGAAAGGGTGGGACCGGGGCCGCCGAGCATGAAAAAGGATCGAAACGAGGTAGAGAGAGAAAGAAAGCATTAAAGAGAGAGAGAAACAAGGAGGGCGGCACCCTTGAAGGACCCCATCCCGCTCTCTTAAGGAAGATGAGAGGGCGCGAGTGACGGAGGAGGAAAAGAGGGGAGAGAAACAAATTATTAACAGCCCACCGATCACTTTAAAGAAGACAAAAGCAGGGAATGAGAGAGGAGTAGACGCGGACAGAGGTGAGAAGACAGGGGACGAGACACCTCGCTGTTTCACCCAACAAGACCTTAAAGGGATAGGTCACCCAAAAATGAAAATTCTTTCTTCACCCTTTTCTCACCCTCATGTTACTCCAAACCTGTGTGCGTTTTTTTGTTCTGCAGAACACAAAAGAAGATATTTTGAAGATTGTTGGTAACCAAACAACATTGGCCTCAATTGACTTCCATTACAGACACAAGACCACAGAGACATTTCTCAAAATATCTTCACTTGTGTTCCACAGAAGAAAGTATACAGGTTTTGAATGATATGAGGGTGAATAAATGACAGAATTTTGTTTTTAACTTGCAAGAAAGTTTTCTTAAACTTGTCCCCTTTAAGGCCCTTTGATTCCTCAACCATCACAACTTCCCAACACATCTAAAGGTTCATCTCAAATTTTGAAAACTCTCCTCAAAGTTTCGTTCGGGACCGTAAATAGTCACACAATGTGTTTGAGTGGCCCTCCAGACCTGCGGCAGATGAAACCTCAGGGTTTGTTTATGCTTGGCCAGCATTAATCCTGCAACTCTCTGCTTTGCTCCAACTGTCACTCAACATCTGACAGTACCCAAAGGCTGCTGGAAGATCCGTTTACTTGCTTGCACAGACATGCATCACAAAGCAAACACACAACAAGCTGCACAGCTGTAAACACACTTTGGGTGTGCGGAGAAGAAAGCAGATTTGTTGGGTGCTGGATATAGTTTCAAAGTTTGGACATCAGTGCGTGTGTCTACAGAAAACATGCAAATAGATCAGAAAGGTCCAGGGAGTCAGGACAAGTATAGCTTTCTCATCTATGCCTGGTTCTTGCGCGTCACGTGATCAACACAGAAATTTGAAGATCGAAATTATTAATAAGCAAAAGCAGATTTTACTAAAACATACAAATGAGGTCGTACAAATTAATTCAGTGCTTATACTTTTCATGCATTGTTTATCACTTCTCTGTTTGTTTCTTTCTATACTATCTAGTTCTCTGTTTCAGTACAGATAAGCCACACATGCAAATCATTAAAGTCATGTGTTCATTGCCTGGTGGAAGGAGAGAGCAGGTCAGTTACAGTTTTAAAACAATCAAGAAAATAGCCATGATTGAGTGTTTTCTTTCTACTCTCTGAATTATTTAAACAGAGAGAAAGAGAGAGAGAAGGTAGAGAGAGCTGACACCACACATAGCCTACTATTACATGGCTATTTTGAGACGGGGTCAAGTCATGAGCAAGCACTTCAGTGAGGCGATAATAAAAAGAGAGGGAGGCTTTCATATCAGAAAGCACATAACACACATATGTACGGAATAAAAATGATAAATAAAATGCATTTATCAGACATTTAGTCTGACATGAACTGCCCTTCCTGTTAGTGAAAAACAAGAATTGCTGTTAGCACAATATGCGTCAGCTTGCCACAAAATAGGCAAATGATCTTCCCCGACTTGATGTTTCCCTTATAGGTACACTGTAAAAAAAAACTCTGATTGTTGTCAACTAAACTTAATTTAGTAAATTAATCCAATTGATTTGTCCAATCTAATTGATATGACTTCATTATGGAAGTTAGCTCAACTTTTGGCAGTGAGTACAACTAAAAAAATCCAATGCAAAAAAGAAACTTAAAAAGATGAGTTGAGATTTTTTTACAGTGTAGCAACTTGTATAAATTATATTATTTTCATGTAGTTTGGTGGCTAGAGCATGGTGCTAGCAACGCCAAGGTCATGGGTTCGATCCCAGGGATTGCACATACTCAGAAACAAATGTATAGTATAATGCAATGTAAGTCGCTTTGGATAAAAGTGTCTGCTAAATGCAGAAATGTAAATGTTTTTACTCTATTTAAATGAGTTTATTTTGTATTTTGTCATTTGTGTATTTTTTACATCTTTATATATTGATATACCTTACTATTTTACATTAATTAATTGTATATTATATAAACTACTGTTCAAAAGTGTGGACACGACTGAATTGTATTTTGTGATCTTAAAAATCGTTTGATCATAATGCATTTGCTTATACAAATAATTATTTAATAAAAAATGAATGGAAAATAAAAAATAGGTCATTTGGACAAAATAATGAGGAAAAGACTGCAAATAATAACCAGATGGGAAGCACTTAAATATTGTTGAAAAAGCATCTCGAGGTGAGACCTGAGGAAATGGCAACTATTTTGAAGACACTAAAATGTAACAGCTTTGATTTTCTGTTTCCTTTAGTCACAACATAATCTAGAAGAAAATTAATAAGAAATAAATAAGTGATCCTAAACTTTGAACGGTAGTGTACACCTATTTTTTCTTTGTAAACTTTGTAAAGTATTTGCACTTGTACGTAGCCTGGTTTTAGATGTACAGTTTTTGTCATGCCAATAAAGCACAAACATTTTTTAATCTGAAAGTGTGAGAATGACAGAGTAAGAGAGAGAGAGAGAGAGAGCGAGAGAGAGAGAGAGAGAGAGAGAGATCTGTTAATAAATGAATAAATGGAAGAAAAAAACTATGCTGAATGCAATTGGGATGTATAAATAAGTTCCTTAATCCTTTTAAGCAAAATAAAATACTAAACTCTTGATGTTGACATCAAACTTCATATCCACTGTCCAATCAAACTCAATCACTTTAGATCACGCTCTTCATATTCAAAAACGATTTCAAGATAATACGCCAAGACCTTAAAGAACTAGTTTGTGCTGACTTGTACAGATCACTTAAACTTTGAAGACTCCAAAACTGTCTGCTGTTTTATACATGCACAAAATTTCCATATACCTATTTATCCCTTGTCAGTTACGGTTCGTTTAAGGTATTTGTAGCCTATATTTATTTATTTTCTACTTTCGATAAATAAAGAAGCAAACCTAGGCTATTAGAGACCACTGGTTTTTGAAGATATGCGAATAGCTTACGCAGAATAGCTTTACCGAATAAGTAGGCTAATGTTATGTTAGCCATAAGTTTACTAACGTGGAAACAGGTGTTTGGATCACTGCGGTCCACTTTAACCAGACGCGAGCGCTCCTCAAACATGCTCAGAGATTATTTGAGCTTGTTTGATGCATATTCTAAATCCCGCGATGTTTGCGCCTCAGTGAGACGCCATGCGGTAACAACACAGTGGGATTCCGCTGGGCAAACAAGCAAACAACCCCGTCCCGTTTATATAACTCTATTTACCCAGCTGCACCCCACGGAGCCTTGTGCTGGATCTTAATTAAATTCGTGATTTGTCGTTGGATAAATAAATTCGCGGATTGCTGTAAGCCACCGATTACTGCTGGCGATGCCAATACGTGTCCATCAGCATGTTGATGTGACTTAATTATGTTTGTATAACTTGTCAGCTTATAAGCACATATTTTGCCTAGTCTTAACTGTTTGTTTATTATTCTAACAAAAAAAAACAATTGTGATGCAAACAAACAGTTGGTTATAACGCATACTGGTTATTAAAATGTAAAACTGTGCTGTGGTCAAATTCTACAATTCTGATTGGATTAGCGGCGTTCGTTGCATGGCAACTGTAAATCTCCGTCATCTTAAAGTGCTTTTTAATGTATTTATTTGATTAAAAACTTAGTTTTGTATTCTTCCTTCCTGCCAACTGCTAAATTAAAGAGCACATTTGAAGTAAATATTCTCGAAAGTTAACACTTTTATGAAGTCAAAAAGGAAATCAAAAACTCATTTTAAATTTATATTTATTAAATGAACATAAATTTTACAGGAGCTGTCAAGTTAAAGTCACCTCTGAAAAACAAAAAATGATATAAAATTATTATTGCCTTCATTGTTTGAAACCCCAAGAGTCTCCAGTGTCATTCATTCAGTGCATCATGCGAGGAGTGCATCGAAATGGCCCTTGTTTGTGGGAGTACTCTTCAGAAATGTATTTTAGAATACATTTTGAATCGGTCCAATTAAGGTAATGCATTTGAAGCAATATCAGTTTTTATTTCGTTTTGACAGAAACTTTGGTAAGGGCCAAACTCTTGTCACAGTAGCTCTTCCGAGTCATTCCCCTGAAAGGTGGAAGTATTTGGCACAGAAAGACGCCTCCTGATGTCATCCTCCACATCCTCCCTGTGGTGTTCAACGTACTCTGTAATGTCGAGCGAGGGTCTTTGTCTGAAGGAAAGCAAACAAGCAAACTTAAGGAAACAACATTACCAGTCCTTACATAAAAAAGTTCTCACAGGACCTGAAAACGCCAGGCGGCCTGGTCTTTGTAGTCCAAGCAATCTGCTGCCGCGGAGCTGAAGTTCAGTTTCCATGACGACGCCACGGCAGCTTGTTCTTTATAATCTTTGTAATCCAGACAGTCTGTGGAGCTGAAGGGCAACCCTGTGCTGCCGTAGCCCTGGTGAGGGTGGTGCGGGTGCCCGGTGCTGTGCCCGATGTGGTGCGGGTGGTGGCCCGACACTGGGGTGGTGCCAGCCATGGTGCTCAGCTGTGCGTGATGGGCGTGCGGGTGATGGTGGTGGGCGTGGCCAGCCATGGGTGCCAAGTAGGAGCCGCAGTCCATGCCTCCAAAGTAAGAGGCCGTGTTAGTGGTCGGGTATCCCTGGGCGTAGCTCGGAGCCTGGTTGTAGGGCATGGGATAGGACGGCACTCCTGTGGTACCCCCACAGCCTGAGATCGCCCTCTGCATGCATGAGGCGCTGGCCGGCGGCGAGATGTCGGGAAGCGAGGACGGAGCCGGTAGTGGCGAGACTGGAGCAGGACTCCAGATGGAGGAGGCGGGCGTTGTTCCTGAGGAAGAGCTGCTCATGAGTCCCACTCCACTGAGACCAGAGGGGTTGGAGCCTGAAGATGAGGAGGATGAGGAAGATGAGTTGTTACTGGAGACAGCTGGGGGAGTGAAGTGGCCGCTGCTCTCTGACCCCGGGCTCTCACGGGAAGGGGAGGATTTCTTCTTTGCCGGACGGATCTTGGATCCGCTGTTGCTCTGTTGTTGCTGCCGACACTTCGCCCTTCTGTTCTTAAACCACACCTGTCAAGACACATGTCACAATTAAGCCCTCCGCAGATCCAATAAGCTCAGTTACAATGGCTAATTTGGAAAAACTAAAGCTAAAATAAACATTGGCACATGCATGCTCACCTGAACTCTGGATTCGGGCAAATTGATTTTCAAGGCCACTTCCTCTCGCATGAAAATATCCGGGTATCTCGTCTTGGCGAACAAATTCTCCAATATATCCAACTGAGTGCGAGTAAAGGTGGTTCTCTCTCGCCGCTGTTTACGGGGATTTCCTGCAAGAAAGAACACAAGCAAAATTATTAAAACATTCTTCTTGTTTTTCAAGTTGAAACACAGATTTATTTGAAAGTTAATTTAAGGAAAACACTTTCAATATTGTAATGTATGATTTCTAACAATAATAATGCAGCACAAAAGGTATGTGTGCCTACCTGGGTATCCCACAGAAGGATGGAGGAGGTCCATGGTGGCCCCGCTGAGCCCCAGCCCGTTCATGGCGTACGGGGCCTGTTTGAGGTATGACATCATCGTAGCTTGAGCTTGCGAGACAACGGCGCTAGAGCCGCAAATTCAGATGCGTCTTATCCAGAAAGACACCTGCAACAAGAATCGATTATTTTAGTGTTTTATAAATTATGTTATATTATTCTCTTTAAAACTGTTATATTAAAAGTGCAATTACATAACATACATGTTATAACTTTTGAAGAGCTCCATAACTTTTTTCAAAGCATGTTTGGAATTAATGTAGCTCGAAACATTTCAAACCTATTTCCTTTAAAAAAAATAAATAGCCCTCTTGTACTGAGAGCGATCATTCGGGAATATAACTAATGTCTTGCGTTTAATGATCTATTTATTCACACTTCGCTAATCAAGGGCTTCGGACACTAATTGGCCATTTACACGTCATGCCCAGTTAATCGTTCTTGATGGATACAACACCGCAAAACTGTTTGATCTTATCTATTGTGTTTAACACTTTCAAGGCCTGCATATTCACTTTAATGATAACAAACTGTTAAAGGCTTAAAAAACTTTAAAATATAAGACGTGCTCCCGAAGAAAAATTAAATAAAGAAAACAAATGAATTGTAAGATAAATAAATAAATGTAAATTGGATGACTAAACGATAATTTATATTTATAACAAGCGCTTTCATCGCCATCGGGGACGCAAGCTGAACCTTGACGCAGCTTCAACACTGCAAAAAATGATGTCAATAAATAATTTCACGTTTTTACATTAACTCATGAAAGTGCTACAATAATTTCGATAAGTTTCAATTCAGCAGATTTAAAACAGTGACATAAATGACTTGAACAGGCAATTTGATTATACTTAAAAAACAATTAAGGCAGCAACTAAACATAAGTCTTTAAGTGTTTACAAAAGAGCTGATAATGCAAACAAAATTTGCCACTTGCAACAAAATTAATTCACTAAGTTTTTACTCAATAACGACAAGAATGCTTTGAAACATCTGTAACTTGGCAATGTAGTTGTGTTTAATGAAGAGTGCCCAACAGGCCGGTCTGAGATAAACTTCAGGTTTATGCGCATTTGGAATTATTTGGGAGGACCAAACTGTGTTTCGCTGTAATTGTTATGTGGCAATAGTACAAATGTATTAAGACAAAAGTTCGATAAATGACATGTTGCGCTTTTTCTCCGTCCCTCATGCCTATGAATGGACCCATTAATCTCACGCTGCGGACAGATAACATGGCCCTAAAGACTCCACTGTAATTCCACAATCGGGGTTTAACTATATGTAAATGGCCAGTGAGTGTGCAAATTATTCTCCATAGCCATTTAGATTAGACCCAGAGGGGACTCCATTTGCAGAAGAAACCTTATCAGCTAAATAAACGACACAATCCCCAAGACAAAAACATGCTGCGTACACACACAGACAACTCTGCAAAGTTTTTGCGTTAGGCACGAATGCAATGGCAGAATTATCTCCTTATTAAACCAACTCATGTTTTTAAACGCATATTTTAAAACATTTATAGGAAACGGAAAAAAAGTTGAAATATTTTTCTCAAACATGCAATACTGCTGCTTACAGGGCCTAATATTTGAACTATGAAATTTTAGTCTCAAAATAAATAAAAGCTAAATAAAACACGTTTTTTTAACTGAGCTCGTGCAGTGAATTATAAAACTGTATTTCAATTTAAATACAAACAAAACACAACTTTAAACTATATCTTCACACCACATGTATACATTTAAAATGTTCATGCACTGAGGTTTAAACAGACATTTAATGCATTTTGGTTTTTTACCTTGTTTCTCTTGGTCTTCGGCTTATTTGAGATCCGTACAGAATATCCACAGAAGCAAGAATCACTTTTTTGAGAAGTCTCGATCCAGTTGATAACCGATGTTAGCTGTTGTAGGAAACGAATTAGCCACAAACTTCAGAACTAGTTCCCAAAATCAGCACAAACTCCTTTGTCAAACAAATTTCGGTGCCCAAAGTCACCACATCAACGTTGGTATCCACACGTTACGTTAAGGCGATAGCCAATGTTGACGGATTGAGATTGATCACCTTCTTGATGCCCTGTCCGTCTAAGAGCAAAAGACACCTGCGGAACCGCCCACCCCCGCCAATCAGAGGTCTCGCTTGTCATTACAGACGACTGCTCTAGCCAATCAAAACGACGCCGTGCTCATTAACTCCACCTTTTATTGTGACGCAATATTGACCTGCCGTGCGAACGCGCGAGTCTTTAGGAGAGTAAACTGTTTGAATACACTTTTATACGAGCCTTTCGTTAGCACAGCACTGCGGGAAAGTAAACACACATTAACGATAATCGAATTGTTAAACTGATTTACCGTTGGAGGATAAAAATGTTTCGTTTTTAGAGACATAGGCTACTCTTTTCTGAGCACTTATTATGAACATGCAAGAAACTTAAAATAACATGCAGTTAGGCTACTTCCAAAACCCACAAAGTTGTAGCCTATGATTTCTTATATTTGTTTGTGAAAATTCACTGGTTTAAACGTAATTCAATTGAGCATCCATTTACCTTGTACCCCCAAGAAAACTTCTTATAGAGTTTTATTTGTGAGGTAGGCTATAGGCTATATTTAATGTAGGCTATTATCGTAGGTTGGTAGGCTATTTAACTTCGTTAAACGTCTTTTGGCGTTTTTAGGGCCCAAGTTCTATAAGACAGATCATTTAAAAATGATCCAAGGCTTATTTGCTGAATAGAGAGAAATCTTTTAATAAAACTGATATATAGGGCAGATTTTTACTGATTTTTACAATAGCCTACCCTATATTTGTATATTTAAAATGCCATATATTTGTCCATTGACATTAAACCAAAGGATAATGATGCGGTGCAATTATACGTCATTAAAGCCAAGAAACAAAACAAGGATTTCTTAAACAATTCAAAACTTTTCGCACACAACAAGCTGTTAAGACGTTGGAATCGATCCGGTAAAAAAAAGATATCTAGTGGCACTAACCTATTATCGATGGGGCATTTGTGTAATCCCAAAATGCAGTAAAGTTTCCTGAGCAGTAGCCTATAAACCCGTAAAGCCGCGGGATCAGCAGGCCTAAAGCGAGTGTGTGTGTACCTGTACGTATATATGTGTGTGTGTGTGTGTGTGTGTGTGTGATTGGTCTCTTTTGCCAGGCGGATTGTAGTGCCTCTTGGAAATTGTCGGAGTTTATTAAAACGATGGTGCATAAAATCCCCTCTAAACCCCAGAGTTGTCAGAGAGCATGGGCGCCAGCACAGGTTTATCTTGCACATGCACACATTAGGGTGTCGATACAAAGGGAAAATAAGCAAGTCTTTTTAGGTCGTTTAACACCTGGATTTTGGAGTTCGTATGGGATGTGGACCCGCAGGTAACCGACTTTTCCGTGCGGTTCTTTATGTCATATCATCCGGGTGCCTTCGTTTGTATAATGAGACGAAGGGCCACATAAACTGCTATTTCTAAATATGTGTTCACTGCTTTTAAAATGTGTTATTCTGCTATTTTGCTATAATCTTCGTAAATGTTATTGATAAATAATGTTATAGTTAACATGTTTTAGGTCATTTTTAAGTGCATCTATAACTAATATATTTAGTAAACTTGTAGAGCTGTAGGAATATTACATTAAAAGTGTTCTGAATGCACCATCGTGGCTTATTTTTCCCGCCTTGTAAATACGTGATATAAAGTTTAAGATACATTTGTTGAAATAAATAGAATAGACATATATCATTGTAGAAATTGTGAGTTAGTTGTACGTGTTTGTATTTTTGCTAAAGTATAGGCCTAACAAAGGTCAGGTATCAAGTATATTTCGTTTTTTATTTATAGTCACTTCAGTTTTAGGTCAACATTTTTGTATGTGTTTGAAATAATTTTACACAACAATTTTAGATGTAAAATTAATGAAATTCAGATATTAAAAAACTTATTTAAGTAGTTTCTTGTTTGAGTTACTAAAAATGTATCTTTCTAAGATGATAAACAAAGTATCTTGAGAATCTCTCAAAATCTTAATTCAACTGAAATAAACTGATAATCACCGCGTAGACTTGTCTGAGATATTTGTTTGCTTTGTTGTGCATTCACACGAAATACTCAAGTTAATTCAGGTTTTTCAGCACAAGCATCTGAAGAAATAAACACACTGAAAGAGGCAACATTTTCTGTTTAAACCATTGAAAATGCTTCCGATAATGAGAAAAAAATTAAAAAGCAATCTTTTCATTGTGACTTACCAACTCAATGGTTAAGCATGCCTTGGCTACACTAAAATAGGTAGAACTTTTTTGCAGCACAATAAATTATTATGCAACATTAAAAGAACTTGTAAAAAAAAACCCTAAATAAATATGCAGAGATGCAATATTAAAGGAATCATTACCACTGTTGAACAAGTCAAACACAGCTGTGAGAATTTATGTGCAGCACAATAAAAATGATCTGAGCTTTTGTTCAAGGGAAAATAAAACTATCAGGGTTTTGTAACCGCTGCCAAATTCTGTCCAGAGAAAACCCAACACTCTTTTAGCTTTCGGCAGATCTCAGTTCAGAGTTTGACAGATTAATGTTATTGGCTAGAAATAGAAAAAGAGAATATCAGATCAGCAGTACTGCATCCATGCAGGCCCTAAACATCAATCCCTAAATTAAACATGACAGATTATTTAAATAACTAATCTTATATGATGTGTAAAATTAAAACTCTTTATTGCACTGTTTAATAATTAACGAGAAGCCTATTTGAATTTCCTGAGTGCATATATAAATTAATTATTTAATTAACACGAGTGACTTAAAAATGGCCAATTCATATAAATAACTTTTCATTACTTTTCCAGTTTTTCAGATTTAAAACATTATTCTCTAAAGACTGCACGCGGAAAAATTGTATCGAATAATGTCTAAAAAATACTATTTGTTACATCCTAAAAGTGCATAGAGGGTGATGAATATCTAAACTTAAAAACGGCCTTGATGACATCACATAATGATGGTGAGTAAAAGCCAAACACTCACAGTGAGTGTGGACATGAAGATAATGGAGAGCAGGGGAGTGTGGAGCTGTCAATCATAGCATCGGGGTCCCGCCCACCTCATTAGGAGGGTAAATAGAAGGGAGGAGTGATGAGAGACAGAATGAGTGAAACAAGACTCAGGAGGAGAAACCAGATACACGACAAACAACTCACACACACACACACACACACACACACACACACACACACACACACACACACACACACACACACACACACACACACACACACACACACACTCTTTCACCCCCCTACTACACCTTAACAACAAACTACATTCATTGACATTCCAGCAGTATCTTAAATGTATAGTTCACCTGAAAGTGAGAATTATTTACACAAATCAATATATAGTGAACTTAGAATTGTATATAATATATAAAAATAATACATTTATTCATTCTCATTCATTGATTCTTATTTTTAGTGAAATATTCCTTTAAAACACAATTCCTCTCTTTAACCGTTGCACACCTTCTGAACTACATTTCAACATCTGCTGACAAACGCAACAGGCCCGTCTTAACGGAAGAACAACGTTCAGCTGCTAAAAGCAGAACTAGAGAGAGTGAATCTACGAGTGTCTCGCTTACTTCTAGTCCTTCTTCCTTTGCTTTTGAAAACTCACGTTAAAACTTGCATGGCTGACATAATCTCTCTCTCTCTCTCTAACAATGCGGTTCACTGGTTACCATGTGAAGCTTATACAGCCTCGCAAGAATGTGCAGGTTCAGATCTCCATGACCCGCCCCACAGAAGAGAGAGAGCACAAAACAGAGGGATTAAGACCTGCCTGCAGGACCGATCGGAGGGAGACCGACTCAAAAATGGGTCTGCTGATAGACAGATGCAAAACTACGGGGAGGGAAATCATCCTGGCTGTTGTGATATTGATGCAGTAGTGTAAAACTCAGACAACGACAAACACGCTGCAACCTGTGTGACTTCTGCAGAATACAAAATAAGATATTTTGAAAAAAGTTGGTAACCAAACATTGGTCCCCATTGACTTCCATCACATGTACACAAAACCACAGAGACATTTCTCAAAATATCTTCTTTTGTGTTCCACACAGGTTTAGAATGACATGACTATTCCTTTAATCGAGCAAATACTCATCTCAAATATCAGCAAGGTGAGTTTTGGACCAGATGGAGGCAACATAGTAGAAAGGATGTGACACAAACGTTGTAATGTCACGTGTCTTGGCATCTTCCTGTCTCTGTGTATTGTCTGTATTGTATGATGTTAAAAAAAGAATCTTATGGTTGAGTATATCTTGAAGATTGAAATTAAAAGTTTTAAAAGTAACAAAAACATAAAAATGCTATTTTCTAGAGAGAATCTGTATTTTAAATCAGTATAGCAGAAAAACTTTCATATTTATGGAGATAGGGACATTCTTTCTTCTGCAGGACACAAAAGAAGATATTTTGAAGAACGTCGGTAACCGAACATCATTGACTTCCACTGTATGGACACAAAACCACTGAGACATTTCTCAAAAATACCTTCTTCTGTGTCAGTCATATATCACAACAGATTTAACTTGAATGAACTCAGATTATAGATGTTAACTATATTAAGTGCATTTTAGGTTGAATTCTGAATTGGATAACAGCTCACTTCCTATCACAAAATAATCTTCTGAACCAAGAATGTTTAAAATCGTGAGCGCACGACACTCATTATCCCCTCGTATTTTATTCACCAAAAAAGCTACTTAATATCTGTTTCATAATCTCATTACTTGATATCACACCAACAGATTATGAGAACCAATCTCCTAATTACCATGAAAAAATACAGCATTACCATGCATTGACAAAGTTAAGCCGTCTGGTCATCAAACTAATTACAATCTATTGATTATGGATCTGAATCTTTATCTCGGGCTCAGCGGATTCGCCTTGGCAACCTGTGCCGCTCTGGAAGGTTGCCAGACAAATGTCGGAATCGATGAGATGGAAATTGACTATTTAAAAGGCTTGCGTGACATATGGACAGACCCTTCGGAATAGTGCTTTTGTACAGGCCTGTGGACGAACTATAAAGGAGCCATTTCTGCCCCGACTACTGCTGTTTATAATCAGTGGCCAATGTGTTTTGGCTGGGTTAAGCCGGTTATTGTCACCGAAACGTATGACAAATTCAGATAACAAAGACGATGGTTTATATCATCAACATTTTGTTCTCTAAATTTTTTTTAAATCCTTCAGTGTCCCATGGCAATTATCCTTGAGGAATAAAGCAATTGCAAGGTGACAGCGAGTAATGGCTTATAAAAACCATGACTCGGACATATCTGCATACGAACAGAACACCTATTCAAAATAACAGACATATAGACCAAATAGATATGTGACTACAAATTGACATTAAACAACATGAATGTTTTATTGTTGGTTTTACTTCATTGTTTGCTGTAATCTCTAAAAAAAAGACAACTAAAAATAAAATATGTGACCCTGGATCACAAACCCAGTCTTAAGCATGAGAACATTTGTAGTAAAAGCCAAAAATACACTGGGTCAAATGGGTCAAACTTGTATGGGTCAAAATTATGATTTTTCTTTATGCCAAAAATCATTGGGATATTAAGTAAAGATCATGTTCCATGAACATATTTTGTACATTTCATACAAAATATCAAATCTATATATCTACATAAATATATCAAATCTATTTTTGTGAGTGAAAAATGGCCGGAAACACGTCTACAAACACGCTGCTGCTGCTCTTTTGGAATAACACACTGAAGTTTGGTATCTATGTAAAGATTAGAATTTCTGCTTTTAGGTTCATCTATTCTCCACAACATCATTACAGCAGTAAGCCGCACCAGCAAAAGTAACTATTTAGTGACGTAAGCCGGTCGACAGTGACTTCGTATAAGCATGCCCGTCGAACATTGACAAACAACAGAAGTTTGGCCAATCAGCATTTGCTTACATCACAGATCCTTCCTGTCCTACTGGTTAAGACCCTGCATCGGAGAAGGAGCTAAAGTGTTCCTCCAAAAAAGTTCTCCAGAACTAAAATTCCAGTCGGTTCCTGCGGTGCGAACACAACGAAAAGCAGGTACTTCCGGCAAATCGTTCCTGCGGTGCGAAAGCCCCTATAGATATGTCAAAGAAGAACAATTTTTGGTTCTCTAGAAAGCCTTTGTGTACACTTTTATACAAAAAGTTCTTTGAATGTTACATTATGAAAAGTTACAAAAAAAGGGTTTGTTTTGTATAAGAACTTTTAAGTAAACGGAAGCAACAATCTCCTGCTCTCTTATGGCATTGTTGTGAAGAAACTTTTTGTGTAAAGTGTAAAGGCTCTTTCTTACCTTTCTATAGTGTAAAGACTTATTCACAAATAGCACAGAATGGGTATATGGATGGAGGAACCTTTATGTGCATAATATCATTACTTTCCAGACCTATGCAATATTTATAAGTAAAATATGACTTTTTAATTGTTCCAAATAGTAGTCTTGAATAGTACTAGCTGTGCCTTGCAAAAAAACATGACTGTTCACTTGTGTAAACTCAGTCTAGGATTACTTACTTTGAGGCATCCTAAATTTGACTACTGGCCACACTTCACAACACATTTATGCATGAATGCATGCACACACACTTTTCCATATGTAAACCCGAGTGTGTAAATTTGTTTGGGTCAGCTCTGCCGTATCCATAAAAATAAGAGAACAGATTTGACTTAGGACCATGTGCACCTGCAAATCAATCTCGACAGACAACCGTTTGAAAAACTGCAACAGTCCGAACCTCTTCGGCTGATTTTTCAAACAAGTCTCGATGGCTTCCCTTCTTTTGTAGCGAGGGACATATTACAGGGATACGACTTTCACCTAATCTGCAAAGCTCTCGAAAGCTCCTTAAAAAAGCTCCATCTAAAACTTTGGCGTCTTTTGTGCGTGCGTTTTATTGCGCTTCACCCTGTTTGCTTTAGATAACAAATCTGCTGCTCGCCCTCGGGGTAAAGGGAGCATTACAAATTAATCCCAGCTTTAATAAGTCCAGACTAAGCCCAAGTTTTCCCTCTGTAAGAAAGCGAGCGAGAGGGAGGGTCAGTGGGGAAGATGAAAAAGGAAGAAGGGAAAGAAATATATTAAAGCCTGTGATCACAGCGGCGCGTTTTGTTTGTCATCCTCCATTTTTATTTAATCCCTTGCTCTGTAATCCAATTTGTCTATCGGAGCTTCGGCTGGGCCTCGACCTGCCCATCCACCTTCAAAATGCACACGGCTAATGTCTGAAACTAGATTTCTTTCAAATTCTACTTAATGAACTTAAAGAGAATCGTGTTTGAACCTCGAACACTTTTGGTTGCAGCAATTTACATGAGATTATCTTCTGTGTAGTTGCATTTAGGGTAATATTGTAGGTTTTAATGTATATCCAAATGTACCATACTATACGCAAACAGTTATGAATAGTAACAAGATCTTATTTATGTTTATACATCCCTAATACCTACATGACACTTTTTGTTTTGTGAGTAATGTGAATTCGGGATTTTATAAAAAATGCAAGCAAAATGAGGTTTTGATTTTATGTGTTTGTGGTCATAGGGAAACCGTGTGAGTCAGCAGAATACTTCTTGTTCGCTCTGAGATGAGAGAGAGGATTAAAGATCTTGATTTAATTACTGTGAGAGGTTGAGCTTCAAGCACACCGACTCAAGAGCCGCTGGCTGGCAAACGGGTGGCAAGGAGGAAAAGAAAAAGGTCTGCTATGGAGTGGGGATCGGTTTATGAATTAACGTCTTCTCTTGAAACGAAACCATCCACACCAGTCACCAGCTATCAACTTTCATTTCCATGTCTCTTTAATTTGTGGAATCATACATAGATTACAAGATAACGTATTAGCAGAGCAAAGATCGTGGGTTCGATTCCCACTGAAAACACATATTGTATACCAACCTGATCTCACAGGAATTCATAACTATTTTACGAGGTTTACGATTTTACAAAAAAGCAATACTGAGGCCCCTCCCCTAAACCTAACTGCCGCGAAAACATACTAATAATATTATACGAATTAGCCACGTCGTAAAATAGTTATGAATTCCTGTGAGATGTGTTGGATAACACTGTAATAAAAATTTTGTAATTTTACGTTTTGATTTACAAAATGTTCACTTATTTTTGAAATGCGGTAAAAAAAAAAAAATTACAGAAATAAACTGCAGATTTACAAGTTGAATGTAAAACACAGTTACAAAATTTTTTATTTTACATTTTTTGTCCTGGCACCCAGCTGTCGGCAATCGAAATCGGGTCGCCTGAAGCACAACTATATTATCGTTTTTTATAGGATTTTTTTACACCGTGTAGCTTAAATGCACTCAAAGTCACTTTTTTTGAAGAAAATTCCTGAAAAATGTATAAATGTACACAGAGATAGAGACTTTATTATCTTAATTACTTTGGCATTATATTGCAAGAGTCACACTAATCAATACAATCATAAGCAACATATGAAAGCTCGCAAATGAAAGCATTTTAATCTTCTGTGAGGCAGGAGCCATACATACACACACACACACACACACACACACACACACACACACAAAATGCCAAACCCAACCTGAGCTCAATCCGCACAGTAGGTTATAGACCGAACAGAGAGGCATAACAGATCTTCATAATCTCATGACAAAAGCTAAAAGGTGTCCTCCTGCCCAGCGAGCAGGCCGGGTGTATGATACGCGCGGCCTCCTGTGGCTCTCAAAGACACTCGGTGGAGACCGGCGGGGTTTCTACTCTCATGAGGAAATCTCATCTCATCTCCGTCCACCCGCTTTTCTTTCCCCAAAGAAGCAGACGCTTCAGATATCGCCGAATGACTCATGGGGGAGTCTTTTTGTCTCGGGGTGTGCAATCTGGCTTCCTTTTAAGAAGAAAGCTTATGAAACACACTTGTGGATCCATTCAGGATTGTGTAACGTTACTGCTGTTCACGTCATTTCTATGGAAAAGAGAAAAGCTGAGAGTGCTTAAAACATATCAACCGTTGTTTACGGTTTCAAAGCAACAACATAAACAAACGTTACTGCGCATGCACGCTTTTATGGCCCAAACTTAACTTCCGGTACACATCCAAACAGAAACTCTGCATATTATTTCTGGTAACAAGCAAAAGAAATAACAAGTAAATGACATTAGCTAGCAAGTTAAAAGTATGTGTAGTCAGTTTTATTTTGGGTGAAGTAGAAGAACGGTTACTTGGCTAACCTCAAATGCAACAAAGTTACACGACCCATTTAACAAATAGTTTATTTAATAAAATAAATATACAATAAAATTCAACAAATTGTTTATTTAATGCAATCATTATGCAATAAAATATTATTATAAATCAATATTAATATAGCCACTGATAATTAACCCAGAAAATGTTTATATTTGACCCAACAATGGTTTAAAACTACCCAGCATTTTGGCTTGAAACATCCCAGTATAGATAGTTATAACCCAACGCTTCGGTTTGTCCCTTTTTGACCCAACACCGGTTTAAAAAAAAAAAGAATATCTTGTTCTACAGAAAAAAGTAATTGGGGGGGAACAGTTACATTTAGAAACCACTAAAACTCTGCAAAAGTGTTTTTTGTGCGGATTCCAAAAGAGAAACATTCACATCTAATTACTCGAAACTTAGTTTTTAACACGATTTTAATCTCCAGGGAAAAAACATTTAATACAAACAACAAAACCATCCCTCAGCAGACCTCACCGGGCAAGTCGGGGGACTTTCTCTCGCCCGCTAAAAAGACAAACCAGGGCCAGATGTTACTGGACCCACCAACATTGAGAGCAGTCAAAAGCGTCCGAGGAGCCAGGGAGGAGGGAGAGAATAAATTAATTCTCTCTCTTTTCTCCATCTTTTTCCTCTTTGATGGAATTAAGCTCACTCGCTTCTCAACGATCTGCCGTGTGAATGTCCATGCGTTTGCTTTTTCTCTCTTTCTTTAACTGCCAGCCTCTCTCTGTCTCCAGTCCTGATAGAGAGCATGAGGCCACCCAGAGGAGATGAAGAACAGAAAGAGAAAGAGAGAGAGAGAGAGAGAGAGAGAGAGAGAGAGAGAGAGAGAGAGAGAAGCAGAGAGAGGTAATCCCTCCGTTGTGAGGGGTCCGGGCCCCTGTCCTTTACCCCCACATTATCCTCTACAAAAATCCTCTCTGCACCCCCCCAGCTTCTCTCCTAGTGTGTCTGCATTTACATACAGCAACAATGTGTGTTTCACAGGACAGATTAGTTGTAAGGGGGAGGTGTTTTTGTGTGTATGTGTGTTTGTTGGGGTTGGGAATTGAGGTTCTTTACGTTAAAACGTTATAATGTTTAGTTTTATTAACAGAAAGAAACTCCTGCAATGCAAATGGATAAAGTAGCTGAAAATGTATGAGGACATTGAAAGTCATCTTTAATGCTTGAATACATGCTTAATCGAAATAATGTCTTCTTAACTTGTCGTCTAATAATACCAACAGGATTAGGTGAGAGAAAATAGTTATTGATATAAAAACAATCGTGTTTGGGATGTCTAAACTCTTAAAGGGATAGTTGAACCAAAATAAAAAATGTCATCATTTATTGAACCTATTGTCTTTCAAAACCTATATATGACTCTTCTGTGGAGCACAAAAGGAGATATTTTGAGAAATGTCTCGGTGGTTTTGTGTCCATACATTGAAAGTCAATGGGAGCCAATCTTGTTTGGTTTCCAACATTCTTCAAAATATTATCTTTTGTGTTCTGCAGAAGTCATACAGGTTTTAAATGACAAGAAGGTGAGTAAACGATGACATTTTTGGGTGAACTGTCCCTTTAAGATGTGTGTTTGTCTTGGAGGGTACTCATGGGTAATGTGACACTACGCTGATTTGTTCCAACACTAATTGCAGAGGAGGGGTCTAAATCTCACACACACACACGCACGCACGCACACACACACACACCCGCGTGCGCGCACACAGACATTTAGCTAATGAATTAATCTCATACTAAGGCATCTTAAGCTAATACCATTAACTAAAGTTGACTTAAGTGTGTAGGGAGTATCCAGAAACCCATCTGGGAATTCTGCTCTGTCTACGATAAAATCTCATAAAGCTGCCCGGTTTATTAAAATAAAAAAGCTTACTGGAAACACACAAACAAAAACCCTGTTTCACCGATCTGCCAAACCATCCTAAAAACAGACACCAGAATCAATTCGTTTCAATTCAGGTCTAGCCACTTCTTAAAAAAAGACTTTTTAGCAAACGCAATTTTCTCAGGCCTATCAGAACCATCACGTGTCAGTCAGCGATCTCATCTGGACGAACAATCTGGACATCCCACGAAAAACACAAAACAAACACAAAAGGCACTAAAGAAAACAAGGGCGCTGAGGTTTTGAGAAGCAGAGCTGGCCGTCTTTATCAGGCCGCAGGTAAGAGCGTCTGTGGCGGTTCACATATGAATGGGCCTCTAATTAGCGGCATATCTAACGTGGAGAGCTCTGTGGAGTTAATGACGCTCCATTTAGGAGAGGGCCTTTGGCTAAGATTTCAGGTTCCTTCAGGATATCCTGAGTGTTTGTTTATCTGATACCAAAGCAATGAAAGCATGGAGGGGGGGGAACTGGGAAACAACCCTTACAAAAATTTACCAGAGTTTAACTAGGGTATTTGGGGTAAAACCGTAGTAAAAGCAACTTTGAAACTGTGGCCTAGCTCGAAAAGTTACGTATAATTTATGAACATGATGCGGCTGACTATATTGAAGCTTGTTAATGGGTCAATATCATATTAACCTCTTAAATAAGCACCACATTTTTGAATATTCAAGTTTAGAAAATAAATGTTGAGTGTTTTGATATTCAAATTATGCATCGTTTGTGTAATTGATTGAAAAATAATGTAAAACAAAGGTAATAAAAATGCAGACACGATAAAAAGAAATGTCTTTTCCATGGGCCATTGGTATTTCATAGGTACCAAATGTATACATATGTGTACCTAAATGTATTAGGGCCTTTTTAAAGGTACCGCCCCAGTGACAGCTTTTATGAAAACACACACAAAAACATTAGAAAGAAGCTGGATCTCTGCTGGACACTCGAAGATCATTCAAACGTACAGACAGAACGTCAATGTAACGAAAAGAAAGCGGACACAACAGACACGCAACCAACACAGCGGTCATCACACAAAAAAACATTTGACCGCAGCATGTCACGATCGACCAATCAGAATCGAGCATTTTAGCATACATTTATTTATCCTGGAGAGACGAACCCAAGTGAGCATCCAGAGGGTCCGATGGCAAGCATCTCTTCAGCTGGACACAGACTCTGCTGAGTAAGAACATATACACTCTCCTAATGAATGCATGTTTGCCCCCCAGCCTTTCAGAAACACACCTCCCTCCCCCGTGCTCTGACCACCTGCCCCTTGCTTCTTTATCTCCAGATTTCCAGACAATGCCCAAGGGATCCTGATGCTTAATCCTCTACACCCCGCCATCTCCCTCCACCCGGCCTCCCTCTCTTTTCATTTATTCTGCTTTTAGAGAATTATTAAATGCAAGAAATCGAACATATGATGATAATGAAAAGGAGACCGGGCACCGAATACCAAATACATTAAATAAACAACACATGTGTGCATTACAAGAACACTGCAACAAGAAAAAAAGAGGTTTAGTTCGGTTTAAAATGAATCATTCTTAAACTTTTGGTTTGAATCACTCAAATTGATTCACCAACTCACTTGTGAATCAGTCTGGGAGGTTCCCTCAAAAGACTTTTCCTTATTATACCGGACTATATTTTTCTAAATAAATCAGACATCTCTCTACAGTTCTATGGTAAAACAGCTCAAACCACACAACCCCCCTACACACGTCCCGCTATACAAAAATATAGACCAACGCTAAACCAACGTGAGAGACAAAAACTCATATTCCCCACGAGTATCCCTTTACTAGCTCGCTCCTCCTCGCCCTTCCGAGGATTTGGACTCTGAGGACGTCTTTCTCCGACAAACTCTTGAAAGATTATAGCAGTTATCCCATTTAAGTTGTTTAAGAACGCCATTCTTGTGCGTGTAAGCCAAGGCATGGGCCAGGTCAAAGAGACCATAGCGCTGATTACAAGCCCGAAGTCCGGCGTAAAGCTTGGCAGAGTAACATTAATGAATGGTAAGCTTCTTTGGCCGCGTGTTCCCTAAAGAACCGCACTGATAATATACTTAAGGCAGGATGCACAGTTGTTTGTGTCAAAGCCAAGGCGGCAGTTTGGCCACCCCGCTCACGTAGCGGGGCTTAGCACCAGACGGACTCACAATGTGAAATCATTTACATCACAGGCCGCACCGGGATCGAAAAGATGTCAATAGCAAGTCGCGTAACAGCTGTTTGTGTCATTCGATAAAAGCAAACAGTGCCGTTGTTGTGTTCAACAATACATGAGAAACAAAATATAAATATGAAAGACTTATTTTTAACTAATCTCCAGACAGCTGCGTATAGCAAATGTCTCAACTGAATCAAATGTTATTTTAAGACACAAACATACTTAAAAAAAATAATTTTACTACAAAATAGCCAATGGTGTGACTTTGAAGTTCGACTACAGATCGATTAATAGTTACCGAAAGGATTTTGGCAACCTGTTTGCAGTTTAATTAGTTTAAATGGTGTGAGTGACACAAAAAAGACAGAAAAGAAGGGACATTTCACCAAATAAAATGAAAATTCAGTCATTTTTTTATTTCCCCTCTTGTCATTCAAATCCTGCATACGACAAAAGAAGATATTTTGAGAAATGTCTCAGTGGTTTTGTGTCCATACAGTGGAAGTCACTGGAGTCCTGTTGTTTGGTCAACATTCTACAACATATCTTCTTTTTAATTTTGGGTGAACTATCCCTTTAATTTCTATTAGACCTGTGTGCACTTGAGTCTTTCCAGTAGGGAAATCCAAAAAGGAAAACTGACATCCAGCCACATCAACCAGGACCCATTAACCCCATTAATGAACAGCAGTAATTATCACCCGTGTATCAGTATAAACATCAGTCAGATGAGCAATTACTCGCTGTTAATGAAAGAGTCGTGTCAGGACATAAGAACCACACCTCTCATTCATTCTGTTGTCCAAATCCTTCAAGTACCACAGTACAATGAGACAGGAAATACAATTATCTTAAATCATTAATCATATTCAACTCAATAACTCTTCAAAAGTATAAGAGAGGTGAAGATCCTAAAAAATAAAAATTCATTTAAATATTGAAAACATGTTGGAATAACATTATCTCCACCACATATGATCTCATCTAGACATACAGTTAGTGACTTTGTGTCCATGTAAAACTATTGCATTGCATCTCACATTTATATAGTTCACTTAACATATAGCATGCTGTCCTTCTGAATCCTCGTATCTCCATATTTCATGATTTTTATGTTGTTGCCATAAATCATTATTAGTCGTTCTTTATGTTTGTCACTGGGTTTTGCTAATATTGAACCAATTAAAAGTGCTTGTCCAGTGTTGACACCACAATAATTGATCATTTAAAAAGTACAATGTTTTGTCCATTTCCTAAAAAAAGCAAATTTGGACATACAAAGGACATGATATATAAAAATCATAAATTACTTTTTTAATATATTATTAATTGATAATTAGCTAAACATAAAATCTGTTGTGGCCCTGGCACAAATTTATTGGCTGCAAAGAGACATTTTGCATTTACTACACAAACAAATTCAAATTAGTTAAACAAATGAGTGTTGCTGGAGACAATTAGGTTGTTGAGAAAATAATTTTGCTTTACATTTGAATCTTTTACTGTATTTTTCACATAACTAATAGCTGTAGGTGTATAACACTCACCCATGTCCCTTATGTCACCGGCCAGCCTTGAAGAAGTGTCCTCTAATGAAAAAAGCACTTCATCAGAGCTCTTGATGAGGTCATTAAAATGTGTCATTTCAAGCCAAGCTGTTAACAATGTCCAATCAACAATCAGGGGGTTAACACTTGATAACAAAACTTGTGGATTCACCCCTGCGAAAGAAGACGATAAAAAAACAGAGTGAGGAAAGAAACAAAACATTTGTCTGTCAGCCAAAACAAATGAGCAGAACTGAAAGGAGGTGTCATAAACTTCACGAACAACAAGTACAAACATTTTCCTTTACAAATCCATTTACAGAAATCGGTTTGTACAGCTTTAAATGTTTTGAAAAAAATTATTATTATTATTATTATTATTAGTGGTCACATTTGAAAAACATTTTAACATTAAATTAATTGTATGCCTAACTCATAATGTATGGAAGACACACAAATATTTTTTCTATTTTAACATTTATTACTTTTAGTATCAGTTGACCAAAAATAAATACATAAAAAAAACTTTCATTATCATTTTTGTTTTATAAGACCTTTTAATCTTAACATAATATTTAAAAAGTACTACTTTACTACTAAGTATACAGAGAAAAAAACTATATGGGTCAAAATGATCAGGATATTATATTAAGTAAACATGATGTTCCATGAAGATATTTTGAAAATTTTCTATACTGTTAATATATATAAACTAAATTTTTGTGAGTTATATGCTATGCTAAGGACTTAATTTGGACAACTTTAAAGGCAATTTTCTCAATATTTAGATTTTTTTTTACAACCTCAGATTACAGATTCTCGGCCAAATATTATCCTATCCTAACAAACCATACATCGATAGAAAGCTTATTTATTCAGCTTTCAGATGATGTAAAAATCTAAATTTAGGAAAAATGTATCCTTAAGGTTTTGTTGCCCACGGTCACATATTGTTTTATAAAGCTTTACAATAAGGTTCCTAACATCAGTTTACAAAATTATTTAACTAATAACTAATAATGAACAATACTTCTACAGCATTTAGTACTTTTCGTTCATGTTAATTTCAGCGTTTAAGAATACAGTTTTTTAAAAGTTGTATCTGTTGACATTAGTGAATGCAAAATGAACTAACACAAACTATACAAACAATAAATAACTTGAAACTAAGTGTAATACTAACAAATTGCTCATTCTTAGTTCAAGTTATCCATTGCATTAACTAATGTTACCCGAAAGCCTGTAAAATGAGGTAACATCTTAAATCACAAAAGAAAAACAAGGGAAAAGCAGGTAAATATACAATTCACCTCAATACCCAACAGGGAATTTCTGTCTGCCTAAAATGTGTTGTTAATTCTCCTAGAGAGCCCCCCCTCCCCACTAACAGTCCCAACACAGATAACTAATTAGCTACATTACAGTCATTTCCATTTTAATGCTTTGTTTACTGCCATTGTTTAGTGGCACAATGGGGAGAATTGCAAATGGCAGCGAACTGGTGGGATTCAGCTAATGAAACTGGCCATACACTGCCCTACCCTCAGGACAAAGACAGACGGAGGCCTGACTTAGAAATGAGACTATTGATAGTCATTTAATTGACAGATATGACTGTTAATGAACTAGGCATTAAGTTAACACTGCAGTGGTGTGGATGCTTTCCAACTGAAAGTGGTGAAATTAAGTTTGAGAAAGTGTAATGCGCACAAGAGACAAGACATTTTTTTCTTAAATTCATTTTGTGCATTTTATTAATAATGAAGATGTTCATTGTAATATGATGCTCATTAAAATGATCCACCCTATTTTTATTGGTCTACTGTACTGCAAGAAATATAATTCTTATTACATAGATGTGATAATAATACTGCTTGTTTTAGTTTTAATGTGCTTATATAGCCTAGCACAGTAAAATTGTTTTTAATGTCTTATAGTGTTTAAATTGTATTACATCATGCTATAGACGGTTTTATCCGACACGCGCGCCTGGGCCAAAGTTAGCTTCTGGTCCAACGCAAATCTCACTGCGAAATCGTAAGTATTTTACAAGGTGGGTAACTCATATGAATTCGTACAATCTCAGTCGTATAGTACAGTTTGCTTTCGTGCCAGTGGCGTTTGCATTTGCGCTAGTGATGTTAGGTGTAGGGGCGGAGTTAGGGCTGGGCCTTCAGTATTGCTTAATCATACGTTTTTGTACGACTCACAACATGAATTCCTTTAATTTAATTTATATGAATTGTATAATAATTTTATTAAACAAACAATTTGTTGAATGGGTCGTGTAACTTTGTGACATTTCAGTTTAGCCAAGTAACGGTTCTTCTACTGGTAACCCACAATAACACTGGCTAGACATACTTTTAACTTGCTAGCTAATGTCATTTACTTGTTATTTCTTTTGCTTGTTATCAGAAATAATCTCTATTCTTGGATGTGTACCAGAAGTTAAGTATGGGTCAGAAAATACAACAACATAAAATAGAAAACGGTCATTAATTAATAACTGTAAGTAAATTATAATGTAGTAAAATAATGAAGTACAAACAAAGTAGTAAAAATCTAATGTAAATGACCACAAAAAATATAGTGAACTCACAGTAACATAATCAGAAATTAGGTGGAAAATATGCTTATTTATCACAAAAATAATGTGTAATGTTAATATAATCTTGTAATATACATTCTTTATGCTTCATGCAAAATAACTTTTTTTGGGGGAAATTTGAATGTTTGGAATCACGACATTCTTTTGGTTAAATTTGCCATTAAATACAAAGAATGATTTCATTTTCAATTGAGAATGCATTACTCTTTGAGGAACGTTGTGATTTAAGTCATAAGGTTTTAAGTGAGAAGCAGAAGTCAGAAATCAGGTATGTGTGGAATGTTGGCTACAGCGCTAATCTCTAATCCCTCTCTGAGTGCCGGCACTGGAGGACCCTGGGTCAGTTACTCTGTCTACATCTGTGTGCGCACGAGACGGAGGGAGAGAGAGAGAGAGAAGTGAACAAAATTTGTCCTGGCTTTCCCGCTTCCTTGTCTCTCCTGTTGACCAATCAGCTTAGAGGAAACATTTTTTTAAATTGTTTGTTGTGATTGGTCTTTACATGTCAAGATGGTCGCATCCTCTCACGGCCAAAATAAACTTGAAGGTAGACTTTGTCTGATTGGGTAACTGTGTCTACCTCAGAGACGGCCGTCAAGAGATTTTAGCCACAAAGACACTAACAAGAGCCCTTTAATTTCTTCATAAGTGTTGTAAGATTTGGCTTTGAGTTTTGACATGGCTTGTGGTCCCTCTAAAGACTTTGAGGATTATGAGGGCCACCCAAGAAGAGAGAGGGAGCAAGTGAGAGAGGAATACATGAATTAGTAATGCTGAACTATGATCAAAAACCTTCCTGAAAACCAAGATATGGACAGAATATGCCACCTAATGAGAGGTCGAAGGTCAACAGAAACATTTACCACATGACTTCAATTAATCTGTTACTCTTTTTTTCACTCATTCTAACACTCATCCTAAAACAAATGCTTAAATTATTTATATTTGTAATACAAATACAAATTAATCAGCAAATTGTATTTTCGCTAATGCATATGAGTTTCACAATTGTATGAAGAAAAGCCCTGGCGCTCATCACTTCATTGGCGCTGAAACCATTAGCATTAGCTGACTGCTTCCGCCCCCTATTGGTCAAAGTTATTACTGCACACACATCAATACACAGTTTGCCAAAAAAGTATTTAACGTTAGATGGCAAAACCACTTCAAACCAAAAGTAGAATTTATTTAACTTGAAAGGTGGTGTATGTGGTGGTATATTACACACATGATAATTGTAAATATCATAGATCTTTATAGTTCCATAGGTCCACTAAGATGATTTTTATATCTGGTATAATGGAAAATCGTTACCGGATAAATCAAGAGTTATGTATGAAAATCATCCTGTATGTGTAGTGAAAGCTGTGCTGTGGTCAGACTCCAGCTTATCATATGAGTGTTTATGGTTCAGTGGGCCGAAGCCCCAAATTCCCAACAAAAATTAAATTACACCCATAGATCCATTTCTGTTATTAAGGTTGTGTCACCCCTTAAAATCCAATACAGCCACTTAACTGTCATATCCATTCCCCCCTCTCTCTTGAAGATAATAATAATAGTTTATACTCAAACAAAATATAAATAATAATACATTTAAAGGGTAAAAAAACATATTGTGTATATATTAGTCATTTAATATATGAGAGTCATTAGTTAAAGTAACATAAATAATTGAGCATCAATTACATTCTCTTTCTAAGGAGGGAATGGAGAGATTTTTTAATTCTGGAAATCTATGGTTGTGCCTAGATGGGAAAACTGTCCAGATGTCTAACAAGTTGACCTAGGCATATCACAAGACCAGACTTGGCCTGAAAACACCATTTGAAACCCAGAGTTCCAGTATTTTATATATAGTTTTTGATACATAAAGTATTGAGAAAGGTATGAGCTTTCGAATGAAATTTTATGTACAGTATTGTTCATATAAACATGGAATAAAAAAAAAAACTGTATATGACTCATTTTTCTGTGAAAGATATTTTAAGAAATGTCTCCGTGGTTTTGTGACATACAATGGAAGTCAATGTGGGCGAATATTATTTGGTTACCAACATTCTGCAAAATATCTTCTTCCGTCTTCTGCAGAAGAAAGAAAGTCATACAGTTTGAAATGACATGAAAGGGTGAGAAAATTTTCATTTTGGGTGAACTGCCCCTTTAATAGCACTATGAATATAACTACAACAACTATTATCTGTCAGTCTTGCCAATCTTCCTTATTTCTATACTTCGTACTGTAAAATTGTGAAAACCGCTACAGAAATCAATTTAAATTGAAAGTTTTTAGGGATTCAGTGCAGTGGTCTTTGTGTCCTAATATGAAGAAGGAAACATGAGTCCTTCTAGTTTCTTTTAGTCATAAATGAAAAGAGGGCTAACAGTCATTCGTGGGCCCGGGCTCTGTTTCACATCGAGCAGTGCATGAAGGGTTCTAATTAAAAAGTGCTAACGGTTAAAGTTGAGAGCAGAGAAGGAATAGAAACCACTTTTGGACTAAAGGGGTGGAGCCTTGAGTTAATCCAAGGCCTTGGGCCTCTCTCTTGCACACACACATCCTCGGCCTCCAGAAGTGTATTGATCCCTGGGCTGAGATACAGAAAGGTTTGGGTTTGACCGTCCCATCAAAGCCAGAGGGCCACACACACCTGTGAGTGACTCTGTGTGTGTGTGTGTGTGTGTGTGTGTGTAGCGCCGCTAAGCCAAGATTAAGCTAAAGTTACTCGTCTCTCTGCCCTCTTGCCATGTCATTCAAACCTTCGATTGCAGGACGGCCACACGGCATACACAAAGACCCTTTCTGGGCCATCCTCACCATCAGCTCTCAAACATCAAACACAGGGGATTATGGGATTGCGATAAATCCCTGAGGGGAAACGAGAGACAAAATGGAGTTTTCCAGGGAACTCCCTCTGCCCTAGCGTCTTCTCTCTGGAGATTTGTTTCTCTGAGACAAATTTGTTTCCCTTTATTCCGCCATTTTGCCTGACGTGCATCGCGCCGCTGCGGCTGTACAGTAATCCCTGCGCTATGACAGATTACACACGGCTTTTGTGGCTGGGTCTAATACCGGACTGTGAGGGAATTGACAAGGTCTTAAAGCACTTAACTCCCTAAGAAGGTTCATCCACACCTGATGCGTGAATACAATCCCGGGGTTAAACCCATGTCGTGTGATATTTGCTCCGCGAATCAACTATTAATGAAATCCTTAGTGTCATGTTCAGACCAAGAGAGACTCTGAGGAGAATATTGCTAAGTCAGGGCATTAGTATATAGTATGAAAGCAGTAAAAAAGATAAACATGCATTATAAAGCCACTGATCCTAAAATGTTTTAAAAATGACCCCTCACCCACTCCAAGCTTAAAACCTGAAGGCAAAAATATGTCAACGAAAGAACAACAAGACCGCAACTGAAGTGTTGTAACATCTGCCACTAAACATTGTTTCTTCAGGCGACTTTACACCTTTACATTTCATTTTCTATATAAGACACGTGAATGGGGATGAGTGATGTCAAACTGCGAAATAACAAAGAATCGTGAAGTGGTTCATATGACATCAGACATCATGTGATGTGTCTGAAGGCGAAATATTTGAATTGAGAACTCCAACCAAGGGCAAGACTTTTAGTGTACAGGAACTTAAGTTTCAGTCGAAGCTATTGTATGATCTCAGAAGATGCAGAATATAGACATACAAAAGGGTTGCATTGTGTTTTTAGTTTTAAAGAGTACATTTGCTCAAAATAATGCTACTCACTGCTATAGAAGGACCATTTTTGGCTGAATGGTTTAATACAGAAGATCTGAAAAACCTTGCTATTTCACAAAAGGTTTTTATATTGGGAAAAAGCTCCTAAAAGACTAAGAAAAACAGTTATTTTGAGAACCTAAATGGTTCTTTGGGGAACCAGAAATGTGACCCTTGATCACAAAACCATAAGAAAGCACGAGAACATTTGTAGTAATAACCAAAAATACATTGTATGTGTCAGAATGATACATTTTTCTTTTATGTCAAAAATCATTAGGATATTAAGTAAAGATCATGTACCATGAAGATATTTTGTACATTTCCTACCATAAATATATCAAAACTTTCTTTTTTGTGAGTGGATGCAGCAAAATCGCACACAAAAATGGCCGGAAACACGTCTACAAACTTCACTCGCTGCTGTCGCTCTTTGAGAATTACCCACTCAAGTTTGGTATCTATGTGAAGCTTAGAATTTTAGCCATTATTTTAATCGTCATTACAGTGAAAAGCCAATAGAGAGTGTTAAAACAAACCTGTTTCTTCTTAGCAGCGGCCTCTGATGAACAACTTTAAAGGCAATTTTTGCAATGTTCAGATTTTTTTACACCCTCAGAGATAAAAATAGTTAAATCTCAGCCAAATATTGTCATATCCTAACAAATCAGAAAACTTATTTATTCAGCTTTCAGATTATGTAAATTGTAATATGTAAAAATGACCCTTAAGACAGGTTTTGTTGTCCAAGGTCAAAAATGGTCCTTCTGTGGCATCGCTGTAAGGAACGTTTAGTCTTTTCCCTTGTGTTTTACATTTTGCTTATCCTAATAAAAATCGTTTTGGTGTCTAGATGCTCAAGAGACGAATGATTGATGAATTAGGTTTGTACTATACGTGACATATTTTGTCATGTAAACATGTGGTTGAAGGACTATCAGGACTGTGTGTGTTTATCCTTGAGACAAATGAGGTGAAAGTGCAAGATCAGGAGATGTGACATCTATTGTCCTTGATGTAAAAATGATGGAGCCATTAATAAATCTTGTTCAAACCTAAAATATATCGAAGATCATGTATATCATGAAGTTGAGCGATGCTATGGTCCATATGATCTATGCATTCTACCTGCCTACTACGACAAAAGAGCATATGCTGTAATTTTTGTCTCTCTCATCCAATGGCGGTGTGACCTTAGTTTGAATAAAGTCAAAGAGGATTAAGAAGAGGATGTGGGGTGGGGGTGTCTCCATGGCAACAGCAGGTCTTTCGGTCTGGGGAGGGAGGCTGTTGGGTGAGACTGAGATGAAGGTTCAAAGAGTAACAGATGCTGTCTTTGTGGGACATGGGTGGTGGGTGGAGAGCTTCTCCACTTTAGAGGCCTATGATCATGTGTCTGTTCGAGGAAAGTGTAACGGATCTTAAGAAAGCGGATGAGAAATGGGTCCCCTTAATTTGAATAGCACAAGTATGGACCACAGTAAAAAATGTATACAGTAATTCACTGTATTTATACTACAGTAAGCTTTATATGAATGCAACATTATGCTTTCAACTTACAAAGGCTTTTGAGTAATACAAGTAGTGCATAACATCAACATCGCTGGTCTCAAATTGAGTACCCAACCAAGTTCCTATACTGATTTTCTTATGTAGGATCATGAGGAAGCCTTGCGTACCAGGAGAAAAACAGGGAAAACCTGGACAGGTGGTTAAATTAGAGAGTGGGTTAATCTGACAGTGACCTCTACTGGTCAACCACTGATAAGGACACTAGCTGCTTTTCCTTTACTTATAGCTTTGGGAACAAAATAGGTTAATGTTCAGACATGAATTTTAAGCTTTTAGCTCAAGAGGTTTTTAAGATCATACGAAACTTACATGTGTCCAAACGTTTGACTGGTCATGTGTATGTACATAATCCATTGACATACATTTGAATACACACGAAAGGTAACAAAAGACCATAAAATGATCATCTTCTACATACCTTTAATTTACCAAGATGACGCCATCTTGTGGCTGAATGTATTTGTCTCCCTGCTGGAAAAAACAATAAAATCTTAATGTAAATTGTAATGCTTTCTATTACAAATATATATAAGAACCATCATCCGCTTTCTACCATTAAAACCATTATTAAACTTATTGGTGTGTTTTGGGCTATCCAGTAGGATCTATTACCCATCCATAAAACATCCCACCCATAAATTCAAACACATTACCAGCAGAGACTCTTATAGCAGAAAAACGGCACAAAAATACTGCATTTCCAATATTTATTTTAATAAATATTGACCTTGTCACATTCAAAGCGTGAACCTCCCTTATGGCGATCTAGTGCCTGATTGTCATGTTCATCAGCCAATCAAACGGGTTCAGATGTTCCTAGTGGGTGTGACCTTCAAGACCACGTTCACTATTTTACGACGTGCCATAAAAATTACGTTTACGATCACACACACAGTCCGATTATAAATAGTTACAGAATTTTTCAGAACTTACAACCAGTTCACTGTAAACTCACCAACTATATTGTCATGATGTGCCACTCTGAGCTGTGTGCCATTATAGGGTCAGTTGCTGTCGTTCATTATAGCTGGTCTGGTTCTATCACCAACCTTGTGAGATGCTGTGTTCTGAACAAAATGACTAAAAAACGCACAAACAAAAGTATTAAAAACTTGGTTAATATTCTGATAGATTAACTGAACTTGGTTTTCAAACTTTCCAGTGTAATCAACGTCGCCATCTTTGATTTTATATTACGTGTACACATGCGACATACGCTTTTATGCTGCGTTAAATACATCTCGAATTTGGGATATTTCCCACCACAGACCCAGAAATAACGTCTGGATTTAGTGACATCAAAAGTAGCCTATTGAACAACATTTAAACACACGTCACTATGATTTACGTGTAATTAAAACATTACAGGTATTTATTACCATTAAAAGTTTTTTACTTCCGGGTTGAGGTGGGAAATATCCTAAATCCGAGGTGTCTTGAACGCAGCATAAATGTATTCCGTTGAGAGTTGAGCGCTAAACACACGCTCGAGGTGGATTGTGGGATGGACTTTAAGATGAATACATTTAAAACGCTCGTTTAGTCGATTATATAGCAAGAAATAAAGGACTTTGTAATATTATTCCGTAAACTGTCATCGTCCTGTAGAATGTAGGCTACGAACCGCGCGCATGCTAAATACTATTAAAAACGGATTGTGTGAACACTGCTTAATGTAACTAGCAATGTTCACGTTGACTTTAATACAAACACATTAAAAGAAAATGTGTGAACACCGTAAAAAAATTAAAGTAACTTAACTTGAAACATTAGTGATGAAGTTACTGCGTTTTGCCTCTGAGTGGCACTATAAGTACTTCTCAGCAGATAGACTTTTGCACTGGAAATAATTTTTTTTACATTTGAGAACCAAAACCGGACCGAGTCGCCTGTCATCACTGACTGTCATTGAGAAAAAGCCTTGATCTGCAAATAACTGCAATTCATTTTGAAAGGAGGATTCATTTAATCTCCAGAGCCATAGGTAAGCCTACATTTGTTCGCCTTGTTACTATCCTAAACTGTTTTATTTAGTATAAGTTACAACTAGGTTTGTTTTTATTGGTAGCCTACATTTCCTAACTGTCTAATGCTCGTAGAGCTTTCTACAACGACAAATAGCATCTTCTATACAGTGGTGACTTTGTATTGGCCGTCCTATCATTATTTATAGGATTACAACACAATGTATGGACAGCCACTGATATATATGTCAGTCAGTGTAAAATCTATTTACTTAAGTGATTAAGTTTTCTAAAGGAACGAGGGCTCCATCTAGCTGTGATGGAGAGATGCGCGTGCTTCCTGCTGCCAACATCCACTCCACTGTATGATTAAACTTGTCATTCGGATGCGCTTTGAAGGCGTGGTTTTATCTCACCGACACGCGACTCTCATTCTTTCATTGATAATCCGTCGAGTAAACTATCTAGTGGACGAGCAGCGTGTCAATAACGCATTCATCAAAGGGAAAATGATATGAGACGGACGCGCACGTACCAGGTAGGATTTTTATACGCGTGCATTCTCATCTGCAGGTGCTACAATACGCCAGGGTGATGAATTTGCCAACAAGGTCAGGTTTTTGGATTTGTAGATTTCTATGTGAATGCGGGGTTCGGCTGTTTTATTCAATGTAATGTTTTTTATTAAGAGAAAATGCTTTTATGTTAAATGCTTTTTCTTAATCATTTATCGTTGTCTTGCAATTATATTTACAGATGTTCAAAATAAAACATATTTTACATGCGTAACATTGCAGGGTGCTGTTTCGACTTCATCCAGCTTTTTCGTCCTCTGTGTGCGTGCGTGTGTTGTGTGTGTGTGAGAGAAAGAAACGGATCATAACCCAGTTTCAATATCACGGTGTCTCTTTCTAAATGATGGCATGCATTGCAAGTTATCGTTTTATTTACAGCCCCACTCAATATGCATGACTTCATTCTATTAGAATTGTAGTCTTGGATGTTGGAGATAAAGATGCATGGGTTTTTGTGTGTGGCATGTATATAGCCTATACGTGTGATATGGGCAAGAAATTAATATTATTGCACAGTATGTTCCCCAGCCCCTTTTCCCTGCAGATGTCACTGAGAACTGCTCGTATCAATGAGAGGTCGCGATTTGAGACTTCACGTAATTGACTTTCACGGTTTTGGCAGGCGGTTAAAGTGAATGTTTCCGCAGCGGCCACTGCATCACACTGGCTTTTTCAGTCTATCATTAATGCACATTGGGCGAGCTGACATTGGGGTTTTTGCGATGGTAACATGTGCAAAGTGGTGCATAGACCTGTTAAATTCGACGTTTTATTGATGCACGTGCATGTTTTTTGTTTTATACATCACACACATAGAATACAATGTATTATTGTAATGAACATAAGTTTAGAGATGAAAGTAACATTGCTAGGTGTGACTGAAAAACAGATTTGAAGTCTTTGCATTGTGTCTGACTGTCTATATTGTGATGGAATGAATTACTCATATATAAGTATTATAATCAAAGTGTTAGATAATATGTGCACATAAACAGTATTCCACAACCAAGTTGACCTTTATATAATATATAATATTTAACAATTAGTTGTATGGCTTTGTTATAATAGTGTTTTCTGATCAAATGCTATATGCAATGCATTTCTTGACTATTTACTTTTTAAAGGCAAAGAAACAGCTTCTTTTAGAGCCCACAGTTCATGTGTGGGATAAATTCAGTGTCCCAGAGTTTTTTTATAATATATTAATATGGTTAATTAAATAACATTGTAAGGGTTCCTGTATTCTTTAAAAGTGACTAAATATGTGCCATAGCTGGCTGATCTAAGTTTAATTATATATATTTATTAATTTCTATTCACCACATTACTTTATATTTATAAAGATTTTTTTATTGAATAGTTTGTGATGTCTTTGTACTAGAAGTAGATTTTTTTTATTTTGTTACTTTTGTAGTTTACAGTGTATTTGTGACCCTGGACCACAAAACCAGTCACAAGGGAAAATTCAGAAATTCAGACTTATACATCATCTGAAGCTGAATAGCTTTCCATTGATTTGTTGGGATAGGACAATATTTGGCTGAGAAATAACTATTTGAAAAGAGACGGGTTTGTTTTAACACTCTCTATTGGCTTATTGCTGTAATGATGTTGTGGAGAATAAATATACCTGAAAGCTGAAATTCTAATCTTTACATCGATACCAAACTTGAGTAATTCCCAAAGAGCGGACAGCCGCGAGTGAAGTTTGTAGACGTGTTTCCGGCCATTTTTGTTCATGATTCTGCTGAATAAAGTTTTGATATATTTATGGGAGGAAATTTACATATGTTCATGGAACATGATCTTTACTCAATATCCTAATGGTTTTTGGCATAAAAGAAAAATCGATAATTTTGACCCATATAATGTATTGTTGGTTATTTCTACTAATATACCCGTGCTACTTATGATTGGTTTTGTGGTCCAGGGTCACATTTATTCATTTTCTAAATCATTTAAAGTGGGCAGAGTAACTGTTTGAGTGTTTGTTTTGATACAGTAGTTGACTTTAACCAATGAATCATACAGTTTGGAGTAATGGCTTATAATAAGTGCGTTTTTCACATTTGTTTCATTTTATTGGAACTAATACTCTACCATCAACTTTCCATTGAACTGTCTTGTATTGACTTTCCAAGTTATAAATGACATTTATTCCACATCACTGAAACACATTCATATTTACACCTTCATTATATTCTGTTCCAGCTTGCTTGTGCTCCTATGTAAATGTGGATTAACTGGATAGCAAATACAGTTTCACACCAGTGCTTACATGGGTCATTAAAATGAAAATTAGAAGAAGCAATTATTATGGATTTATTGTGTACATGCACAGTCTTTATTTAAGGTTATTTTCATCCTTCTTTTCTAGGGAAGCTTTGGAGGTGCCAACATTGGGGTTTCAGGGAAAGAGCGTTTGGAATCATTTGAATTTTGATCACATAAAAGGGAACTAATCATGGAAAACGTACCAAATGCCAAAAGGACTGTGACTGTCCAAATGATGCCACAGATAGCCAGTATAGATGCACTGGGCAATAAAGAGTTAAATGCTAACTGGGACATTGAGCCGAAGTTAAGCATCAAGCAGGATTGCTCCTCTGACCAGAAACCGAAATCAGATCAGGATAATATGCACATTAAGTCCTCCGTCAAAGAGTCCACATCCCACATCACAGTCCTGGGAGGAAAAAACACTTCATCCCGTAGCAGTGAGGATCACAGACAACCTCAAAGTAATCTCCCGAACATGAAAACATCTGAGAAGTGTGCCAGGAGCACTGAAGATAAAAACAAAGATTGTGATACTCTTTCCAATTCGGAAACATTGACTGTCCTTTGTGCCAAAAGCCTGACCTCCAGCCCATCTACTGTTACATGTAACACAGACAAGGAGCAGAATGGCAACAGCACAACGAATGCACTTGAAAAAGAGTCCAAAGCACAAAGCAGAGCATTAGCGGTTGGAGAATCTCATGCAGGTAAAGAGACAAGCCAAGTTAGTCAACGAAACCCCTCTGACTCTGATACATTCCTTCAAAAGAATGTATCTCCCAACACTGACATCACAAACAAGAACACATCAGTTTTATCAGAATCTAAAGATTCAACCACCAGCGTAACTCATGCATCCGTCATGAGCGGTAGCCAGTCTGAGCAGCTCCACATGAAATCAAACATCAATGCTTCCACCAAACATCATTCTGGAGCTACAGACACAACAGCTCATGACAAAACATCTCATTCTGAACACAACGATAAGAAACCTCTAGAAGAGCTCCAGCATGTGCCTGTTAAACAGGACAGCCATAGCATCGATTGCATGATGAAAGATCCTAAACCAACAGGTGTCTCTCAAGAGACTTCCTCCGGGCAGCCATTGGCGACTCCAAGTAGCAACTCAACTGATACCTCAAGTCACCAGATGAAAGTGATGGATGAAGAAGTCCAAACGCAGGGAGCTGTTCCTGAAGAACAGAAGCGGGACCACTGCAAACTTTACCGTGAAGCCTACACCATGACGTCTGCCGTTGAGTTTGGCAACCGAGCCAAAACACAATGTCGCGATGTGGAAGTGCAGGCAGTGGCTACCGTCTGCAGTCAATCTACAGCCACGAGTCCAGGTCTTCTATCTCTGCAACCCCATCAGAGACAAGTTAGTGCACTCCCTGAGGAGGCTGAAAGCCTAGCGGTAGTTGTTGAGGTGGACACCGCAGAACGTTCCTCACATGTTATCTCACAGATCTGTTCGATCACACCATCTGTCGTTTCATCCTGTAATGAGAAGTCTCCACAATTGGGCGCCGTGATGGTGCACGTAGGTGCTGACCTTCAATCAGAGTCGAAGCTCGGGGCCAAGCCTGGGGACTCTCTACACAACGCCCTAAAAGCGTTTTCACCTCTTCAGCCGGTTTATCAGATTAACATAGAGACCTGCAACCAAAACAAATCTAAGGAAGCTAGTCAAGTCACACCTGCGATCTCAGCATCTGGTCCTAATACCACGTCTGTCGTGCAAAATCCTGTCACAACATCTGATCGGGTCTGTCAGAATCTACCCACCAATCCTCCTGCCTCTAAATCCTCTCTCTCGCAATCGGAGCTGTCTTCTCAGACCAATGCACCTTCATCAAAACCTCCATCAAACATTACAATGGACACTCCTCCAACGTCAAGCTCCACGCCGCAGGGCAAGAAGCCAGGAGCTTCCAAGCTGGAGCATGAGAAAGCGAAGGAAAAGCAGGAAGCCAAGCAGCAGAAGAAGAATAGCGTGCATGATGTTGTGTGGGACGAGCAAGGTATGACATGGGAGGTATATGGAGCGTCGGTTGATCCAGAATCGCTTGGCTTTGCCATTCAAAGTCATCTACAGTGCAAAATCAAGGAACATGAAAAGTTGATCATAGCCAAGACGGTGCTTCGAAAATCCTTGTCTTCACCTCCTGGAAAGAAGAAAAATAGGAGGCAGGTTCACATCAACTTCAGGTCCATGTTCCAAAACGCTCGGCGACCCAACTGTTGTACGCGACCATCGGTGCAAGAGTGAAAGACTTGAGGTTTGTTGATGGATCGGTGTGATCAGATCTTCTGAGACAATTCAAGTGCAAACTGCAAAGCATGCTGGGAAGACTTTGTTAAATGAATAGAAACTAATGGTTATCTAATGGTGATTTGATTGTTGTGTGGAAAACAGTAATATTACAGAAAATATTTTTAGAAAAATACAAAATTATTTATGGTGATAGTAAAGCTATAGCAATGTGTCAAGTGAAATGGCAATAATTATATATTAGAATAATGGTGATGATAATATGTAGTAATATGCATGTGTATTAGTTCAGAACCCTTTGTGGGATCCAAGATTATACACTGTATTGATCAGCAGATGTATGCATATAACTTTTCAAGTTGAATATCTTTTTTGAACTCTCAGAGTTTGTTTTGCATACCATATTTTTAATTTAATACATCAAAAATGTATCCGTTTTATTGTCTAGAAAAGCTAAAAGCTTCCGCTTGTTGTCATACTTGTAAAAAGAGCCGTTCCAAGGATTTGTCTTCAATAGTGATATTATTGTATTATATGATTTTATATTAAAACAACAAAATATTTGAGTCATGAATGATGTGCTCCCATCATTTTAATGCTTTTTCTATAAATGTGTGTCTATACATACTATACAGTCATTTGTATTTCAAAGCATTTCACAACTATATTTTACAATCAGTTTTCTATCATATACATTCTGGTAATAGCTCAGATTTTAGCTATAAAAAAAGAAAGGTTAATGCACAGACAGTTATGTGGGGACATTATAGATCTATTTTAGGCATTTAGCTTTCTAAAGAAATGTGAGGACTGGCATCTGTCATTTGCAGATTTGGATATCCATTATAAGTTTGGATATATCATTAATGAAAGACAGATTGTAAAATTTAAGTAATTTACAATAACAATATTTATTTGGAGGTTCTATAACCCAAATAACACAAATTTTAAAAGCATGTCTGTATGGTTGCTATGGTGTTTGGGGTGGTTGCTAAGTGGTTTCTTACAGGCTTCAGGATGTTTTTATGTGTTGGATCACCTGTCAGGTGATAATACAATTGGTGTTATGATGCTGGATGACATGATTTAAACTCTTAGTTTTGAGAAGCATCTTACCATAATCCTAAAAGCAATAGTACTTAAATATTTCCCTTAAAATGTAAAACGTAGTTACAAAATTGGAAATAGTGTTTTGGTCATGGACTCCATTTACTGTATGTTTAGATCTATTTTGTAAAATAGATAAAGTACATACTGTTCAAAACTGCGCCATTTACCTGGGTCATATCTCCTCATTGTGGTTCAAGGTCAAAGCCTACGCAACAGCGTTCGCTACGGAGAACTCTGCCGTTATCTGAACTCTGCATTTACAGTATATCTCACAGTCTATTCTCCACGCAGCATCGCTGTTCAAAGCTCTATCGGGGACCGAGAGCAGCAGGAGATTACATCAGAGCGTCTCTCCTGTTGTCTGATCAGTTTTGCATCACCTCCTGTCCCCGTCGCAGCTCCCTTTTGTTTACCTGCTGCATTAAATAATTGGAGGAGCTCCAGCGCTTCGTCTCATGCCGGCGCTCCCCGTGGAATATTTGCCCTAAATATGTTTGTGCAACACACACACATTCATTCTCTCTCTCTGTTTCATTCCTCTATACATCCTTCTCATTGTGTCTGTATGTATACAGTATGATTGTGTTTATAAGTTGCATGTTTATGTTACTGTTAGTACTGCAGTGTGTAGCTCCCTCGAAGGTCCCAGCGAAACACTCACACAGACAAATCCAAATGTTCATTTTGGTGTTCGTCTCTCTTATTTCTTGAGCATTATTTTCCCATTAAACAGTCAAGTGCGAACATATGCTAAATGAGGGGTTATATCTGGTTGTTGAAGATTATTTTTGTACCCTTTTTGAAGCCTGTAATGTATAGTCATTCTTAATACTTTAATGATGCCATAATAACAACATTACTGAAATAAGGTCATTAAAAAGGATAAGATATCTAAAAATGAAACTCACCCTTATGTCATTCCAAACCTGTTTGACTTTCTTTCTTCTGCAGAACACAACAGGCATTAAAATACATGAGGGTGAATAAATGATGACAGAATGTTTATTTTTGACATATTTTTAGTTTTTGTGCATTAGCTTACAATTGGGTTTCTGTTCATTTGTTAGCTCTATAAACTCCTAAATAGTCAGCAAAGGGTTAAAAGAGCAGCATCATCTGCGTTCACCTGATCTCCCGCTGAGAATGCGGCCTGCCCTTCACTCTCTCTATCTTAATTAAATCCTCACAATATGGTGCTCACAGCTTCAGCTAACAGCCGCTCGCAGTAATGGTGACAGTCCAAATCAGGTGGCAGTGATTCAGCTATGAGAGCTGTTGACAATGTTATATGGCTTGGATCAAAGAGATTCAGTTGACTTCTTTACACATTTGTATGCTTTTATACTCATTATTATATCAGATTGTTCGCTAACCCTAACCCTAACCCTAACCCTATAGCGCCAAATCTATCCCGTAGACCAGTTATGATGAATGAAGACAAGAAAAATTCTTTGTAGTTTTGCCAGCAGAAGTTCCACAGGCCGACCTGCAGTTACATCAAAATGCAGTAATATTTATACAAACAGGGCCATCTAACCTACATCATTATCAAATGTCGAGCTTGGTTAGACAATAGATACATTTAGCTTGGACGTCCAGTTCATATCTTCACTGATTATAATATGACACAGAAGCCCTATTTTAGGCACAACATACGCATCTCTTTACGTCCGGTTTTCTAAATATGGTCATTCTGCCACCAATAACTAACACACGCTGCTTTCTGAAAGCTCGGGGCTTAATCCGAAATATTTCCGATAACATGTGCATTCTCACAGCCAGACAACAATATTTCTGTGATATCTATATTCTATTATTGTTTGATAAAATAAAATGAATAATGTTTCAGCAGTGGTGGAAATGGCCTGATTCACTGGGGATCTCTGTTCAGTGAAGTAATACTTATGTTTCATATATATTTTTAAGCATAAATGCAAAAATACCACTATATTTATGTATAAAATTTGATAGCCTTTGAAGACATTTTGAGGTGTAACTCCACCTCAATTTCTTGGTTCTGTTAAAGATATTTTGAAGAATGTGGGAAACCAAACACATGGGGCAATTTTGACTACAGTTGTAATTTTTCTTACTATGGAAGTCAATGGGGGTCAAGAACTGTTTGGTTATAAGCATTCTTCCAAATATCTTCCTCTGTGTTCATCAGAACAATGTATACAGATTTGGAATGACTCGAGGGTGAGTAAATAATGACAGAATTGTTATTTTTGGGTGAACTGTCTGTTTAAGACAAAATTATATCAGAGCGTCAACTAGACGTTGAATTATTTACTATTATTATCTGTAATGTTAACACAAAATAAATAATCGTGATTATTAATATCACACCTATTGTCAATACCAGTATGGCAAAACCTCCTATTGAACCACTAAATCCAACTGTATAAGGCATTGGATGATAAAGATTGCATATGCTTTCCACTGATACTACATGCTAAACTACAAACTGACTTTGGCTTTGTAATCCTATTGATAGTTCCAGATAACTGTGTATTTATGAGGGAGCAAATCGTCCACCCATTATCTTTATGTGCGATAAAATGTGATTCTGTGCAGATCTGAGGGCTCTCTGGACTTTAGAGAGGACTGCTTTCTGCTTTTGTCACACTGCTTTCAATAGGGAAAAACACAAGGAGATTCGAAGAAAGGAGCTGTGGCACTGGAAACTGTTCATTTTTGTCCCTGTTGATTTTTTCTTCCCAAAACTAATAATTTAAGTCATCATTAGTTTTAAGGTGTTGATTTTTAGATCCAGGTATTCATATAAACCCATTTTTTTGAAACCCATTTCAGATCTTTGACGATTATTTAGTTAATCATTTATTTGAACTTGTGTGGTTGATAACTGTGATACTGTAGTAAAGTGCAGCTTCACAAAGGTCAGCGTAAAGATATTAGACCATCCGTGAGGAGAAAGTTCCTCAGTTGGCTTCGGTCGGACGCCCCAATCACAGTTTCTCTCTGAGCAACCTTGAGGAACATCCGAACAGATGGGCTCCAAAAGGACGACCACGCTAGAGAAGATCCTAATCTTTCTGTTTGTACTCATGACTGCAGTCTGCATCGGAATAGTTGTGGTCTATGTCATCGAGAAGAACAACTCTATGAATACAAATACAGGAGGTGGGTGACTGTTAAAGGAGTTTTTGTGCGCTTGTTTTATTTTAGCTCTGACTTCCATCCTACAACTTATTTCAAGCATCTCGGCGGTAATGAAATCGTGTGGCTCTATTTATTATTATGAGGGTCAAGTCAAGATGCCACAGTCACAGATGTGTGGTTAGTAAGTAATGAATCTTTGCCATTTAAAGGGACAGTTCACCCAAAAACAAAAATTCTGTCGTCATTTAGTCAACGTCTTGTCATAAAATCTGTATATAACACGAAAGATATTTAGAGGATAAAATGTTGGTAACCATTGACTTGCACTGGTTTTGTGTCTATACAATAGAAGTGAATGGGTACCGCCGTTGTTCGGTTACCAACATTCTTCAAAGTATCTTCTTTTGTGTTCTGCAGAAGAAAGAAATTGATACAAGTTTGGAATGACATGAGGGTGAGCAAATTATGACAGAATTTTCATTTTTGGGTGAACTATATCTCTTTAAAATTTGTTTTCTGGTTATATCCAAACCAAACTGATTTACTACAGTAATACTGTATATTTTACTCTCCTCTATTTTTGACTGTTCTGGCTATAACCAGTTTAGGATGATTACAATTGCTAGTAAAACTTTATTAAATATTGTGAAAATGTAGTTGTAATCTGTGATCTGTTCTATACAATACAATACAATCATCTTTCAAAATATATTTGAAATCATTGACAATGTTTTACATAATTAAATCCTGAAGATGATTTTTTCATGTGTAATAATGAATCTATTTTACATACACATTATATGCACATTATTTATTATCCTTTCTGAACTGAAATTGCCAGAAAATGTCGCATTGATCTTCACGATAAAGCATCCCAATGCTATGTGCTGCTTTAATCAATCTGTTTATGCAGACTTTGTCAAATTCTGTCCCATCTCTGCACGCAGACGATGTGATCGATACGGGATGTGGGAGTTTGGAGCTCACGGCTGCGTCGGGGGGATTCTCCAGCGGGAATTACCCCAGCAGCTATGACAGCGGTGTGAGCTGCAGTTGGCGCATCACGACTGAAGCCGATAAGGTACAAGGCGATGCTTACCTCAGCTCATTATCTGCTTGTTATAGACTGCAAGGCCTTAGTTTGAGTGACCTACATACAGGTCAAAGGTTTTAATGATAGAAAAATACACCAGCAACTGGTCACTGGTTTAGAATATACCAGTGGTTTGTGTACTGGGGTACACAAATGTTTTAAATTAAAGGGAGAAATATTATTTATATATGCATTTGCAGAAAATAAAGAAGCATTGAAATAATTAAAGAATTAATACAGACATAAGGCCATAAACATTTAAGAAACTATATGAGATGATATTTCAACCCTTACAATTATATCAGTTTAATGATTAAAATGACTTATTTCAGATAAAAGAAAACATAATCAAGTTATCTGCAGCTTTAATATTATGAGATTTGTGTGTTTTTTGCTATAATTGGGACAATGTATTAATGTACATTGCTAGAAAGCGAACCAGCCTAAATGGTTTTTATTCCAGGTGATTCATCTTTGGTTTGAAGACTTCTCTGTGGAAGATGCTGGATTATGTTATGCAGATTTTGTCACTCTCAGGGATGAACTGGGAATCATCGGTGAGGGCACACTGTAGTCGGCGGACATTTTGTCAAACACCTTTTCATTTTGCAGAAAGTCAGTCAGTTCATTACCACGATCCGCCTCCATCTATTCAAGAGTCACGAGTCAGTTCACATCTGACAGAATGACTGAATGTTACTGGCCTTCATGTTTTGGCTGTTGAACTGAAAATTATGTCCTGCCAAAGCTGCAATTGGAAAGAATAGAAAGACAAAACACAACACAACACAACACAACACAACACAAAGAGCAGGTTAATTTGAAGAACGTAGGTAGCTAAACAACACTAACTCCCATTGACTTTTGTTGTATGGACACAAAACCACTAAGACATTTCTCAAAATATCTTCTTTTGTCTTCCACAGAAGAAAAAGTCATATACAGGTTTAACAGAATTTTTTGGGTCTCATATACTTAAAATAATACATTGATAAAACATATTACATTGGATACTTGTAGCAACACGATTAATATATTTCAAGTTAAATAAATATTTGTATATCTTTGTGAATTATGGTGACTGCTTTACATGTTAAGAAACATTGCATTTACAACTGCGAAAATTCCCACTGAGTATGTGTTGCTTCTGCAGGGAAATACTGCGGCTACTCCACACCTAAACCCATCGTCTCTATAGGAAACAGCCTTTCTGTGTTTTTTGACACCAACGATAGACATACAGAGAAAGGATTCAAAGCTCTGTACAGCACCGTGTCCCCTGAAACGACAGCAGGTAATGAGAGTTAATGAACAGAATTATTGGCACAGTGAACAAACACTTCAGGCCTGCTGAGCTTTTTGTATTAACATTTAATGTGTGTTATACTGCTCAGGACAGATAGTGGGAAGCTGTTGTATGTGTCTCACTACAGTTGACCTAGAAAGAGAAGTGTGTGTGTGTGTGTGTGTGTGTGTGTGTGTGTGTCTGGGGTATAATGTGGAGGGGGGCTGTCAGAATATCCTTTGGAGCATCTGACACTCTCTCTCTCTCTCTCTCTCTCTCTCTCTCTCTCTCTCTCTCTTTTCTAGAAATAGTTGGGGCTGGTGGTGTTCTTCAAGGTGACCGTGGGGAGCTGTTGACCCCTGGCTTTCCAGTGCAGAACTATGAGAATGGAGCGCTCTACCAGGTGCTGCCGCTGATCAATATGACCTCTGCTTCATCTCTTTAATTATCACAGTCTGCCCTTATCCAGTTTGTGCTCTAGGGTCTGGGTTTTTGTCCAATTCCATCCACAATCCTTATTGCTTTGAACATTGTGTTCAATGTCTGTTTCCAAAGTCACTTATAAACCCAGCATTACAGTCAGAGATAACATGGAGACATTTGGGTCTGATATGAGAGGGATTTCCTGTTTGTTCATGTATTGTTGTTTAAATCACTTTTATATATGCTTATGCTTAGTGTTAGTGTTAGAGCAGTTCTAAAACCCCAGCAGTTCTAAAATAAGCAGTGCAGCTAATCTTGCATCATTTGTGCTGTGAACGTGAATGAGAAATCAAGTGGCTTAATCAGACCAGTTTCAACCTGCTGTCCTTTAGACTTTTCATCACCTAGCAATGCCCTAGCAACCACCAAGAACATCATAGCAACCACCTACTAATTCACTTGTAACCTCAAAACTACTAGCAAACTCACAGAACACTTTTGAAACTACCTACTTATGCCTTCAAATGCCCTCAAATTACCCAAAACATCCTAGCAACCTCCATCTAATGCCCTAAGAATCACTCTGAACATTCTAGCAACCCCCTAAACATCATAGCAACCATCTACCAATGCCCTAGCAACCACCCTATCGTCCTAGCAATCACACAGAAAATTATAGCAACCATATACCAGTGCTCTAGCAACTGCCTATCACTGCTCTACCAATCTCCTTGAACGTCCTAGCAACCACCCAGAACATCGTAGCAACCATATACCAGTGCCCTAGCAACCGCCTACCACTGCCCTACCAATCTCCTTGAACGTCCTAGCAACCACCCAGAACACAATAGCAACCATCTACCAATGCCCTACGAACCACCCAGTACACCCTAGCAACCACATACTGTAGCAATGTCCTGTTACCCTACCTCAACCAGTTTTGCACTGGCAACCGTTTCATTGTGTTTGTCGACAGACTGGCAAAGGTTATGAGCGCAGCGAGGCTGAACTCAGAGGAGATTGCGGAGGGCTTTTGTGAGCAGATTTGATGATCAGTTTCAACATGAGGGGCTTTGATTGGGGAAGTTCAGATTGCTAGAAGCTTCCCCGCAGTTCTGCTGCGCCATCTGGCAGGATATTTACTCACATCAGCTAGTCTACAGCCTGGCACCCAGCATTCATTTCAAACTAACTACAGATGCATGAGAAAGCACAATTTCACCAGCCTGTCAGAACACCAGAATTGCATCAAGTGCTCATCAATCTGTGTATTAAAAGTGTGTGAGTGCTACAAATGAGATAATGGTGTTGCCGTCTTTGAGTCGATTAGTTATCAGGTGAGGTCGATGATAGATGTTTGTTGTCGGCCCAAAAGCAAAGATCAATTGCTAACAAAACATACTTTATTATATTTCTTCAGTGGAGAAACAAAATTTTGTGAACTTTATTAAATTGTCTAGTCTTACAACAAATAAATAAATACATTAAGTTTATAATGTCCATAAATAAATAATGTTTGTTAGGTAAGGGATCAGTATTGACAAGCAATATGTAACTTTTACCTTTATATTACTTCATATTATTTTATGTCTGTTTAAAATGTAACATTGCTGGTTACTTTATGACACCAAACTGACATATTCAGCAGGGTGCAACAACACACTTAGCTCATGATACAATATGATACGATACACAATACTGGGTTCACAATTACTATTGTGTCTGGTATGGAAATATAAAACCTCAAATAAAAATGATGTCACATATTGAACTTTCAAACAATATTTTACAGACGTCATAACGTTAAACGATTGCAATACGTTTTATTGATTGATTATTTATTATGATTATTAAAATACCAGAAATTAATATCCATAACACCCGGATGCTGATTCTTAGACATAATTAAATACACAACTGTGTAACAATTTACTGTACACAGCGAGATTTACTGATTTTTTAAATTTTAATTTATTTGCTTTGCCCAGTGGAAAATACAGGTACGGGATGGGGAACGGGTCCGGCTAACGTTCACAGCCTTTGACCTTGTCCCAGAGTCCTGCGGTGATTTTGTGGACGTCTATGATGGCCCTTCAGATGGTGGCGTCCAGCTGGGTGAGTGTGACATTTCCCACATCCAAAAAGCTTCGCCTGGCAAACATCTGCGCTTTCATTTCTATCCGCCAACAAACATACATCTCAATTACTGTAGGTCATTTCTGTGGAAACCAGCTCCCAGCTCCAGTGGTGTCTGGCGGCAGTAGCATGGTGGTTCGTTTCAAATCTGATTCGAGCCAGACTGCTAAAGGCTTCAGCGCTGCCTACACCGTATCCACCGCCCCGCCCGTTACAACCGTTTCAACAACTACCACCAACACTACAACCACCCGTCCAACCAGCACTTCAACAACTGCCCCAACAGGTACGTCTAAATACATCATGGATGCTTTGGGCCTCTTTCAGATTAAATCACTGAAGAAAGAAACTATTTGACTTGACTATTTTCTAAAAAGCACAATTTGTGACAAGACAATTGTAAGTGCACGATCTGATGAATCCGTCCAGGGAATAATGCTCTCTCACTCTCTGTACAGATTCTGGCTGCGGCTCCCCCGGGAAGCCATTCGGACGCAAAGGTCAGATAAACTCCATGAACTATCCCCAGGCTTATCCTGCCAACCTGCGATGCTCCTGGGACATCACGGTAGATGAAGGCTTCCTCATCAAACTGCACATCACCGATCTCAATGTCGTGGGTGAAGCAGGCCAGTGCGGTGATGATAAACTCTCTGTCTCTGATAGTCAGCAGTCTTTGGGTGAGACATGATTCCAGTTATGCAATACACAATCAGTTATGCAATATACAATATACAATATATGTTATACATATATCCAGTTATGCAATATACAATCATGCAATATATGGCAATAAGGAAGTTTGAAATACAGTGAATAATTAGAAGTTGTTTATTATCTGAATTGCTTAGTTTTTAAGATAGCACATTAGATTTTTTCCATCTACCAGTTCAAACACTGCATGTGCTGTGCCAA